>CM069449.1:61446996-61856320 GCA_035610835.1 Ophiura sarsii
GGTTATATATATGAAGTTGGAACAAAATACTGAAATTAAATTGCCCCCAAAATTGACCAAATGCTAATTCGCAAAATTAAGTTGCCGTGAAATAAGTTGTTTACAGTTTAAATTGCGCCCCATATTGCACTTCCACTATTATACCTATTCATTTCATTATTCAATAGCACAAATGTTCATGTGCATTTTCTTGATTGACAATTTAATTCTAATATTTGACATATCTTTGCTCTTCAACAAACAATTAGGTAAGTACAGGAAATGAATCCATTCACGAAAATATCTTACTGCAAAAATATAATTATAATATAATTTTCCAAAGCTTTTACATGACACTTTCCTGCTTTTATGCAAACATCTTTCTATAAGGTGATTGTCACTTTTGAAACTGGACCCACGACCATTGAAATGACAATAACTCCGCTCTGCAACATCGTATCTCATCGATCGAGGTGTCAAAATATGCAGAACAAAATTATGCACTTGGTTATTTGCTTCGATTAATGCATACCTTTTCGAGCCGTTATATATTAGATCATTTCTAAGTGTTTCGATACTTTTTGTGAGCAGTTTAATAATCGAACATGCTTTACTCGGTTATAATCGGTGCTGGACTAAGTTTGTGCATCAGCCTTAACAAACTAGTCATGCATGCACATGAACAGATCATATGGACTTCTTGTGACATCTATAGAACAGCAAAACTGTTCTGAGCTCTGATGAAATTTCACTTTTAAGCGGAACTGCGTAATACAAATTTCCAAAATATAATAGAAAAGGACAAAGGTGCAACACCAACCTCCATAGGCCAATAAATTAAATCAAAACATAGCCAAAAAAAAACTGCGTGGTTGAGTAAGTGCAACATTAGGCACCGTTGTAACTCTAGGAAAGTATGCCGACTATTGAAACATGTTGCGGTTTTATTAGTAGAATGTTTTCTCTCTGGCAGGGCTATAGCGGTAGTTATGCGGTACAATGGAATATGGGTAATAATTCCCGAAGTTATCTGATAGATGTACAATTATAACTATAGTCTCGATATCTTAGTTCCTTGTGAAGGTTAATCCTCGCATGTGACACTAATACTGTAGTATACTGTAATTTATGTTCTCGATACTGTATTATTTTGTTGCTTCTATTTTTTTTTAATATTCGAAGATACAAACTGTTTGTTTCGTGGCCTTAGTGCAAAGACATATTTATTCCTATCATCTTTAAGCGGAAGTCAGCGCTGTAGAGATTGTTTTTCTTGCATCAATTACATGCATATATTCTGTGATTGATATGCGGGTAAGACTTGACCATAGCCAATTTTCTTTGGATAATTCAATGGCAGGTAGATAACATGAGTGCTTGAAACCTTATATCCATGATATGATATGAGACCAACGTGTTACTTGAAAAAAGACGTCAAGATATCTTGTCTGTAGCGAAGGTTTATAATTGCAAAACCGAATATTTGAGTTACGTTAATCAAGTAGCCCTGTCATAGCTTACACAGATTACTGCCCTTTTTGCTCGTTTGTATTAGTTTGACTGACAGTGTAGGCAGAGTTAAGTGAAACACTTTCCACGTAGCTATTAACTTCACCATATACAAAACATATTTAAAAATAAAACTTTTCCAACTTCCAAGAATTACGAAACCAATACTGGACATGTTTGTATTTATTTTGAATGCATCTCTCATTTTCATTCCAAAAAAAGTGATGATAAATTCAATAATTTTGACATTTTGTATTGCCGCGTGGACATTTTAAACATGCATCGTCCCAAGGAACTGGGACCAACAACTGGAAAGAAATATAGGCAAAATAGCTGCTTCATATACAACATGTACACGACATATCAATTTATCATTATACGGAAATGACTATATTTTGATTTCTCAGAACAAGGGATGGGCAAATTGATTGATGGGCAGGATTGCTTCACAACAATGCGCATTGCTTATTATTAATGTTGGTACGATGCATGTATAAAACAAAGCTTAGAACGATGCATGTATAACACGTAGCTTAAATCAATCGGAGCTAAGACTGACAATTGATATCCAATAATTGTTTTATTTCATAGAACAGTAATTACACCAAGCTAAAGACACCCGAATTTTTGTTTAGAATCACATAATTAAATAATACAGCAATGATGATAATTAATAGATTGGCAAGTTATTACAAGACGAGCATGTACTGTTATGCCGCCCTCTGGGTATATAATACTCGAAGACCTGAGCGTAAAAAGTTACCGAGTCTAATGTTGCTCTTTGAGTAAGTAGCATCTTGATATGAGACAATGCTCTCATTAAAAATGGATAATTGAGTTCGGGGAAATTATCTCCTTTTATGCCTGATAGTTTTACTTTTCCCCCTCAAATTGCAAACAGTAAACTCCCTGTTTAACCTCAACATAGAACATTTCATAGAACACGTTTCAATGTTTCAACACCTGTTATTGAAATCAAAACATTACCCCATATCGCTTACAAGATGTGCGTAACAGGTATAATTTCATAAAAAAACACCTATTCTGAAAACGATTTGTATATCCCACTCTGATATTGTTAAGCATTAATTGAAATATCGAGTTATCGATCTACTCTTATCTTGTAAAGAGAATATTGTATTAACATTTTGTTGATAGGTAACACAGGCTTCAACACTTGGCATTACACTATTTAAAAAGGCAAAAATGACAAGAATCGCCCAATGGTATTTTAGCCGTTGCCATGGACACGAAGATTATATTGTAAACATTAATTCCATATGTGCTTAATTCTATCAAATATGAAAGTATAAAGAAATTATACTTTTAACAATCCCTTTTAACAGTCCATTTATCTTAAGATTTGTATCAGTTATTCAATTAACCGAATGTATCGATAATCCAGACACCAGCATTTACATTTTATAATAACTATACGCGCTGAGTTTAGAATAACGGATCAATCACAGTTGTGTTATTGTTTCAAAAATAAGTAAACTATTTATCCGTAAATATCACACCGTGATCGAGAGTGGTCAGAACAAACCAAGACAATTGTAGATATTACATGAACATGAATAGTTGACATTACGAGAAATGCCAGAGCATAGAAAAACGTCATCGTGCATCATTAAAATGTGTCCCACACATCAATTTCAATTTCAATTTTGATATTTTCTGAAGATGTACAGTCCGAATGGAAACGAATAACAACAAAAGACTTTGTGCGTCTTCACCGATGAAAACTGTATGGCCTATATCATTACCAACAATGAATGTAAACATAAACATTAGAACATGTAGACTCGTCCGATATTTAAAAAAGAAAGAAAAAAGAACACAACGTGACTGTTACTCAAAAATTGACTTACTTACTATTTGCACTGAGATCTACAATAATGCAACAGTTCAACCTTTTTAAGATAACAGAGGATGTTTTTCTTTCTCATAATGTGTTTACCTTTTGACAAACTACACACGAAAATAATATATTTTAGATCGAATTATGCGGTGCAATGAGAGCGGATATGAGCCTATTGTTTTGGAAGCAATTAACACACCTCGGATTAAAACTACATTTATCTTCTTTATTATAGGTTGAATAACAAGCGATTTTCTCAAAAACAATTGAATTCAAAAATGCATTAATTCCATTGAGATTTATATATAAACTTAGTGCACTTCCGAAGCAGACAATGGTAGTTTTGTTCTACTATATATTCTTGCAAATGTTAATGGAAAACCACTTAGCTCTATGGTTACAGTATCAGCCTTATTGTTGTGTTTGTTAAACACCGGAAAGATTAAAGTATAATTGTTTTTAAAAACCCAACCGTAATTGATTTGAATGGGATACTTATGTTTCAATGGCGTTTACAATCAAACTTAGTTTTCAATAGCCTGCAGTACGATGCGTAAACCAAGACAGCTGGGTCAACTATCTTTTAGCAACATTTTAGCTACATCGCCCTCTGTTGTCATAATTGACCAGATTATGTGCTATCTGTGCAATAACTGTCACGCCGCCAGTTGACGATATTATGTTCCTTTGGCCGACAACGAAGATTTTTTGAGCAAAACCAGCATGCTTCATTTTCATCATATGAACACCGTTTTCTGTCATCAGTGTTAATTGGTTCCGATCGGTATGACAAGCAGTGAAAGGCTAGTTATGTTGTTAAACGAGGATTTTTGCTACTGAAAGTATTATAATATAATTATGTCGCTTCAATTCCATCGCGGTACCAAATTGAAAATACAATTAAGACCAATTTTTAAGGCCCCTCAATATAAAACACACGCTGACAGGTTTGGCCACATAACTCACAATACCATAATATTGTTAATTTTACTGGACGCACTGTGTAAGTCACTGTTATTACATACCGCGTGTTTTCACGTATTTTAATATTTTAGTATTTAAAAATACTGTGCTTGACATTAATAATGTTCGTATTAAGGATTATATCAATCTGATATTAAAAAGAATCATTGCAAAGAACCGATTTTCTCTTCCCTACTTATTTATTCAGCTCGTTATACTACGAACTACTACAGTTCGTCTCTATTGTGCAAATGGATACCTATAGTCTGGTACCAACATACTTCTACAAGTCTTTTCTATCAAAATATTTTGATACTGCGAAATATTTAACAGGGGATATACCGTTTTGAAAAGGTTTCGAAAACTGTTGAGACACCTATACATGTGTGTGGCCAATTCATGCTTGCCTATACCATGTATTACAAGGTGGAAGTCAGACGACATCCAGGTCGCAACACATGTTGTGCACCTGTTTTTCTTTGATAAAACCTTTAATTTGTCGCTCTGTAGTTTTACGCTTAGCATTTGATAGGCTGCGGGCCCGGCTGAAGAACACAAAATTAAAATTAAACTACCTGCTGATCTTCACCATGACTATCTGTGTCATCTCTCCGTTCGCGATATGATTGGAATCATATTATTTACATAGGGGTAAAATGACAGGCTTGAAGCTTAGTGCCACGTCTTGAATGCTAAATGACCGTATCTCCCGTCTGTTAATGGACATAGCTTACGAAAAGTAAATATACCGTTGTAAATACGGCTATTAGTTATTTCACACCACCTGTGTCTTGCCAGCGTGCTTGCTACAATTTCCACCGCTATCCCAAGCATGGCTCAATGTTCTAACATTGGATCATTTTCTGGGTGTAACTAGAAACCCAATGTCTTACCTTTGAAAGTTAAATTCAAACTTTTAACATCAATTTGTTATAGAAACTAGTGCTATTTCATATTTTTTAAGATCAAAAGTTCAAATTTCGAGAAAATCCACCACCAAGGGCGTCACAAAACTGACCACTTCCGGTCAATTTCCCGGCAAATCAACAATAGCCGATCAGTAGCTTTGAGAAAGCTGGTCGTTGACCAGCGAAATTGTCAGCTTGGAAACAAAACGTAAGTTTTTAAATCTATCTGATATTGGTCTTGCCAAAAAACTTTACTACTTCATAAAACCATTGAATTAGGGACTGCCTTTTAAACACCTTTGTGTTTCAAGCATCAATATGTGTACCGTATAAGTTGATACCTGTGTTCAAATTAGGGGTTCAATAAAGTTTCGGAGTTGTTTATCTTGAATCGACAACGGTAAGACGGGTTTATTTTGCGAGGGCAAGCTGCCCGAGCAAAAAAAACCCCGTCTTACCGTTGTCGATTCAAGATAAACAACGATGAAGACCTTGTTGAACCCCGTTCAACAACGACCAAATATATTTACATCATTTATATGTGAATAGCGTTTTGGAAAATTGATGAAAACAAGTAAAACACGTGGTTTAATAGGCTTAATTTGACATTAAAAAATAGCTGCTCCTTAAAAATGTTTACGTTTTATTATAATTAGGCCCTTATTTATACATCGTCCGTTCCCTGTAAATGGGCGAGGGAACTTCTGAATGGGATGGGTTACTTAAGTAATTGTGGAATTTAAAATATTTTGTAAATAGCATTTTATTCACACACCACCTTTAACATTAAGAGAAAAATTAAATCAAGAATGCGTTTAATTTACATAACACATTTTGATAGATATATGTTTACAGAATATTTGTATCAAATGGCGATTCTCTTGTGCTGGGTAGCGACCGTTTCGGCTAAAATTGTGGCTTTAGGAATGGTCCGTGACATATGGCCCTCGCCAAAAATATTTTCCTCAGGGATATAGCTACATTTTGGTATATAAAGCTGTTAGCTAACTTAAGGATCGCATGGCGAAATGCATTAATTCCCCGAAAAAACGGGCGAAAGAATGAACACATTTTGCGAACATTTGTTGTTTGTTTACAATTTTGCATCGATGCATGGATTCCAAATACGGTTCGCCATCCTATTAATTTGCATATGAATAGTGGGTTTATCTCAAATCAACAACGCTTTGTTACTGTACTTAAGGTATGGGGGAGTTTTTGAACAAAAGTTCATCAATTTCCAGTCTCAAGGGAGAGCGTTACGAATGACATAGTAATCGATCAGGACACTACTATTACCAGGGATATTGTGCTTACAATTACTATAATGAAACCGGCTTAAATACACCTTCATCAAGAAATTGTTGTTGTTAAATTGGATTAAGGTATTATTCCAAATAATCTCATTGCCCGCATCTTTAATCTCATACTTATGATGCACTCTCTTTGTCTTAAACCTATTCTTAACGACATTATCATAAAAACATGACATCTTGTTAACAATATCATACAATTAATATTAACGTTTTTACACGGACAAGTACATTAAAAATGTAATTATCCATGCCAATGTATTGCCTTGTAAATTGCATTATTATTCCATGTTGACCGTCTTAACCTAAAATTGCTGTTTTTCTTGACGGCTTCATTCCTGTTCCCAAGAAATCTGGTAAACATGGTGTTGATCTTAACGACAACATGATCAGGTATGTGAATAGCAGTTGCTTTAAAGGTGAGTTGAGACGCCAACAGGGTTTTTACAATCAGGTTCCTATTATACTCTCATTTTACATGCGCGGATCAAACTTTCAACCTTTTGCATTTTATTATCTCATTTTCTTTCTATATTAATAAAAAGTAGACAAATTAGTATCACAATTTCACCAATTAAGGTAACGTGTATAACTTTAAATATGAAGAAACATTGTTTCCTTCTTTTCAGTTAAAATCTCTCCAGTTCTTGGATCCAGTGTGTTGGGACATTCTCTACGTGATCTCTCAAATTTTCATTTCCATTAGAATAAAGCGCTTAACATACTAAACTACGAACTTACTCATTGCACTTTCACAAATGTGTAGTAATTCTCCCGCACAATAGCATGACGCAGCGAACGCTTGCGCTCAGCGTTGGAGCGTGGTGGCGTATGCTGAGCCCTTACGATACATACGACGTTATAAGGAAACTATACCTTTCACACGTTCGTGTTCTTTTGTTATTCCCCAACTCTCCCAGATATGGCTTGTTTTACTTTTCATTTTTATATTATAATATGCAGGGTTAACTCGTAATACCGTGTTGCGAGAACACGCTGGTTTAGGAAAACTTACGTTAGCGAAACAAGTCTTTAAGAGAGCTCGTGGGAGGTACCATCCCGGGAAACCTTATGTTAGGTATTGTTAATTAACAAGCTTGGAGGCTTCTGATTCATCTGAGAGTTCTTACCTGGCATTATATATAATCATAACGTCCACGGCCTTCTATTCCTAGAACCTGTCAATGTCAGGCCAAGACATCAAAACATGTTAGGGATTACGTCAAAACTCGACCGCCAGGCAACCGCCGGTTACGGCCGGTTCCGCCCGGTTCTCACAAAACGTGTCGTCTGTTTTAATATACACACATAATGAGGTCAAATAGTTACACTCTGGTGAACACGACCGGTTGATAGTGCCTCGTCACACGCGTGAGCAATAACATCTTGAAGTAATGGGCTCTTAAAGTCTCAGTTGACAACCAGTACAATACAGCTATTGATTTTCGCTGGGGTTGGCTTTTTCAATCTGTTTATAGCTCAATTAACTTTTTTAAATCAATACCGAAAGTCTATGAATGGGGTTTTTTATAGAACGATTATAGAGAGAGCTATTATGACCGCAAAGTAACAGATTGATAGTGTAAATTGGTCCGGTTACAGCATTAAGTCAACCGGTGGTTGTTCAGTGTTGCATGCGCGAATATTCATATACCAGTAAAACATTTGACCTGAAAGAACCGGGCGGAACCGCCCGTAACCGGCGGTCAACGGGCGGTCGAGTTTAGGGCAGTTCCGCAATTAGATAACCAAAATTGAAAAAAAATTGAAAAAATTGAAAATCGTCGAAATCACCCAATGTATGTATCATATCAAAGGTTATAGGTTGTAGTTACATGATCTAATTTGGAATGACCTAACATTATCGGTTTTGCTGATTTTGAAGTTGTTGCGGACGTACAGGGTATTTTTAGTAGAAATCACACCATATGGAAGTACAATTATTTCCATGAATGAGCTAAGGCAAGCATTACAAATGGATACAATCAATACAACAATGATCATATTCATAGTTTACTTTAAATGACCAAAATATTAATAATTATATTTTTTTGGATTACATTTGGCACCTTCCTTTGCGGACGCACACTTCCCAAAAAGCTACTACTTTTAACTACGTCGTGTAATACCTTGGCAATGTTGGAAACCAATGTAGTTAATATTTTTGTAAAGCCGATAATTTATACTTAATGTTTAAAACTTAATTTGTTCTGTATCTGTCTACATTGTTATTACGTAGTCTCTGGAAGTGTTGCGGACGTACATCTGTGAATTATTTCACAGATGTACGTCCGCAACACTAAATCGTACGTCCGCAACGATAAACATTGGTCAATTTTAACTAAAAGATAAAGTTTTCTGTTTGTTTTCTCTAGATTGGTCCCTCTTACAGACCTGAACACTTCCGAGAAATTTTGATAGTAATACACATAATTATACTGAAAAAATTACTTTCTCTGAATACGACAGGGACGAAGGGTTTTCACACCATATCTCATTAACCGAAAATGGTACAGGAAAGGAATTTTCAGGTTTTATACTTGTTCTAGAGATACTTAAAAGCCAGGTGTTAAAAATCGAGCAACTGGCATAGTTTAGATTTTGCAAGCCCTCAAAGTGTCTAGAATGTGCGTCCGCAACTACGGAACTGCACACTATGATTTAAAATTTGCTAATCCATAGATATCCACTATTATTGCATGCACCTGTATTAATGAACATGCAAGGTTACAGTTAACGAGCTGTACCTATAGATACATTGTAGAATGATATCATTAATGGCCATCGATATCCCTTAGGAACATAGGACTTAAAAGTTACATCCTTCACGCAATAATCTCTCAAGGTCAATACTCGTATAATACACCGCTTGCATCAAAACATCTTCAATTTAACGTCTCTTGAGGCTCTTTGAAGTCAGATCCAATCCACTATTTTCTTTAAAAAGTCAATTAATATCGATGACAATATAGCCATCGTACTTTATTGTTTATTTTAACACTTTCCACGCGGCTATTAATTTTACTATTACAAAACAGAATTTTCCGAAACCTTTTCGTAATTTTCAGAGTATATTTGAAGGATTACTGAACCAATAATAGGCATGTTTGTACTTAATTCAATGCATTTCTCATGGTGATTCCAAATATAGTAATATAATTCAATAATGTTGACATTTATTAAACATTTTGTGAAATTTCGGAATGTCGTCTGCAGCCGCCTGCCGCGTGGAAAGTGTTTTAAAATACTGATGAGAGCAATATTGGAATACAGCGATATGATAAGGAAGCATTTACTCGCAGACATCTGTATTATATTACTTTAACCCGTGTCATAGGTGTATGCCGAAACAAAATCAGTTTAGAATATCAAGCATGGCTCCAATAATGTGTATGATTAAGGGTGGGGTTGGGCTGAAGATTGAGACCCCTGTTTTAACTTTAAGTGAAAATTAAAGATTTTTTAATATTTGCTTCATTTTGTTTGTAATTGAATTAAATCAAACATTTGGTTCAGTATGGACCAGTAAGGCAAAATAAAAATAAAAACATATTTAGCATCCTGACTTTTTCCTAAGTGCAATCAGGTGTTTCCAAAATGGGAGGGAGGGATTGGGAGAGGGGGTGGGGGGCTTGATTATCATTTGGGGGGTTGCACCCATTCAAATAAATAAATAAATATATAAATATATAAATAAATAAATAAATAAATAAATAAATAAATAAATAGATAAATAGATAGATAAATAGATAAATAGAATAGATAAATAGATAAATAGATAAATAGATAAATAGATAAATAGATAAATAGATAAATAGATAATAGATAAATAGATAAATAGATAAATAGATAAATAAATGGTTTAACTAATTTTGAGACGAAATTCCAGACCATTCTTTGAAAAAAGCCTGGAAATCCGAATTCCTCTATAGGGTGCTGACTACGGGCTGACTAATTAGGGGGGGGGGGGGGGGGTGCGGATTTTTTCTGGAATAGCCCAATAGCTTATCTTGTTTGACTAAGGAGAAATCTCCCAATTGTTGTGGGGTTGTTTAATGAGTTGTGGATGTCATATATACCTAGATTGTTCTTCAGATGGTCCCCCCCCCCCCCCTCCATGCACACAAATCAACTTGATTGGTTTCCTGTACTGTTTTTAGACTGCTGTGATTTGATTTGTGGGTTTCTTTTGGTTTGAATGATACATACACTTTATAAGCAAGGATTTGTGCAAATTGGTCCTGATTTAAAGTGACAAGGGAAGTTTGGATTTTCAGACAATTGTATAAAAATGTGTTTGGAATTCCATACTTTTTTGGCGAAAAGTATTTTGTCCTCTATAGGTGCAGCAAATGAGAGCGCCTGGAATTCCATACTTTTTTGAAGTTTGATCTGGAATTCCATACTTTTTTAAAGTTTGATCTGGAATTCCATACACTTTTCATAGAGGGAGCCATGGAATTCCAGACTAAAAAATGAAAAAATAGTTTGTCCTCTATAGGTGCAGCAAGAAATAGCGCCTGGAATTCCATACTTTTTTGAAGTTTGATCTGGAATTCCATACTTTTTTGAAGTTTAATCTGGAATTCCAGACACTTTTCATAGAGGGAGCCATGGAATTCCAGACTAAAAAATGAAAAAATAGTTTGTCCTCTATAGGTGCAGCAAGAAAGAGCGCCTGGAATTCCATACTTTTTTGAAGTTTGATCTGGAATTCCATACTTTTTTGAAGTTTAATCTGGAATTCCAGACACTTTTCATAGAGGGAGCCATGGAATTCCAGACTAAAAAATGAAAAAATAGTTTGTCCTCTATAGGGGGGGGTTCATTATTATCTGGAATAGCCCAATGTTACGGAATGATAATTTTAAACAAAGATTTCCTTCAAACTTCAACGTATTTAAAATGCCTCTATTCGTATGCACTGGCTGTACATCGGTAACAGTAATACAAATAGAACACTTGTGGTATTTTGTGCATTAATGGCAATCAATATCATCAAAATAGTTGCTGCTAATTCAAACGCGAGTTCATGAATAATATTTAGAAACATTTACATACTGTATAGCATATAACTGCTATCTACAGTAGATAGCAACAACCACTATCTACAGTAGATAGTACCAAATGCCCACGCCATGGTATGGTATGATGAATAATAATTAGACAAATGTATACTGCATAGCATAACTGCTATCTACAGTAGATAGCAACAACTTCACTATCTACAGTAGATAGTATACCAAATGCCCACGCCATGGTATGATGAAATGTATTGATATAGTTAACTAAAGAACTACCATTCGTGTGTTTTTTGTGTTTTGAACATTAATTAACATTATTAATGTTTCTTAGCATAATAAAAGAGGCATTGTTACGTTTAGCGTGTTGCTTGGTTTTATGCGTTTTAATTATGCCTAAACAAAAAGAAATACAAAATTTAATAAGGAAGAAAAGTAATTTAAAATAAATAACAACATTATAAGATAGTCCAATGTTAGATTCGAACCCACTATACTATTAAACATAGATTTGTAACAAGCGAGCGCTCTATCAACTGAGCTAAACGACATGAACGACGTGTTGATAATGAAAGGTTTTCAGAAAAGATATTGCATTCGAGGGAATTTATGAAGTGTATCCGTAATACCGAGCGGAACGGACGAAGGTATTCCAATAAACTGCGCATGCAATTATCATTTATAAAATTCTGCACATGGAGTTTTCCATCACCAGTTGATCTCAGTTGAAAATGTCCTATAGCGTATAGGCCTACACTGCCGATAATGAGCTAATTGATATTCATGAGGTGATTTACTACGGCGATTTTACATTGGAATTTTGACTTGCCCGATAAAATCATGAATTGTAAAGTTTTTAAATTATGAATCTGAATAGGAAACATGAATTTATTGGTGTAAAATGTACAATGGAACACAATGAAATGATAATTGGGTCTGATGGTTTAATACTTTGTCGACAACACAGTGATAACTTGCAAGCTTCCAGGGGGAGAAATACTTTGCGCGGCAGTGTATATGGTGTCATTGTAACATGATTGGCTCTCACCTATTCTACATTCCATTGAATTGATTCATGACTTCAAAGAGAACAACATATCTGCAAAAGAACTTGGATGGATGGTAATGGTAAATCGTTGGCGATTTCTCATTGACGATTTCTCATCAATTAAAATATAGAACTACTGGATGTAGATGTAAATCGTTCAAAATTCGTGACGATTTACCTTTTACCACACTATAACCAATAGAACCTTTGTTGAATGTAGGCCATAGTTTTGCTTCATCAGTCTGATAAAACATGATTTTAAAAATGTAAGAGATGAATGCTGTGCCCATAATTTTTAAGAAACACAACTAATTTGCATGCTGAACGTTCATCTCCAGAAGTTCCAATGTGTTTGGATAATATCTTTCCATTAATTAAATTAGATGAAAACACCTCAGAATTTAACAGTCTCAATCGTTTATATGTCGTGACAAAGTGACAAATGTCGATCTATACACAAAAACAAATAGTGAACCATGGAGCAAAACTATCAAACGAAGACGCCTAAATTGGCTGGGACATTTATATAGATTGCCACAAGAAACTCCAGCACGCAAAGCTTTAAAAGAATACAACCGAGACACAAAAAGACTACCAGTCGGACGTCCAAAGCCTACCTGGGTTGCAAATTTGCAAACATAAACAAAGAAATTAACCCGGAACTCTTGACACAGACCAATGATCGTATGACCTGGAGAGCAATAGTTGCGCGCGCAATGGCAACATAGCCGGAAAGCGTAGACGATGATGATGATGATGATGAATCGTTTATATTTTGTGTCGGTGATTGCCGGTAGACATATGCCATCATCTGCCAATATCTGGCAAGATACATCATGCTTTACAGTTACACCACTCAGATATATTCAACAATAAAATCGTTCGACCGTTTCCCTGAACAGTCACCGTTCCCCTTCACATTACACACGATTATAAATCATCCTACAGTACAGCTCGAAATAGAGTGCACAATATCAACGCACATCAGTGCAATGTCAGTGCAATGTCATTGCAATATCATTGCAATGTCATTGCAATGACATTGCAATGACAGTGCACTAATCGGATTACAATTTGCAATGTCATTGCAATGTCAGTGCAATGTCATTGCAATATCATTGCAATGTCATTGCAATATCATTGCAATGTCAGTGTACACTCTATTTCGAGCTGTACTGTCAAATCTCAAACACGTCAAAGGAATTGATACTTAATACACCTGGAAAAAAGTATCGCACCGCTGGTTGAAAAGTGCAAATGTGGCCTCGAATTTTGCCACCATGTGGTGGTGTGATATTAAGGATCATTTATTGTTTGCGTAAGCTGTCCAGCAAAATGTTATGCAATAAAAGGGCCACATATGAGTTTGTGACGTAATCGATGTAATGTTTTTCAAGGCCAAGGGGAAAATGCATGAACCTGCAAGTTTGGGTATAACGCGATAAATTTCAAAAGTGGCCCGATTGTCCTCAAACATGAATTTTTTTTAAATAAGTTCAAATGACAAAAGCAATATTCCGGAAGTGTTGACCTAGGTCAAATAAACCAAAAGAAATCAACGGTGACCTCTTCGTATATGCTGAATTTGTGAGCAACAAAAGAAATGGCATGTTTGGACTCATTCACTGCATAGCCTATAACGTCTAAATGGAACATATCTTGCGCCAAATACAGAACTAATATAATGACTATTTTAAGTTTTAAAGTCTGTTCAATATCGCGTTACGATACCCAAACTTGTTTCATGCATGCTTTTGGACAAAAACACGCATTTCCCCTTGGCCTTGAAAAAAATTACATCGATTACGTCACAAACTCAAATGTGGCCCTTTTATTGCATAACATTTTGTTGGACAGCTTACGCAAACAAATGATCCTTAATGTCACACCATGGTGGCAAAATTCGAGGCCACATTTGCACTTTTCAACAAAAAAGCAGTGGTGCGATACTTTTTTCCATATGTATAGTTACACGCCAAAAACGTCATAGAAAAAAATGTGTTCGAACACTGACCCTTTTTTGCACCTTGTAATTACCATAGGCCCTATAGCATGTGTTATGAATTAGAGTCATGTGAGAAAACCAATTTGTTTATTGTGGTATGCCAGTTCCCCTTCCACATACCCCCCCCCGCCCCCCCCCCACCCCCACCCCCATCAATGTTGCCAGGGAACGGGCTGATGGTTGGCAAGTTAGGTGACTCAACATTGATCAGGGGAAAGGGTATGATTTTACATACAATATTTTCTAAGATTGTAGTTTAGCAGTGACATGTATTCCTAAAAGTAAAAGCGTGAGTATAATCAAATCACAGAAGTCATCATGCATACTGACAAGAGCGGTTTAAAACAAGAGATTGCGCAAATGTTAGTTGCTAGACAAATAGTTATACTTATAAATGCGCAGTGTGTTATCTGCGCATGATAAAACTCTAGAAAATTCGATAGGGTTGCGAATGAATGAAACATAACAGTTGTACGTATATAGAGTCAGTGCTTCGAAGCATTGTGTAAAACAACAACTATTTGATTTCATTCGGATTGTTTTCTAAAACATAATCTGGAGATGTGATTGATATTTAAATAAACAAAAATGTTGTCGAATCATTCATTGAAGTTATGCTGGGTGTTGATCATAAGTTGCTACATCGCTGGAGCTGTGACGCAAAAAGGTAGGACTATTAATGAAAATATAAATTAATTTAATACATTTACTTTTTAATTAATCACAAAATATACATTTTGAGTTAAAAAGGATTCTAACTCAAGACGTTTATTCTGATTTTGCGTTAAACGCGTCACAACGTGCGTTATGAATTACTTCGTAATAGTTGGACGTAAAGTTTTAAACGCCGACAGTGAGAATTGAAATGAAGAGTTTATTTGCTAGTCCACAAAGGGTACTTCGGAGAAAATCACGTCATTTTATATGGACATTTTGGGTTGGTTGAGTCACCTAAACTTGGCAACCTCTTCTCAAATGTCACTGAAGACCGCATATTTTTTTTACCTTGAATCACTTCCAAAAAAATACCATTTTCAAAAACACGCCTTTTATATAGATTATCACTCAGCTCTGAAATTCCATTTTTGCAAATATGTCACCCGTATACCACCTTTTAGACAATCCGGTAGACTCCAATCCCATTGACCCTGGTAGTAGTATGATGATGATCGTACTTTTACCCCGCATCAATTTCATTGGTCGCTTCCCCGAAACTATTAATCAGATATTGTTTTGACCGGACGACATCGGACATAGGCAAGTTAACAATATCCCAGGTTAAATTATGCTTAGGTTTTACCGAATACAAACATATTGGGGAATTAATGAATCAGGTGAGAAAATTCGGGAGAAAAATGGGTTACGTTAGGGAGGGAAACACAGAACCGCCTGTGTCGTGGATCGAACCCGCGTCGCAGGCGTAGCCGCATACATGACTTAGAACTGGAATCGGTCACTCACGGCCTTTAGTACACTGATTCCGAACGGCGAAGCGAGGTATTCTTTATTACTAAACCATTTTGTAACTTTTAAAATTACATTTTTGAAATGTATCGGAGATAATTACCGGGGTTTGTAGATATTTTATCGAAATTGAGTAAAACAAAAGTCTAAAATACAATTTAATCGGTAAAAGGTGATTTCGCCCAACGTGATTTAAAAAGGTATATTATGTGATCTTTCCAGGGAACGCCCTCAACATCGAAAAAAAATTTGAAAGCCGATTTTCTTGCAGATTTACATTTCTGATCATAAATCATGCATACATTCCAAGTTACAGGGCGATACGATTCTTAATTACTTCAAAATCATGGTTTTAGAGTGAAAATAAACTGTCGGAATCCCGACAGTTTATATTTTTCACCCTAAATTCACTCTAAAACCATGATTTTGAGGTAATTAGGAATCGTATCGATCGCTCTGTAACTTGGAATGTATGTATGATTCATGATCGGAAATGTGAATCTGCAAGAAAATCTACTTTCTAAAAAAAATCATCTCTCTGGAAAAGATCACATAATATGCCTTTAAGTAAGAATTATCGATATGATTGGTGAAAGTCGTAATCTTTCCCTAATCGCCGGGTAAAATCTCCTCGTGTAATTATACAAGATGGCGAGCGTTAGAGAAACCTCAGCCGGTGGGGAGTTCCTCCGGAATACATTGACCAATTTGAAGGTAAGGAAGTAGTATATCTTTCCACTTTTGGTAATGCCTTTATGTCCTTGTTTTCATGATGTTATTGAAGTCATCTGAAAATCATAAGTTTTGAGAGATTCACAGAAAAAAGTGAAACTTGTGTTGGCACCGAGCGTCGTACTCGGGGTCGTACTACACCGTGCATGCGTTGCGTTTGCATGCATCATTTCATAGCGGCTCATTTGTACATGTGGCCATGTGAAACGTGATTAGGGCGTATGTAGTATGTACATAGGTCAAAATGCAACGATTATTGATTGATTGATTGATTGATTGATTGATTGATTGATTGATTGATTGATTGATTGATTGATTGATTGATTGATTGATTGATTGATTGATTGATTGATTGATTGATTGATTGATTGATTGATTGATTGATTGATTGATTGATTGATTGATTGATTGATTGAAGAAACAAATTGATTTTTTTGTTTTGTTTTTTTGCTTGCTTGCTTGCTGGCTTGCTTGATTGCTTGCTTGATAACTTATGATTTTCAGATGACTTCAATAACATCATGAAAACAAGGACATAAAGGCATTACCAACAGTGGAAAGATATACTACTTCCTTACCTTCAAATTTGTCTATGTATTCCGGAGGAACTCCCCAGCAATTGTGTAAACAATTGCCTAAAAAAATACATCCAAATTCAGTCAAAAATACCCGGTGATTGTGTAAACAATTATCTTAAACTTACATGCAAATTCAGTAAAAAATACCCAGTCATTGTGTAAACAATCACCTTAAACCTACATTCAAATTCAGTAAAAAATACCTAGTCATTTTGTAAATATTTACTAAAAAATTAAGCAAAATTTCCCATAATGTTGTGGGTTTTTTACATAACATGTGGTAAAATATTACAAAGCATTTACGTTAAAAAAAATGCGTAACTAGTTAAGTAAAATTTATACCTAGCCACTGTGCAAAATAAATACCGAGTAAAATTGCATTTTTATACATAATAGTTTGGATTTTTTTACCAAACAGAGTTTATGTAAAATGTTACCAAATTGTTTTGGTCTTCTATACGTGCTTCAAAATTATGTAAAATTTTACATAACTTAGGTAAAAATTTCTGTGAGTGTACATGTAGTATTTGTTTACACTTTAGTTTCGCTGGGGTAAGTTACATCTCTCACGGTTTGGGATGAAATATTGTCGTGATGCATCGTTTTGGAATCTTGTAATACAAATTCAACTTGTCAAAATTCAAGGCATTGATAAAATTGAAGTGTTCGTTCACTATTTGAAAAATGACAATTTCAAAACTAACACATAAGCCAGTCGAGTGTGTAAAAGGTATTAAAGGCATATTATGTGATCTTTTCCAGAGAGCGCCCTCTATTCATGATTTCTTTTTTAGAAAGTAGATTTTTCTTGCAAATTTACATTTCTGATCATAAATCGTACATACATTCCAAAATACAGAGCGATACGATTCCTAATTACCTCAAAATCATGGTTTTAGAGTGAATTTAGAGTGAAAATATAAACTGTCGTGTTATCCCGACAGTTTATTTTCACTCTAAAACCATGATTTTGAAGTAATTAAGAATCGTATCGCCCTGTAACTTGGAATGTATGTACGATTTATGATCAGAAATGTAAATCTGCAAGAAAATCTGCTTTCAATTTTTTTTTCGATGTTGAGGGCGTTCCCTGGAAAGATCACATACTACACCTTTAACATTTTACACAAAATGGACACAAATAAAGAATTAACACCTACGTTCCTACTCTCACGGTGTGGGATGAAATAATGTGGTTTCAAGATTCAATTCAGTATTTATTTTCCATCATATCAACATAGACAAAATACAATGACAATTTAACAAGTAAAGTGTGAATCTTAAAATCAATGATACAATGATAATTCAAATTTCAAGACAAACTTTATTTACCATCATCTGGTTTTAATCATCAAGGAGACCACCAAACAGACAAAGCAAGTTACTGTGATGAGGAAAAGGGAACCAGTTATCACATTAAAGATGAGATATTAATTCAATTAATCAATTGATAAGTATATTCAAATGTATTACGGTTATTTATTTAAATAACCTTTTTATATAACTAAGATGTGTTGATCAAAATAAATGGTTAATTAATAAATAAATATGATTATTTGAATCAAATCGTATTGATAAATATGAACAAGCAAGTAAGTAAATAAATAAATAAATCAGCAAGGCTTTGGTAAAATTGAAGAGTTCGTTTACGATTCGACAATTCTTTTAAATTTCAAATATATCACAGAAACTAGTCGCGGGTGTAAAAGGTATATCAAAATACTTAAGAAAAAACAACTCTTTGTAAGTACGTGCTGCAAATGAAGCATGTCGTGAATGAGGAGTAAAGACAGTTGCGAAACAATGACATCTATTAGAAATTTACTTACAATGTACTAGTAAGATTTGCAAACAAACCTTGACACATCACTATGACAGGTGTCATTCAATTATTTACGTATACGAGTCATAAACGTCATCAAACACTAAGCTTTGACAGATCATCTTTGGTGTGATAGATGAGTCTTCAAAATCAGAAACATCGTGAAGTGTCCAAAGCGAACAAACCCTACCTTGTACTCTGATGAATAATCATCATTTATATAAATTACGACAGAAATAGCCGTGCTGAAGTGTGTATCTGATGGATTTTACTGACACATTTTGTTAGAGAAATACTTACCACTATATAGTTTTATAGATCTACAAACAGTAAGTTTAAATCTCACGAGTCTTGCTACTCAAGTTACACATCGTGGATGTATGATGTTTTTTTGGGGGAAATGAGATATGCAGAAATTCATATTGTGCATGTAAAACTCTAGATACTCGCAACATGTTGGGTCAAAAAAAGAGATAGTGATATGCCACGTGAATTTCATACGACGGTATGAGAGCGTGTGTGGTCTAGCGGATAGATCGCAGGTCTCACGATACAAAGGTTGTGAGTTCGAGCCCCGCTACGGCCAACATGTTTGTATCCTTAGGCAAGGTACTTAGTCTCAATTGCCTCGTGGTTCAGAAGTCACGTAGAAATGGTGGTCTCGTGCATCAGAAGAGCAAAATCCGAGAACGTTAAAGGTCACAGACTCCTTCGTAAAGAATAGGGGATCATCCTTTTCTGTGTATACAAAAACTCATGTCCCTAGGTTTCGTTAATGCCCGAGGTAGGGCGCTGTGTACAGTATAACAGTATGTATGACAAAACTAGCAGTAGCAGTAGTAGTGTGAACGAGGTAGAGTCGTGAATATGATGAGTATTAGAGAAAAGCATTACATTGGAGTTGAATGAAGTTTTATCCCACTTCTGTCACCATATTTGTATCTCCTGGGCTACGTTATAACACCTATAGACTCATTTATGATCCACATATTTAATATCATTGTTCATTCTACTCCATTGTAATACCGGCTGCATGTATAATATAATGTGGGTTGCCGGTTTCATTATATAAACATAAACTGTTGCCCCAATGTAATGCTTTACTCTTACAATGAGTGTTTGTTTATGCACCTGTCAGTTATATGACGCACTATACGACCCCCGGGAGAGGTGCGTCATGGGTGCGTCTTTTTTGACGCTGGAGTACGTCATGGGTAGCCCTTGGTTCATTACAATGTTGACGAATCAGTGTGTCAATGACAGTCCCTTTACCTGGGTGCGTCACAGGGTACGTCAGCATGTGTACAACAAAATGCGAACATAATATTCTACAATGTAGGTCCTACTCACCACCAACCAGGCTTTATTTTTTAGATATGCAAATCCCTAAATGCAAAAATCACTATTCCGATAATCTCACCGCATGTTCAGTGCAAAAAAATGCGTACGGAAAATCACCCGATCGCCATTCTGACCTTTTAAATACCCATATCGGAAAAAACCCGGATGATGGTACTCACGTACCCTAGACCAACTCTCAATTTTGACAAAACTGTATGACGGTGGGTAATGCGTCATTTGAGACAGCCAAGGATCCCCGTCAGGATCCATCAATGGTACGTCACAAATTTGATTAAGGGTACCGTCATTGTATGGCAAAGGTCCGTCACATTGGTGACACATGGGTGCGTCGGCAAAGTGACGCACCATTCCAGGGGGTTGTACAAGTGCATTACGTGAACGTAAACAAATACTCATCATATTCACACTTCTACTCCGTGGCTCTACCACGACCATAACTCATAGCAGCACTCCAGTATGGCCTGGCGAAGAACCATGATCTGTCCGAAAATGTGCTCATCCTCCTACTCATTTAGGATCAAAATTATGTGCACTTGTATAATTATATTGTGCATGGATTATGTCTTTGTATCTATCCTCGAATGTCCCCGAGAGTGTAATCGTGGGTCAACTAATGAATAGAAAGCATTTTAATTGTGAATTATGAATTCTTCCTGTCTTCTCTAGCTTTGGATGGACATAATATTACCGATGTCTATCTTTCACGAAACGCACGGCTAACAGGGGCAAATTCAAAATTGTTCGGTAATCTTCAAGTACAATATAATCAAAGCTGGTTACCCGTGTGCCAGGTAATGTGGAACGCTATTACCGTAAGCTATTTGCAGACTTTAATTTGCCCACATGTCAAATTTATGGCCCTGGTGACATCAGATGCAGATCATTATCAAACTAATGATGGATATGAGTTTGTGCTAAGTTCTCATGATCGTGCCGACCACGTAAACCTGCTAAGCATTAGAGAACAGAGCTATAATGGACCGTGCAGAGGTTATAGCCGAAACCTTACTCTTAACTGTCTTTGGGGTAAGTTATCAAATTATAATAATGTTGTTTAATAAAGCATAGACGCACAATATGTTAGTATTGATAAAGGCCCTGTCACACCATGGCGTATCACCTGAACGTATGCCAACGTATGCGAAAATATCGGAAATACGTTGGTGTACGCTGATATAAGTTAGGGATAAGTTAGGGATACGTTGTTTACGTTACGAGCACGCTGTGATACGCTGTGAACATTTGGAACACGTCGAGCCCACGAAAAATTATTGAGCATGTTCAACATTTCTCGGCGTACTCAACATGCTCAACGTGTGCTAAATACGTTCTGCATGAGTCCCCGGTACGTTCGTGGTACGTTAGACATACGTTGACATACGTTAGACATGTTAGAGGTACGTTACTCGTAGGCTATCTAGCATCGATAATAAAAAAACAAAATAGTGCAATTCGTTGGGAAGTTGGACGTTCTTGGACTCTGACAATTTTCGAGCTATTTTTTGTATACCTCGGCATACGTTTAGGCCATACGCCATGGTGTGACAAGGCCTTAAGAGAAACAAATAATAGGAAAAATCTAAAGTTATTAAAAAAATATAAGCAGGAAGGGCCGCTATTTAAACCAAACATGTGGTGACATTGTCCCCAAACTGTCAAAGTTTTGGACTTTCTCAGTCAAATGGGTATTGTATGAATTCTAGTCCGTTTGGCATTTACTAAGTAACCTTAAGGCCCTGTCACACCATAACGTATCGCCTCAACGTATGCCAACGTATGCGAAATATCGAAAAATACGTTGGTGTACGTTGGTGTACGCTGATATAAGTTAGGGGTACGTTGGGGATACTTCGTTTACGTTAAGAGCACGCTGTGATACGCTGTGACAATTTGGACCACGAAAAAATATTGATCATGCTCAAAATGTCTCGACGTACTCAACGTGTGCTTAATACGTTCTGCATAAGTTCCCGGTAAGTTTGTGGTACGTTAGACATACGTTGACATACGCTGACATACGTTAGTGGTACGTTACTCGTACGTTACTCGTACGTTACTCGTAAGTTGGTATACGTTGATGAACGTAGGCTGACGGGGAAACGCACAGCCAACGTAGTGATAACGAGTTGATAACGTATATGTGCCGTATGTCTAACGTATGCCTGACGTATTTCCAACGAGTTTCGACGTATTCTCACGTATCCACCTTATGCCGGGCGATCGTGTAAGGCCCTGTCACGTATCCATAGCGTATCCATAGCGTATTGAACGTATACATTGCGTATGACTAACGTATTGATAGCGTATCACTAACTTATAACATACTTATTACAGCGTATGCGAGCGTATGCGAGCGTATGACTAACGTATGCTTAACGTATAATTAACGTAGCGTAGCGTATTCGTAGCGTATGATGATGGGTTGATGTGTTCAGCACGACAGACCATGAAGAAGTGAGGATGAGATACTCAAGGGACCCATTTATATACTCAAACCCTCCATAAGTTCCCAAAACGCCGAATGCGCGCTAGCTGTACGGTAGCCCTGTCACACCTTGGCGTATCGCCTGAACGTATAACAACGTATGCGAAATATCGAAAAATACGTTGGCGTACGTTGGCGTACGTTGGTGTACGCTGATACAAGTTAGGGGTAAGTTTGGGATACGTCGTATACGTTAAGAGCACGCTGTGATACGTTGTGAAAATTTGGAACACGTCGAGCCCGCGAAAAATTATTGAGCATGTTCAAAATTTCTCGACGTACTCAACGTGTGCTTAACTTACATTCTGCATAAGTTCCCGATAGGTTCGTGGTACGTTAGACATACGTTTACAAACGCTGACATACGTTAGACATACGCTGACATACGTTAGAGGTACGTTAATCGTCTTAAGTTATAGGTTGGACATATGGATTTACCCTTCTAGATATTTTAATAGTTATCATCTAGGTTGCGTTTACTTGAACTGGCAACACTTGTCCCGCCGTGTACGAAACTCAATTTCTGCAACGGCATAGGTCACGTGTTCGTTGTACGCCGAGGATACGCTGAGGATACGTCGAGCACGGCAGACATACGCTACGAATACGTTGGTCATACGCTCGCCGATCGCATACGCACTTGATACGCTGTCATACGTTTGTTATAAGTTAGTGATACGCTATCAATACGTTAGTCATACGCTATGTATGCGTTTAATACGCTATGGATACGTCCATTCCATCACCGATGTTGACGCAATTCGTTGGGAAGTTGGACGTTCTTGGACGTTCTCGGACTCTGACAATTTTCGAGCTATTTTTTGAATACGTCGGCATACGTTCAGGCCACGTTCAGGCCATACGCTATGGTGTGACAGGGCCTTTAGATCAGATTCAGACTTGCAGGCTTCCAAAACCCCCAAGCAATTGGCGCTGATTTTGGAACCCGTCAAATAAATAGTATGGTACAAGCAACATCCGGGCCAACGTTGGTGCTAGAAGAAGCTGAACCAAAATAACAGTTAGTACCCCCCCCCCCCCCCCCCAATTACGATGTCTGACAAAGTGAAATACTTCATGTAAATATCGAACGATACTGGGTGTTCAAGTTTTGGACTAACGTACCACGAACGTACAGGGAACTTATGCAAAACGTATTAAGCACATGTTGAGTACGCCGAGAAAATTTGAACATGCTCAATATTTTCGCAGGCTCGACGTGTTCCAAATTTTCACAGCGTATCACAGCGTGCTCTTAACGTAAACGATCGTATTCCCAACTTACCCCTTACTTATATCAGCGTACACCAACGTATTTTCGATATTTTCGCATACGTTCAGGCGATACGCCATGGTGTGACAGGGCCTTTAAGGCATGGGAAAGGCACTGTTGCTAAAGGCCCTGTCACACTATGGCGTATCGCCTGAACGTATGCCAACGTATGCGAAAATATCGAAAATACGTTGGTGTACGCTGATATAAGTAAGGGGTAATTTGAGGATATGTCATTTACGTTAAGAGCACGCTGTGACACGCTGTGACAATTTGGAACACGTCGAGTCCGCGAAAAATTATTGAGCATGTTTAAAATTTCTCGGCGTACTCAACGTGTACTTAATACGTTCGGCATAAGTTCCCGGTACGTTCGTGGTACGTTAGACATACGTTGACATACGCTGACATACGTTAGAGGTACGCATTACGGTTCCGTGCCCTGTATAAAATCCAACTTTCTTGACCACGTCTTTGATGACATATCCAGGGTAATAAATTATCCCCTCCTACACCATTTATCTGATTTATTTTACACCAACTGTGTCTTGCCAGCATGCGTGCTACCATTTCCACCGCTATCCTAAGCATAGCTCAAGGCTCTTTGGTGTTGGTGTAACTAGAAGCCATATATACTACTTTTGAAAATGTTCTTGTGATAACAAATTCCAACTTTTAATTTCAATTTGTCATAAAAAACTAGTGCTATATCATATTTTATAAAAACAAATGTTCAAATTTCGAAACAAAAATCACATTATATTATCCAAAGAGCAGATTTTGGTTTTAAAAGTAGCCCAAATCTGCGGAAAATCACCACGTGTGGAAATAGTCATGTGGCAATACTGCAGCCCCTCAGGCTTGTTTCTAGTTCCACCGCTGCCACACTCAAGGTCCCCCAGCATGCGGTAAATGGTGTTGGATGGATCAAACTTGGGCTCAAACCTTACAGGCAACTGGAATGTAATGGTTACTCGTAAGTTGGTATACGTTGATGTACGTTGCTGAAAATAGCTATCTAGCATTGATAAAAACCAAAATATAGCAATTCGTTGGGAAGTTGGACGTTCTTGGACTCTGACAATTTTCGAGTAATTTTGTGTATACGTTGGCATACGTTCAGGCGATACGCCTTGGTGTGACAGGCCCGTATACAATTCGTTGGGAAGTTGGACGTTCTTGGACTCTGACAATTTTTGAGCTATTTTTTGTATACGTCGGCACACGTTCAGGCCATACGCAATGGTGTGACAGGGCTATTGGGGTAGTATTGTGTTACATCAATGTGCTGGTCACCCCGCCCGTGGTTGAGCTGCTCATTTTTCATCCTGAGCACAAACTGTTATAAGTCAATTTTTGATGTTTTCAGTTTAGGCCATGTTTAGCACGTAACCCTTACCGCACTTACTCAGATGCGCACTGGGTGTAGGGGCTAGCAATCCCTGCATCTATACTCTTATTGCTAGAAATCGTATTGCCAAGCCTCGAAAGAAAACGGACGGATCAAAACGGAAACGACACAAGCATGCCCAACGACTACGAGAAACGGAATTGCGAATATCGGAGGTCAACATACGGGGACTTCGGTCAAACATCAGAGAGCTTGCCAATCTTTGCTCGATAAAAAAGCCATCCATTGTCAATGTTGTTGAGACCTTCCTTGATGATACTGTGCCTGACGGCGCTGAGTGCATTGCTATTCCTGGATACTCCATATGCTGTCGCAGGGATAGAGAGGCAACCACTGGCGGCATTGCTGTCTACTGTTTAGAAGGGATTGCCATACATCACGACCCGGACCCAGGGCAAGATCCAAAAGACTATGAACTCATCTGGTTCACAGTAGCTCTTAAATCTCAAAAGTTACTGATTGCTGCTGTTTATAGATCTCCTAGTGATAACAGTGATGTCATCGACTACCTGGACCTCAACACTCTTCAAAAAAATGAGCACACTTGGAGCTAATTCAGTCATGCTTGTCGGTGACTTCAATATCCACCATACAGACTGGGTAGGAAGTCGTACTACTGACGCAGCTGGACGCCGCACACTACAATTTGCCAACTCTATGGGATTACAACAGATCGTTAAAGAACCCACTCGATTGGATCAAATCTTGGACCTTGTCATGACTGACCTGGCAGCAACTTCAACCACTTCTGCTAGACTAGGTACTTCAGACCACAACCCTGTGTTAGTGTTCTTAGATGTGCCAGTATACCGGGACAAACCACACAGGAGGAAAGTCTGGAGATATGACAAGGCTGATTACTGGGGAATGAGAGGTCACCTTGCTTCCACAAACTGGTCAAGTGTATTACAGAAGAAAGATCCTGAAACTGCTTTCTCCAACGTCACTGATATCATCTGCGATGCTATGGACTTGTTTATACCTAGTAAAACAGTTACCAAGAGGACTGGAGACAAGGTTTGGTTCAACGACAAATGCCGTAGAGAATCTAGGAAGAAGCGCCGCCTCTTTAGGAAAGCCAAAAAAGACCAAAATGAAGCCAGCAAGGCAAAGTTCGCTGAAGCTAGACATTCCTACAACCAAGCGGAGAAGCAAGCCAGGAGAAGCTACAATACTAAACTGAGACAAGACCTAGCAGATTAATCGCTAGGCAGCAAGAAATGGTGGAGAATCATCAACACCCTGTCCGGAAGAACAGCTCGTTTCGAGATCCCAGTGATTGAACATCGAAACGTCACCCATATTACAGCAAGGGACAAGGCAGAAGTTTTTTGTCAGACATTTGCAGACAAATGTAGACTCCAAGGTGCTGAAGACTAGGCCCCAAATGTCCATCTTTCAACAACCAAATCCTTTTACAAAATAGTTTTTAAGCCCAAGGATGTTCGAAAACTATTACAACATCTCAATCCAGATAAAGCTACTGGAAAAGACCTGATTCCAACCAAGGTACTCAAAGAATGCTGTGCTGAACTTGCCAGTCCACTCTGCAGGCTGTTTGATCTCTGCTTCACTCATGGTGTGTTTCCTAACCAATGGAAAACAGCATCTGTCACTCCAATCCACAAGAGAGGTTCCAAGGCTGACCCATCAAAGTACCGTCCTATCTCACTGCTAAGCAATATCAGCAAGATCATGGAAGCTGTTGTGCAGAAACAACTTCAACGCATTCTTCTCAGCAATGATCTGATTTCCAGCAGACAGTTTGGATTTAGAGAAGGCCACAGTACAGCTGATCTCCTCAACATTTTGTCACAGAAATGGAACAACTCCCTAGACCAAAGTGACGAGATTTGTGTCATTGCCCTTGACATAAAAGGAGCTTTCGACAAAGTATGGCACAATGGACTCTGCTCAAAACTGATGTCGAAGGGTGTTACCGGAAGACTGCTTTCATGGATACACAACTACTTATTCGATAGATCTATCAATGTCGTCATGTCGGGACAAGCATCCAACACTGCACCCATAAATGCTTCTGTTCCACAAGGATCTATCCTTGGTCTACTACTGTTTTTTGTCTTCATTGATGACCTTGTGGATGTCTGTGACAACGAGCTCTACCTGTACACTGACGATTCAACACTTTTTGCACCCATTAAGTCTTCAACCAGCTGCAAAGCAGTAGCTGCTAGCCTTAACAGTGATCTAAGCATGAAAGCGTGGGCTGATGAATGGAAAGTGACCTTTGAGCCTATCAAGTACAAGACCATGGTAATCTCTAGGAAGAGAACCCAACTTGAACTCTACTTTGGTGACTGCAAGCTACCATCTGCAGACAAACTGGAAATCCTGGGTGTAACCATTGATAGCATGCTGACTTGGTCAAAACACATCTCGGCTGTCTCAACCAGGGCTGGCCAGAAGCTCGGCGCTCTTCGCAAGGTTGCAAATAAATTGACGGCATTGGGCAGATCTACTGTGTACAAATCACAAGTCCGTAGTGTAATGGAGTATGCTTCACTAGGCTGGTCTAGCGCTTCACCTACTATCCTAAGCCAGCTTGATAACATCCAAAGGAAGGCACTTAAGATCATTGGAGCTCATGACGCTACTTGTCTATCGCATCTCAGCATCACAAGCCTACTTCACCAGCCACAGGTAGCAGCAGCCACGGTCTTGTACAAAATGCATACCAACCACTGCCCACAAGACTTAGCAGCACTGCTCCCACACCATATGTTCATCAGTGTTGCAATGTCAGATCATGCCCTTTCACTGCCGCCTGCCAGAACTTGCTGCTTAGACAGAAGCTTCATCCATACAGCTAGCTGTTCCACTGTGGAACAGTCTTCCAGTCAATGTGGTTGGCAACATCCAAGAGGAAGGACTACAATCTTTTAAATGTCGTGTTAACAGACACTTTCTCTCCAACTCTTCAGAGTATGTTGGCTAAGCTCTCTCGATGTATCAATGACCTCCAGATATTATTTTCATCTTATTTTTTGATGTTATTCTCTATGTTTGGGTGTTTGTCCTATTCCTGTCCCACGCCACTTTCATTGGCTTTTTTACTAGCCCAATTGTGTTTACTTGTATTTTGATTATTTTCTGAGTTGAAGTGAACCAATTGATTGGCCCATCAGAGCTCTCTGTTGAGAGTTACCCGTTTGATTTGTTATCACTCAGTTCATTAACGTTGTTAATGTCTGTTGGGCTATTGTTGACATTTGCTCTTTATATACAAAAAAAAAAAAAAAAAAAAAAAGGGCCTGTATACCAAATAGAGCTAACGTGTGCCCGACGTGTTTGAACATTGGGTGTACTTTCGCGTAAGTTTTCATTCGTTCACGGTGTTCATCAGTTATTCGGACATAACTTCCAGCCCATCTGTTCGTTTTGATCACCGTTAAGGCCCTGTCACACCATAGCGTATGGCCTGAACGTATGCCAACGTATACAAAAAAAATAGCTCGAAAATTGTCAGAGTCCAAGAACGTCCAACTTCACAACATATTGCATATGGGCCTGTCACACGTTGGCGTATCGCCTGAACGTTTACCGACGTATACTATTAGTTATTAGGTGAGGTTGGGTCGGATACAGATTATATCTAGCCGAGGATTCTGTATCGATACAGACTCCGTATCCGACCCAACCTCACCTAATAACGATTTTATCCTACTAAAATACTATTAAAACAAAACAAGAACAAATGATTGTTTAAACCAAAGTAGTAGTCACCTAACACCCGAGCAAGTTCAACCCCAGAGTTCAACCTTAGCAACCCTACTACAACGCATGCGCAGTTCGTTACTGACCGGATACGGTATACGGGGGTCGGATACGGAATATATCTAGTCACCAAATTCAGGCGCTTATCCAATAGGAACGCGAGAATCGTCGCGATGGTAGGATAAACAAAATTACTCGAAAATTGTCAGAGTCCAAGAAGGTCCAACTTCCCAACGAATTGCTATATTTTGCTTTTTATCAATGCTAGATAGCTATTTTCAGCCGACGTACATCAACGTATACCAAGTTACGAGTAACGTGCCTCTAAAGGCCCTATCACACCATGGCGTATCGCCTGAACGTATGCCAACGTATGCAAATATCGAAAAATACGTTGGTGTACGTTGGTGTACGGTGATATAAGATAGGTAAGTTGGGGATACGTCGTTTACGTTAAGAGCACGCTGAAAATTTGGAACACGTCGAGCCCACGAAAAATTATTTAGCATGTTCAAAATTTCTCGATGTACTCAACGTGTGCTTAATACGTTCTGCATAAGTTCCCGATAGGTTCGTGGTACGTTAGACATACGTTTACATACGCTGACAAACCAACCTGTAAGCTTAACACCTATCACATAGTGGCGAATAGAGCTAACTGTACTTATGCCTAGCGTACTGGTTTTGTTTTCTCGAACTTTGGCAAAAGCCTCAAAATTGTGAACATATTCAAAATGTTTCCTAGACCCTAGTGCATCTCTGCGAACCCCTATACGAACAACTTACGAATGCAACTTATGCTAAACGTGCCGTTAACGAATGACAACTTACACAAATGTATAACCAAATTTACGTCGGGCATACGTTAGCTGTATTCGCAACAGTGTGACAGGGCCAAATCTCACAATTTTAATATTTTATTACTTTGGTTATTATTTTTGTCTGTTAAAAAGAATCTTATGATTTTCGTCTGGTTGGTGGAGCAAATGAGACAGCGGGAAGCTTGGAGGTCCGTCCCGATAATTTGCCATGGGGCCGTGTTGTATTCTGTAGCGGTTACCCACAACATAAAGACAACATCCCAACTGCTATTTGCCGCCATCTTGGATATCTCCACGGAGGTTTCTTTCTTAAGCAACGCGACATGTATAGCGCACTGTCGAATACCACAAATATACTGCTTGGTGCTATAGAATGTGATCAGGGTCAATTGGAATCCTGCGTTTTTAAACCATGGAATGAAGAACAATGTGTATTGTATCAGGAAATCCTCATTGCATGTGCGGCAGGTATTTATCATAAATATCAATTTATATTATGCGTACTATTTATTATTGTAATATCCTCAAAAACAAAAATTTGTCGATGTTGTGTTTAAAGGTTTCTAGCTTTCGCCCCCGCTTCCTAAATGACCAATTTGTCGAGCCCAATAGTCATCCTATTTGTCTGTATCAGCTTTTTGGAGTAATTTGGATTATCAAATAATCACACGATGCGTATAAATCTTCCGAATTACAAACTTTGAATTTGACCTAATTAGTAAGTAATTGCTTAAGCAATTATGTGGTATGTATAGAATTGGAATAATTACTCGGTATTAACGACATAGATACGCCACTATGTGAAACGTCGCACGCACGAAATTGTCCTGTTCCTGGTAGATACGATATATATTCGAATATGTGCGATGCGTCGTTAACAATGAACACTGTACAGTAAAGAGATAGGGCAATTAACGAAAACCCACCACTCGTAAAAGGAAGTATGGGACACATAGTTTTGGTTAATTTGAACAGTTTAATAACATAAACGTATCATTTTCCTTTTCTTTTGTTTAAACATTATTTTCTTTATTATAATGTTTGGTTCAGTGGCGTAGCCAGAGGGGGGGGGGGGGGGGGGGGGGATCGCCCCCCCCCCCCCCCCATATGGACGTCGTGTCGGTTGAGATTGGCACTGTTCATTTGACCAGAGGAGTCATAGAATTATGATGGTCAAAAGTACACAGATGAAAAATGTTCGCTACGCGCGCAAAATGTTACCCAAAATGCAATATTCGGTGCGCGCATACCTTCACTCAGAACAATTATTGTTGGCTCATTTTATTTCTCGCCCCCCCAAATATGAATAACCTAGCTACGCCAACGGTTTGGTTTGCAACATAATATATCTGATACCAGTAATGATATATATATATATATATTACAATTTATATTAACACAATAGACAATGTACATTTAACCAGAGAAAATAAAACAAGTACAAGACAAGACATGACATAACATGTGACATGACATGACATGACACGTTACGACACGACACAACACGACACGAAACGACACTTCACGACGCGGTACAGCACGGCACAGCACGGCACAGCACTGTAGGGCATGACATGATACTACATGACATGACACGACACGACGCGACACGCCAAAACATGACCCGGCATGACATGACATGGTATGGCATGGCATGACATGCATGACACGACATGACATGACACGACATGACACGACATGACATGACATGACATGACACGACATGACATGCCACGACATGACATGACATGACACAACAAGACAAAACAAAAAAAGAAAATTCATGACAAGACAAGACTAGACAAGTAAAACGGGGCAGAGATTGTTTCTTATAAAATGTAAATTGTGCAAGTTTGAACAAGATTTCAGCCGATTTTGAAAAAAATGGTGATCTTGTGTTTTGGGGAAGAGGTTGGGTCGGGAGCTGTCTTCTGTGTGACTGAACCTTTAAGAATGATAAACACTTTAACATCCCTACATACTTTCTATCTTATACATTTACTATCTTATACATTTAGACTTAGAAGTACAGTTTCAGGATTTAAATAAATCCTTGCCACTTGTTTTCAAAATTGCTCACTTGATTTGTTTTGTAGAAATAGCTTTTTTCATCTTTAATATTTGAGTCAATGATATACCTTTTAATAGGTTTGCAAATAGACCTATTTTGAAACAAATAATACTTAGTACAGTATAACACATACATATCACTACATGTTTTGAGTGGTTCGAAAAACATAAAAGGACATCATTACAATCAACTTTTATGTTGATTTTCAGTGTATCATATATCCATAATGCAACATTTCCCCAATAACTATTTATTATAGGGCATAGCCAAAACATATGTTAAATAGTTTCTTTCTCTAGGCATAAATGGCATTTCTCATCATCAATAATTTGTACAGTCTTTAGAAAAGAATTACTCGGAAAAATATGATGTAGCAGCTAAATTGAAAATATTCCATTTTTTTCCTCAATCATTGCTTTGAAAGGAAGAGACCAAATTATTCTCCAATTTATTTCATATGGGAGTTTCGGTAGACGCTCTTAATATATATACGACTTGATGGTATTGTTTCATGTTTCATGTTTCATGTTGTTTCATGTGCCGATGAAACACTGACAATGCGGCGTGTTTGTCTCCCAAAATTAACACTGTGGTATTAATCATATATAGATAGCGTTCATTGTTTACGGCGTATCACAAACCGGGTGTCTATGTCAGATACGGTATGTCGGCAACGGGTCCCGAATGGAACATTTAAAAATCAGAGTTTTCACAATTATTTGGCTTATAACATTACTATGTTAGCTTTGCTTTTGCTTGCTTGCTTTGAAAGGACTATTTTAAACAGCGTCTTGACGCTAATAAATGTTTAAAGTATTTTCAATCACGCTCATCTCAAAACCTGTATTTTGATAGATACGTCGGTATGTTAGGCAATCCAACGGTCACGTTATACTAACTAAAGCGACAATGTTTGTTTCCTTGCGTAAGGAACCAATTATGTACATTGGTCACATTGCGCTTCATTGTTGTGCATCTATTGGACCTTGAATGTATCTGAAGTTATTGACATTTCATTTACTTTCATTTGATATTATATGACATGATTACTTAAAACGTTACAAAGCATATTAACAAGAAACTACGTGTAACAAAGTTTGATATAAATAGGAATACTGTTGAATAACTATGTGTGTTATTTTAGATTCATTCAAGGTTGAAAACGTTTCGGCGACTCGTTTACAAACAGCAATCTCGGCAAACCTACGTCAGGTATCGTTGGTGGATATAGCCATTACGTCGAACTGGGGACCTTTATGCGTGGGAGAATTAACGCGATATAAGCTAGAACCTTCCTGGATATGCACGAGAATAGGAAATAATATTTCATCTCTGAGCGGAACAAATGATGACCACATTTTATACTTCGCAGACGACCGCCCACATAACATCATGTCGATATATAAAGTGCGCTCTTCTAATATTAACTCCTGCGGAGACTTTGTTTCATATATACAGTCAACGATTGAATGTCCAAATGGTAAGTAGACTGCCATTAGAACACAAACACAATAAATACAAAACGGACGGTCTTGGACTTTACACCATGACACTTCTACCTTAACTGCAAATACGCAAATCATAAACACTTGATTAGTCCAATTTAAAATGTACCCCGTCGAAGTATCGTCCGATAATTGTTAATGATGTTAATGATGAGTATTTCGGTGTATGCTGACATGCTTCGTGCGGTGGCTGATCGAGCCTATTTGCGAACCAATGACGCTGGCAACCAGGCAGACAAAGTCTTCTCTTGTCAGGGTGACCTCACCCAGGGTAGACGATCATACGCATAGAAGCTTTATGGCCATGTGTTTTGAACTCGCCACCCTTACCGTTGCATGTCCAGATTTTTACATTTTACACCATCTGAGATTCGAATTAGCATATCGCCAGGGGTATGCCACTCAGCTTGCCGATCGGAAGCCACTTTTAAATTAAAATTTGGTCAGCATAGAATTGGTGGCGCTATACTGATAAGGCGTGATTGTAGCAGACGATGGTAGACACGAACGGCCGTTAATTTTGAATTTCCATTGCTTTCAATGTAACAATGGATTTTGCCGGGATTTTGATTATATGACCCCATAAAATTCATCACACGTTGGAACTAAATTATTTCATCCAAAAACCGCTGGAGTTGGATAACCAACTCCAGTGTCAGTATCATTTTTTGACAGCAAGCTGTGTGTAAATCTACCGCGTGCACAGCGCCCCCAAATCTATGCTGACTAAATAATGACGTCAAACGCGTCGTACGCCGGTCACCGACGCATTCCAGACGATTACCATAATTTATGTAAATATGCAAAAGGGACCATTTTCGCTACGTACGTTAGTATAGGACTTTCCTATCCCAACATTAATAGTATCCCTGATATCGCAATAACTGCTTGTTCTACCCCCATAAAAAGTAAATATTTTCTGAACGGAAATCTCACAAGGAATCTAAATATGCTATCGGAATTTAGATAAAATCTAATGGTAACATGTTGTGATTAAGAATGTTCAAAAAATATCCATATTTTTCATATTTTGATTTAAGCTCGATAATAATTATTTTGATACCTATTCCAATCATAATATTACTGTGCATATTAGTTCCTCATGCAATTATCCATCAGAACATAATGATTGTCAATGGTAACGTGGTGAAATATACTAAATAAAGAAGTAAATGAGCACAAACGTAACATCGTATCTCAACGATCGAGATGTGAAAATACGCAGAACAAAATGATGCACTTTGGTATTTGCTTCGATTAATGCATACTCTTTAGAGCCGTTATAATTATATTGGATAATTTCTAAGTATTTCGATAATTGAGGACCCTAGATCTAAAAGGGGGTTAAGTCACAATCTTGTGAAATTGTAGTTAGTATCAGTTTTCTGCTACAAGGAGGATCTCTGCACCCTCTGTTCAAATGTTACAGTAAAGTCATGTGGTAAAGCTGTGTAATAGTCCATGGGAGGTACAACCCGAGTGGGTCAAGTCCACACATGGACACAATGAAACCCAGTTTTTGCCATTTTTCTCAATGTGACTTAACCCCCTTTTAGATCTAGGGTCCTCAATTATTGTGATGAGTTTAATATGTTTATGTGTATAATATATATCTATAGCTACATGCAGAAATGGAAATGCTCATACACTTTTCGAACTCAGGTTACCTAACCTCAGACTACCTAACATCAGGTTGTATTGACTTTTGGACTTAAACATTTTGGTAGCCAAAGATATTTGAAATATGTAGAAGAAAAAAAGACTGAGAAAATATTCAATACAACAACCCCAGGTTGAAAATAAATCCAATTAAACAACCTCAGGTTGTCAAGATATTCAATGTGAAAACCTCAGGTTGATATTGATTGAAACGTTGTAAAGTATAGCCCCAAATAAATCAGTAGTTACCCAAGGTAATAATACAAAAAACAAACACGTCTAAGGCGCGAACGCATTGGGAGGGGTGGGGTGACAACCTCAGGTTGATAAGATATTAACTGTGAAATTCTGAGGTTGATTTTTACTAAAACTTGGTAAATTATTGGCCTAAATCACAGTAGTAACCCAAGGTAATAATACAAAACCAAACACGTCTAAGGCGCGAACGCATGGGGAGGGGTGGGGTGACAGCCTCAGGTTGATAAGATATTAACTGTGAACATCTGAGGTTGATTTTTACTCAAACTTGGTAAATTATTGGCCTAAATCACAGTAGTAACCCAAGGTAATAATACAAAACCAAACACGTCTAAGGCGCGAACGCATGGGGAGGGGTGGGTGACAGCCTCAGGTTGATAAGATATTAACTGTGAAAATCTGAGGTTGATTTTTACTAAAACTTGGTAAATTATAGGCCTAAATCACAGTAGTAACCCAATGTAATAATACAAAAATCAGACACGGCTATAATCAAAAATATGTATTCAATATATACAGAGTAAAGGTCTGTCTAAACAGGTCAAGTAATACGGGAACATAATGATACTAAATTAGAAAACTGTAATAAGTAAACCTGAGGTTGAGAACATTTTCAATATAACAACCTTGGGTTGAAAATAAATCCAATCAGACAACCTCAGGTCGTATAATGATTGAACGTGTCCACGCAATGCAGGCCTGCACACTTTGTGACAAAAGTCCGAGAATGAATTCGACCTGAGGTTAGGTAACCTGAGGTTAGGTTACCTGAGGTAAGGTAACCTGAGGTTAGGTTACCTGAGATCGAAAGGTGTATGAGCATTTCAATCTCTGTATATATGCATATAAAACAACTATAGGAACACTATACATATAAAAATTATCTTTCTTTTTCATGAATCATAACATGAAGGATAAACTAACAATATCCCATATTTGTTTAAACAAATTTAACTGTGCATAAAACATAACATAACCAAAACAAGCTAACAGTTGCTAGGGTTTTACTCTAGTAGATTGTCCGTCGACAACCTGATGAAAAATCCTATAGCAGTGCATAAAAAGTGTTTTTTCTTTCTTTTTTCCTTATTTCAGAAGTTATTGTCTCCGATGTCAAAGTGGACTTACTAGACATTGTCCATAGCTGTGCCTCCAGATGTAACAGTACGTTGGAATTAACTCAGCCGTGTCGCTGTGATTCTTATTGTAACCATTTCCATGATTGCTGTTTTGATTATAATATCACCTGCTTGCAGAATCATACTGAGCTGTTAATGACGATGACAGAAAACACGCGACACATCTCCGCTCAGCGGTACAGTTGCTCTCTGTTTCCCTTGAGTTACGATGATTCGTTTACGGAAACTAATAATTACCTCGTTGTATCTAGCTGTCCAAAAAGCTGGATTGGCTCCTTCATTGAAACAAAGTGCCAGGAGCCATTTAAAAATCACGACGGGTTATACAACACTGGAACTATTCAACGATGGTTTGTTTATGACCATATCGGATTGAACTACAAGAATATTTACTGCGCCATTTGCAATGGGCGAAAACCATTCCAGTTAACCCCATTTCTCTACGAAAGAGTTGTCAATTACATCCCCAATTTTCGACCGTTAGTCAAGGAGAATATGACCGCGGGAAAATATGCAAGAAGATGCTATCCTTCACTAATTGATTCTTGTCCCTCTAACTACACTAACAGTTCTCTTAAGGAAGGATGTCAACTATATGCCGCCAACTTTAATTGCTACGGTGAAGGCCCTGATATACGCAGATATAAAAATCCACATTGTTTCTTATGCAATACCCGTGCGGAATCACAAACCTATTTTGATCAATGTATGGTTCCGGCTTCTAAAGGCAAATTAAAAAAAACCGTAAAGCCAATATGGACCTTCGTGCCCGACAAAACTGGTAAGATGTCACGCACCGACGGAAGGGACACAATTTGCTCAGAAGACGAATATTATGATCCTTTGGCATCTATATGTCGAACTATCAAGTGCCCTGATGGCTTTCTGCGTAGAGGTCAAAGTTGTTTGCCGTACCAACCAATCCCGTGGAAGACAGAATTCCTGAGTTGTTCTAAACAAGATTCAAGATTTGCATTCCCAGCGCCAGGTATATATCTGAATGAGTTGTACGAGAACGAAGATACATGTTTGCTGTGGAAAGTGTTCGCTGCTGCTGGGGAACACAACGAGATAAGCTCAGATTTAAATCAGAGCTCCATCAAACAGTTTGTTTCCGATCTCAATATTGGTATCTTCAAAGCGACTTTCCTTGATGAAAGATATTTGAGCGCCTCCCGGAGATTGGTGAACCTGAACATCAGTAATTGGCAGTTACAACAACTACAAAACGACCTGCGAAAACCTAATGTTACCCATTTGATTGAATGCGGAATACCAGAAATTGATATTTTAGTATTTTGTGAGATGAATGTAGAAGGATACGACTGTTCGGCCAAATGGTACACATTGAACGCAGAAGATATAACTATGCTTAATATCAACAACGAAACGGTGATTTACGGTTTGGGCAATGCAACCTACATCAGACCACATTTCCTTTTGTACTTTGCTTTCTATGATTACATACTTCGACTTGGTTATTTTAAGAGAACAGTGAAAGTAGTGGTTTGCGGCGAGGCTACTCTGTCATGCCCCGTGTTGATACTGAATTCCACGGAATTTGTCGTGCAGCTAAATGGAACCAATGGAACTGAGATTGAAATAAATGGACATACCCTATTGCCAACAGCATTCGTGTTGCTACCCAATCGACAACAACTCCAGATATGTATTTCCATCTATGAGCAAATCATATCTAAAAATAATACTGATCCAACCGTTTCATTCGACAAACTATCTGTTTCGTCTTTAACCGCGAATGCCGAATATGACTTATTCTCAATTGTAACATATTCGGTAACTTCGATCTCGTTGATGTTCTATTTGGCCACATTTATGACGCACTGTATGTTACCAAAGCTGCGAAATGCTCACGGAAGATCCGTCATGCACCTTGTGTCGTCCACGTTCTGTGCGCAGTTGCTATCGCTGTTCAACGAAGGATATCACGTCTACGGGAAGCTCTGCGTCACTATCGCATTTCTTAGTCATTGTTTCTGGCTTGTGTCCTTTTCCTGGATGACGATTATGGCGTTAAATCTGGTTCAAGCATTTGCTAGGAGTAGCTTACTAAAGATGGAAGACAACTTTACGAATCTTGTCATACAACCGCTTATCGGATGGGGTTTACCACTGTTGGTTACCCTTACATGCTTGGTGCTTCATTTCACCAGGGTACCATTTACATACGGCACAGGAGACGCTTGCTGGGTATCCGATCCGATTGCCAACATCATAGTATTCGGAGCACCGGTAGCTTTATCTCTCGCAGTGAATGGAATCTGCTTCGTCATTACCATCAGGGCGCTGTACTCAGCAAGGAAACGGTCAAGGAAACTTGTTAGTAATGTTACGCGGGACGCTTGGGCAGATCTCTTCGTATGCGCAAAGGTAAGACTCGCACTTTTTGAAGTTTATTTCTTATAGATATGTTGCTTCTGAACCTTAGCATACGTTGTGGAAATATCATTCTGAATCTACAGAGAACTTCAACGTTGATTAATGAATCTGAAAGAACATCAGACAAATTAGGGCGCTCTGAAACACCCAATGACTGCGTTTGTCTATAATAAAATAAACAACAGCCATTATTAACCAGATGGCCTACATGTCCTAAGTGAACCCACCAAACAATGACACATTCATTCTTAACCCCCTGGGCACTACTTGTCTTTCATACAATAATTCCCATTGGTCAAATACATGATATAATCATTTTGATGACCAATTACAGTTTTGCTTATAAATATTTTATGCTAATATTTTTGAAAATTGTAATTATTCTAACAATGTCTCTGATTGGCACAATATTTGACACATTCTAAATTTCAACCAATCGGCCGGTAGTTCTTAGGGGGTTAAAAACAAGTGAAACATATTCGACTTTGATGGATTGTAGCATGAAGGGTGGTGCAAGGAGTGACAGAATCATCTCCAGTGAAGTCGTCTTTAATAGGTCACATGACGAATATCGAGTTCATTTGGGAAGGATGATTACTGTATCTAAACTTGCTAATACTTAGCTAAGCAATTGCAATGACATAGCGAATAAACGAACACTTTTCATTACTTTCTTAGTGTAAAAACACTAACAGAAATAGCTTTATTTAGCTTACATGAAATGATAAAGTTCACAGTTTTTCTAAATATGACTAATGTGACTGAATGTTCTAATTCAGTGAAATATAATGCGTCTCTTTGTTGCATTGAGAAAGTTTGATCTAAATGAGATCCCATTTGAAATCAAAATTAGGAAATCTATTTACCCAGAAATGTAGACAGGTTGGCAACGTTTATAGTGATTCAATCGTGATTTTCTTAAACATTTCGACGTAAATGCTAATTTTGTGGATAATATCGGACATTGCAGCAAAAACAAATTCCAATCTGATGGAAGACTGTTACGAATAAAAAACACATTAGTGAAGCTGTTTGGTTGGGAAGTTATGATGGAAAGTGTGAAGTGTTTATGACCTGTTACACTATACATATGTATGTGGACATAGATATTAACTTAATGTGGATCATTTTCGGACTTTATCAACTCTTTTTAGATCTCTAGTATAATGGGATTCAATTGGATGTTTGGCTACTTGGCAGGCACCGTTAATATCGATGCGTTGTGGTATGTGTTCGTCATCGTGAATTCTCTTCAAGGCGTTTTGATCTTCGTGTCGTTTGGATTTAATGATCGTGTCAGAGGGATGGTGATGGCGGCTTGGCAACAACGAAAATAAGGACACGTGACGGACACGTATGACAGGTCACATGAAATGTCCTTGACTACTGATTACTTAGATAGATGAAATGTTGAGAAGATTGGAGAACACCTAAACCTAAAACAAGCTGTACACTTGTTAGTATATAAGTAGACACATATGCATAATGTAACAAATGTTAACTATTCTAATGGTTTAGAAATCTCTCACTTTTATGTTCACAAACCAACAAATTGAACTTGTTGTTTGTAGCACACACACCACTATTTCGCTCACAGGGATACAAAATCTGCCCTCATCAAAACAGTTCTTGAAGGGCCCTAGTGTATGGGGACCCCAGTGTATATACATTATTATTTTGTTCTTTTTAGTTTAATTTTCTTTTCTTCTTGGGGTCACTGTACACGTACACTGATGTAGGAATCTGTCGCTTTTCAATAAAATCGATTCGCCAGTTAACCCTAACCCTAACCCTAACCCTAACCCTAACCATAACCATAACCATAACCATAACCATAACCATAACCATAACCATAACCATAACCCACTCAAGTGTTTGTCCTGGACAAAAGTCACATGAATCGGTACGCACCCGAGTCCCGCGTGCCCATCATTTAAATCCCATGATGCAATGACAGGCTGTGAATGACGTGAATGTTACCTCGACAAATTGTAGAGAAAAAGATAGCTCGTTAGCATAATAACCTGTCGTGTTGGAACATGCGATTGGTGTAGTTGAGTAGCATTTGTACTCATTCATAGGGCATAATTCCCGCGTAGCAATTTTTACTATGCAAACTTATAAGTCGAGGGCTCAGAAACACAATTAAAGGCCTTATTTCCATTTTGACCATTTTGAGAAAAAGACTATTGAAGGATTTTAAACACTATGGGGCGATCGAGATGAGGCCTAGTGATACTGGCTATAACTTTGAAAGGAGTTGTGTTATGGATATAAGGACGTGTGTTACTGGAAAGAGAATTTTTTTTCTAAAAATGTTGATACCTAAATCTCATTAAAAAAAATGGAGATGAGGCTTTGTGTTTCTGAGCCCTCGAAGTGATAATACTAGAGCACCATCCGAGGCACATTTATTCAACTGATAGTGCGTTATGTCATTGTAAACGGGCTCTTATGTCAAAATGGACTTTTAAAAGTCCAATTCCCTTTAATACCCACAAATTAGGGTTTTAAATATAAGTGTAAAATGTTTGAATAAGAGCTAGAAAGAAAAACAAAGAAAGGAAATAGTAAGGACCGACCCCCCCCCCCCCCCCCCCCCCCCCCCCGACCGGCTAAATTTGTACAGTATAGATGGCGAATGGCGAAAGTTATAACCAGTAATAACAAAATTTGGCTAATAAAGTCCTAATTTGAAAGTCATAGGATTGAATTGAAATATCATAATTTTGAGCTGAAATGGTTTTTCATTAAGGCCTGCTTCTGGATAAAAAGTGACCCAACTGCATGAACTATGATCAGAATTTCAACCCCTGAACAATGTTAAAATTGGCCAAATGTGGTGTCATTGGATAGATAACGAATCGTGTTGCCATGGCAACAGACGGCTCTGATTGGTTGAATACAAAAACAGACATTTCTCAACTATACTTAGACCTAGAGACATGAAACTTGGTAGGCTACTTGTAAATACGCATTGAACTATGTTAAAAACGGCCCAGACAAGTTGTTTTCAAAAAAGCACTTCCGATTTGGAAAAATGTACTTCCGGTTTGCAAAAATGAGGAAATGGCTACTAAAAATTATTGTAATACGTACATGTAGCAAAAAAGTTGTTAACATCTTATTTATTATCACTAGTTGCAACACTGGCGAGATTCATAATACTACCAGGTTAAGTTTACAGTGCATAAATTAAATTAGCAGCTACGTTGTCCCATTGTAAAATTGACATCATGACAGTGACTGGTTGAGCGTTTGAACAATTAGGCAAAAAGCATTAATCTGCTCGGGAATGAGAAGGGGGGGGGGGAGTATTAATGTGGGCGGGGTACAAGTTTTCATTGGCATCAGGTGGGCTAATAATAAAAGCAAGCCGTTTTTGACGCAATTTTTTTTTTAAAAGAAAAAACCACCCACAAATCAAAAACAAACTGTAGGCCAAAATTACCTTGTGTTATGAAATGGCTGAAATTAGACGACTTCACTATATCAAAGTAGAGAGGCATTCTTTGTAAATCCTTCTTCGTTAAGACTAAACTCTTTTGATATTGACATGGTGATGTTAGTTTTACAGCCAGCCAAATTCTAAAATATCTGTGAAGGTCGGCTGCAGTCTATGAAAATGGGGTTGTATTTTTTCATTTGAGCCCAAATTACAATTTATCATCCGCACATGCCACGCTTATACTCAAAACTGAACACTATTTCAGATACTATAGTATTAGTAGTTAGTTTGTGCAATATTGTGGGAAAACCCTCAAAGCCAAACCTGAACATTTCTACAGCCAGAGGAATGGGAGAAATGTGTTCTCTTAATGTGCTATCTATCGCTGTGCCAACAATTTTTCAATAATTCCACAATGCGGAATCCATTCCAGAGGCAAATTTGTCAATCATCTTTAGTATAAAAGCATGGGTGGATTTCAGTTTCTAAATCCTGTACTGTTGCTGACCGCTTCCAAAGGGATAATATATTTCAAACTGTTGGATTAAGTATTTGGTTGTCGTGATTGTAAAGCTCCATGATCAGCTCTATTCATAAAGCCACACTATCATGAATAGCATTTGATTATGGAGTGCAAATAATGACATCTATAAAAGTACCGCTGTTTCATCATTGGTCAAAATGGGTTCCTCTAACGCCCAATGGACGAGGTCCAAAATCGAAACCGATACGCCAGAGTTTATGAATATACTATAGCACAAAAATCTTTATTGACGGATCAAAGGATGATACAGCTTTATTCTGTAATGGGTCTTGATATCTTAGACTAACTTATGAGGTCGTGTGCCTTGAGTTGGGACCCCTTTGTGTGAAATTTATGGGTTATCCTTCATGTAAGCACTCGCGAAATTTATATATAGTTCAATAGCAAATATTAATACACTCACGAACATACATAACTTCCGTATTGACACTTATAGTGTATTATTCCTATTCCATTATATTAATATATCAATACACTATTATTTAATTGATAGTGGATTAGTCCTTTTTGGTCTGTGGTATTGGGGCATCTGGGACAACTTTCGGCATGAGTCTTATATAGTGTATTATTCCTATTCCATCATATTAATATATCAATACACTATTATTTAATTGATAGTGGATTAGTCCTTTTTCGTCTGTGGTATTGGGGCATCTGGGACAACTTTTGGCATGAGTCTTATATAGTGTATTATTCCTATTCCATCATATTAATATATCAATACACTATTATTTAATTGATAGTGGATTAGTCCTTTTTCGTCTGTGGTATTGGGGCATCTGGGACAACTTTTGGCATGAGTCTTATATAGTGTATTATTCCTATTCCATCATATTAATATATCAATACAGTATTATTTAATTGATAGTGGATTAGTCCTTTTGGTCTGTGGCATTGGGGCATCTGGGACAACTTTTGGCATGAGTCTTATATAGTGTATTATTCCTATTCCATCATATTAATATATCAATACACTATTATTTAATTGATAGTGGATTAGTCCTTTTTCGTCTGTGGCATTGGGGCATCTAGGACAACTTTTAGCATTTTAATTTTAATTTTGTCTTTAGGCTATTGTATTTATGTAACCCTCTATCTAAGCACATAATGAGAGAGCTATGATTGAAATATATATCAAATAGTTAAAACCAATGGAACTGAGTGCGATAAAGGTAATCCATTAAGTTACAAATTCGGAGGATTTTAATGATCACATGACTAGAATGTACCTGTTTGAATAGAGAATTAATGATCAGCAATTGCTAATTTTGATTTTTATTGTCGTGTATAAATTAAGTAAATGCGTATGTTTTGTTTTGTTTCTTGAAAAATCAATGCACTTGCACATATGTTAATATTATGCTAATAATAGCACTCCCCCTACGTGATCGGGCCATTAGTCACACATCAACATCAGCGCGGCGTGTATTGATTTGTCTATTTTTTATCGAAACAACACATACGCATTTATTGACCTATAATCATTTCTAAGGAAGAGCCTCGACCACGACACTCACAAATGACTCGGTTCAGTAACACCACATGGTTCACGAGTCAAGCGATCCGCATTCCGTGACCCGTTTGAACACCCGAATCGCCCGGACCCCGTTTTGAACACCCTGTATATATTTACCTTTGACTTTTCGCATTTATTCGTCGGCAGGGTAAAGTGTTGTTTACAATTTTACATGATCAGTTTCGTGTTGTTGTACCGTTTTAAGAAATGACTAAAAAGAAAATAGCTCTGGTTGCGCTTGTTGACGAATAAGGTATCAAAGATATCATGGATTCAGTTAGCCTAAATGCAATATGTCAAGTGAAAAACGCCGTTAGAATCGCTACCTCTAGCAGTTTAGCGGTGAAGAATGAATATACAGTGACAAACCTTCCAAATTCGGAAATCGATATTTTTGTCCGATTCTACTTTGGTGGCCTAAGGTGAATAAGTCTAATAAAATGACAACAAACTATATATTTGGTATATAAATCAAATATTGACTGCTTTCATTCGGGTCACGGTTCAAATGTTATGCCCGCGGTGATCTCGAAACCAGACTAAACCCCTCGGATAACCATTCGGGGCATAGTCTGGTTTTCGAGATCGCCTGGGGCCTATAATTTGATCCATGCAGTCAATATTTGTATACTATTAACCATTTTAAATGTTTTAATTAGAAATCACACATGTAATTATAAATAGTTGACACTCGGTAGGACAATGGAAAAATGTACAAAAAAGTGTTTTGGAGCTTTTATCCGACTTTTCCCGTTTTGTATGTATTTAACTTTTGACATCATAGGAGTGTGGCCAATATGCTGCACCTAACTAAATAAACAGGTTGTTTTATTTCATTTCTGGTTATTGAATACCGTATATCTGGGCTAAAATACTATCGTCACCACAACTTGTATTTGTAAGAGAATATGAAGAGCATGTCTTTTTATGATTGTAGTTTTAACGATTTATCAAGATATGAATATAAGCTTTACATGCCATGTAGCTATAGTCACTGTCATGCTATGGACATAATTCTCACTTACCGATACGTTTTCCAAGGCTTTTTCAAGCGAGCGTGTGATGCTGTTGTTCGCGGGGCTGCGGTCAGATGCACAATATACGCGAGCAACTACACTTGCATTAACCAATCAGGACGCCCGGTAATTTTTGAAAGCGCTCGATACACGCTTCCGGGGTTACTAACGTACGCACCCCCGCACGCACTCACATACGCACGCATTGTTAGAATTATGTCCATAGCATTATGACGCTGACTATATCTACTGTAGATCGCACATTGGTTTGTGTACTTTAAAGTTCGGCTGTAATTTTATCGAGACAACTTGTAGTGGTGGGGGTCTGTTATGTACGCCATATAAGTGTGACTATTACTTATTACTATACTTGGACGTCATCCAGGTTGCTTATTAACACAAATTTTAAAAAGTGGTATATATCTCCGTAACAAGTCAAACATTGACAACATTTTCAAAAAACCCTATTCGAGTTTATAGTGCGCCTTGACATTCGTATGTAAGAGCGAGTGAGTCCCATGTTGGATTTCATCCCGGATATGTGATGTTATTGTGACTGGTATAACTTACGGGTGATATCTATATCTCTGGTGGACATTCCTGGAATAGATCGTCGTAAAATGACACTGGAAACTGGCGTCGTTTTTATTGTTGTAGTGGTGGCTATTATTCTCAGCGGCATACGACCATCGGGTAAGTCTATATTGAGAATTTCAATTCTAGCCAGGTTTGTAAAGGGCTTAAAATGCCATTATTGTTACATATGACACAGTCAAACTTTCCATTCTCGGTATATAGGTTAACATGGATATGTGGAATAAGATTTTCTCAATAGGCAATTCGTTTTGTTTAACTTGGTCTGTTTTATTTTTTTGGCCATAAAACGTTGGTTTTGGTGTGTCTAAAATACAAAATTCAAATGTTTCATTATTTGAATAATATGATACAACTTTGTCGACAGTTTCTTAATTTCGTGATAAAAAAAGCCTGTTGTAAATTTAAGTATAAACCAAAACATACGGAATCGTTAAATATTCAAACATTTGTTTAAAAACTTTATTCTCATTTTAGACAGAAATTGATTTACACTTGGATTTAGCACTTAATTCCTCTTAATATGAAACACGAAAACTGACAATTAAGGGAATGTGTCATTGTTGACTCAACTTTTTGCCGCGTATTATTGCTTGTATGCATACCATTTTTACTGTGATAAAAAGTCCCGGTTTCAATCTCATTTGAACATAAATGACTCTTTGCGAATAATGTACTCTCCGCTTTTAATAGACGGATACTTTCAATGGATTTGGCAATAATGTTGTTGGACAGCTGCAAAATGGGGTTATTGTATTACAACAGGCGTAACTCTCGATAACAAGTGATTGTTTGTTATAAGCAGAACAATATGCTCTTTGAATATGAGCTTCATTGGTTTGTAAAATGTATTCGGTCTTTTGGGAGAATAAACACTCACGACCAACTTCTTTATGTCCGTGACATTATGGTTTTAGAGGTACGGTTATTCCTGTGTCGCAAGTTTGCACGTTTTATAGTTTTGAGATATCGAGCGAAACGTATTCTAATTAATGAAAAAATAATAAATCGACATTTGAGATGAACATAATTGTTTAATTATTTGAAGTCTGAATTTAGAGACAATTTGATCCCATTTATGGATTTAAAGAAAATTGTTTAAAAAAAGCCGGATGAGGAAAAATATAGAGATATTATAAGAAATGTAAAATAGTTAAAAAGTTACCATTATTTAAGTAAAATCAGAACCGAAAGTCCGACTCAAACAAAAAGCATTTTAAAGCTGACACATTGCAAGTTTCTATACTTTTATAATTTCTTTTTTTGGCAAAAATAACAACAGTTGGAAATCTGTTAATCCTATACCACCTCCTCACCCTCTTTAACGCAATTAGAGTTGATTTGCCTAATCCCGGACTTCCAAGCAAGAATATTATTACGTTAAGCTTTGTATTATCAGTTAAGGATGAAAACAGTCAATGTTACACGAAATTAGAGTAGATTTGCCCAATCTTGGACTTCCAAACAAGAATACGTTAAACATTCTATTTAGAGAATAAAGGTATTGTTTTTAGACCGTACCCGTGTTATATTGTCTGACATAAATGCGGACGATAGTATTATTTTAAGTAGAACAACGACACCGCAGGCGGAGTTGTTCTACGCAAACAATAATACTATTTTAACACGGGTACGGTCTAAAAACAATACCTTTATTCTCATTCTTAAACGATCATACTTTAGACATTTATCAAAGAAATAAGTACATTTTATTGTCCACATTTGACAACTTTTACCCCTGCTAGGATCGAATAACCCACAAACATTCCATCCAATCACATGCGATGAGTAAACCATGCGTAAGCGTCGCGGCGCCGGCATAAACGCAGGAAAAGCGCTAAAGACGCACTGCAGAAGTGCGCGTTATGGAGCAAACCACGCATTGTGAAGGTCGGGCGCACTGTTAAAACGTAAGCCCCACCTCCCCGTGTTAAGTTGTCTCATCTAGATGTCGCCGATTTCTCTGAGAACCGATGAGATTGCTTAAACTTTCTTAGCTGTTTAAGAATATCAGTTTATGATGAAACAGTGATGGCCGTATTCTCGTACTAAACATGGTTTTAGCCTAAAACCGTGTTTAACCAAACGCGTGTCTAACTTAAACGTGAGTTTATCCTTTAAACGACGTGTTTAACAAAACACGATTTTAAACTCTGCAAATCACGTTCCCAGAGTGGTCCTGCGTTGATTGTATACAGATAGTTCTTTCATTGGGGCCCTAATGGGTTACAATAGATATAGACCGAATGCCTAAATACAAGGTACTTTTAAAGACTACACGTACACGATCCGCACGTCAGTTTGCACCGGGCACGGTTGAGTGAACAAGAAAGGCATACAGTTGGCGCGCGAGTTCAGTTATTAAAACGCGCACTAAACTGCCCCTGTACCCATGTTTAAAGTTAGAAACATTTCGGCGAGTTAGACGCGTGTTTAAGTAAAACAAATGTACGATAATCGCGTTTAGTTAAACGCTGTGTTTTTAGCTTAAAACCGTGTTTTAACTACGTACGAGAATACGGCCCTAAATGTTTAATACCAACAGCCGGTCAATCTAAACACCACACAACTATATTGGCAACTAAACTGCTGGCTACTACTACAGCTCCTAGTGATACATATAGCCGTAACACATTTGATAAGGAAACGCCAGATTTCCTGAGGTCCTCTGTCACAGTGGCTACATCGGATATTGTCGGAGATCACGTTACGTCCAAAGGGGATCAAAAACTATCAGAAAATAAACAGGTGAGTGGGAATACAGCATCATTTTAGGCCAAACAAAAAAGTGTTGTGTTGCCCTCAAGTGAAAATGCTTAGGTCGGTAGGCTTTTTTCACCTCATACAATATTCATTGCCCCTTTTTAACAGAAAATTCAGCGTTCAGCATGTTAAGAGAATAAAACAAAGCTTTCAAATGAGAAATAATGACTTCTTTTTAACACAGACTCAAGTGTACTCAATCGAGTCACCTAAAAAATGTCTAGTACCGGGATCCGAATCCGAAAAGAAAATATATCGACAAATAATAATAAGCTTATTAAAAAATAAAACTATTCAGCTAAATCAATCTTATTTAACGCGAATTTATAGTAGAGATTCACTTAACATGGGTTTATTTAGTCAAATGTGTGCATTTTTTAATCTTATGCTCGCTGAAATCGTGGTTTTTGCCGCGGATTTTCGCTTCCGTGTTTGCTGCTGTCATCCATCTTGGAAAAGTTACAAATTGTCAAAAAAAGATGGCGTCCTAACAATCAGCCCAGATGAATCGTAAAGGTTGATTTTTCGGAGATTATTTCATGGTTTTTTTCGCTCGTTCATGACAAAATTTAATGTAGTTTGGTAACGACAATGTACTTGAATACAGAATTTACGACCAGAAAACTGGTAAATTGTTGAAGAAAAGAAAGTAGAAAAATAAATTGAAAAAAAGAAAGACAACAAATTCGGTCCTAATATAACATATTTGTTGACCGTGCGCTGAGGGCAACACAACAAAAACTGTTTGGCTTTTTTGACACGTTAGTGTTGATTCACCGAAGAAATCCAGCAGCTACGACCTACCGCTAAATTGTCGCTACATAAAATGAACCATTACTTGCCATGTCTACAGACCCATGCCGCATGGAAAGTATTAATACTAGCCAGATGCATGTAAACATGGTAAATATGCAGTGGAAAATTCGCGCGCTACGCGCTCATCATGTTTAAGATACCTTTGGCCCCCTAAAAAGACCCCAGATACGCCACTACAATTTGATGTCTCTTTAGGAAGTTAACCAAATCTGACAACTAAGGACACTACGATACGATTCATACTTCATAAATATAGTATCTTTTATTGAATTCCATTTTCTTTGTTTCGAATACATCAGATCAGTGAGCAGATATATTTGACATATCAAAAAGCCTTGGAAAACGTATCGGTAAGTGAGAGATTAGAGTCTGTGGGTTAGGTACGCGTGTTTACACATATAAAACATATTTTCGTACAAGGTGAACAGACACCTCGTTTAAAATCGCATTGATTTGTTGGATGCCTACCAATTTGAAAACATAAATTAACATTTAATGAGATGCATAAAACTTACATCTATATATATATTTCAAATTATTATTTCTTATGGATGGAAGATATCGTGCATTTCCCTAAAGTGGTAAAAAACAACCGTTCCACGCAACCACTGTAAAATTGTTATTTACAAAAAAATCACGTCTTTTACAAGAGCAATTTACGGCGTACTGGTATAAAAATAATTGCAGGGTGCAACGAGTTTTATTGTTAGTTAAGTTTGTTGCAGTCTTACATCAATACCGGTATACTGTACTGTAATTGCTCATAAAATCGTCACCATATTATTTCAAATGCATTATTTTCTCGACCCCCTGACACGTAATACTGGTCTTTTGTAGAGACAGGAGCTCATAAATAGACTGTTGACTCTTAAATAGGTCAATGGAAACTATCTATTTCATACGAAGTCTATTAAAACATCGATTAATCACACAACATTCCACCATACTTGTACGTGTTTCTCAACAACGACCATCTGAAAAGTGTTGCTATGTACATGATGTAGACTATCGTATATAGGATGGCACCCGATTCTCGTTCAACTTGATTAATCATCATTTCAATTATCAATCGTGGGGAGACTGTAACATTTTGGCACCGAAACATGAGAGGAAGTGTCCTAGTTAGGTAGAATAAATTCAGGTCCAAAGATTGCTATTTGACCTTTAGATATTTCATATGATGCTTGGCAGCATTTGACCACAGATGGTGGTGGTATTCATAGCATACATAAACATTTACACGCGGCTATTCGATATACCATATACGCGTACAAAAATATTTTTCAGAGACCTGAACCAATATTAGGCAAGTTTGTACTTATTTTAATGCATTTCTCATGGTGATTCCAAGTATGATGATGACATCCAATCTGTTCCTTAACCCCACACGTTTTTAGCCCTGTAGGTCTACTTAAAGACTATCTGTTCATTATTGTGTCTTTATATTGTAGTTAAATTATGATGTTATGCACGAAGCGTTGAATGCTTACGATGACGTTGGGAACAGCATGGGTGATACCATTAATGAAGTAGGGACCATTCCGGCAGAGAAGCAAATCAATACATCAAATTTCGGTAATTATTCTATACGCTATAGAGGGTATGCAATGAACCAACCGGAACGGTATAACAATGGATCGGGCAGCCATTATGGAGGTCGGGCTAGTCACGTATTCGGATTGACAATTAAATTTCCCGCTCCAAGTGATCTGAACTGACCAAATCATATTGTTCCGTGGCATCCATCTTGGAGGCACAGTTCAAATGAGGACATAGTGACGTAGCATTGCATACTCTCTATTGCATAACTAAACTAATTACCTCATTGTTTTCAACCATGCAGAAGAAATGTTTCAGGTGTTCACAAAGTTAGATTAGGGAGAGAGGAGAGAATAGAGAAACAAAGAGGCAGAGGAAAAGAATTCAACAGACATATTTTCAGTATTGCCGTAGATTTTCCTTCGATTTTCCTTCTATGTTTTCAATATCTGTTGCCTGACCCGGATGACGTTAAATCCACCCTCGAATTCCAGAATACACAGTGAGTTATCTCTACAAGGTTTAGTGGTCTGGATATATTAACACGGTATTATAATGTCTCTTTTACTACAATTTATTCAATCCTGTCTTGTTTCGTTAACTGAACAGTTGCCATTGTAGCTCCACTATGTATTTCATGTGACGAAACGGAAATATGTCTGAGTGTTGACAACGCGAGATCGTGCGTGACGATTCCAAGTGTCAACTTTGAGAGTAGTCAAGCAGGTAATAATTACATTTAAGGAGAAATTGCGCCAACTACGATCTATGTTTTAGGGCAATTTCAAATTCCAGTTTGGTCATAATTGTACAGCTTGTATCCAAAGGCTCCCGTAATTTGAAAATTAATCCAGAGAATTGCAAAACGTGCAAAAGTACATGTATAACATTTAGCTCACCAAGCAACCAATGACATGTATTATTGTCAAGGCGAGGTGTGAGCATCTTAAAAAACAATTGTCAGCTTGTCCATTTTGGACACACTTTTCTTTGTATTTGAATAGCACTTTAATTCTCTTATTACCCAGCATAATAAACTAGATGCAAAACAAGTGTGCATTCTGAAGAAGAAAAAAGTACATCAATCAACACGGGGAGAAAAATTGTTGATCTTTTTTGAAATTTAAACATCTTGGTTTTGATATAATTCGGGATCGGATTTGTTTATTTATATTTTGCTAATGCTTAATATTTCTTCAACTTTGCAAGGTTAATAATAATTGTGACTTGATCATACCACCGATAAACTTCTCTGATTGTTCGTCCTTTTCCGCTTTTTTTATAGCTGTTGCTTTTGTCTCCAGCCCTAAGTCTATCAGTAAAGATATTCCCACCGACGTTATCGGACGACAATCGGCTTCGGACACAATGCTGGTGTTCTCTAATATAATATCGTGCGATGTATATAACGACAATGGATTACAACGAAAGCAGTTTTCCCGTAAGCCCGTTGAACTAAAGCTATCTGCACGCCAGGTATTATTATCTAAAATGCATGCACTTTTAGTACTTTCGAACCAATCAGAAAGCAGGAAACTGCAAAACGCGGAGGGCGTTGGAAATGTCTTGTGGCACTCCGCGTGAGTGCCATATAGTGCTCGCACCACTCGCGCTGTTTTTAATTCGTTGTTCAGGCAGTACGGATTCGCCAATTTTAACTTCGTGTTTATCTTTTTCTTTTGCTTCTTCTATTTTTGGTACCATGTTTAATACAATTTATATTTTCATCAAGTTTTGTTTAACCATATTCTACATTGAATCAAACAGTTCCAAATTGACAAGAATTGTGCGGTTTTTATCTCTTTGCGTGCAGAAATAATCCGAGTGGACGTGTATGCTCACTATGTCACGCATACGATTCACACAACACCATATTGCTCGATGCGTTCGGTTTTCGCGCCCGCGCTCTTCTTAATTAAATCGCTGCTGTATAGTATACTCTAGGTTCGTTAATGTTGAACTGACTGTACTATAGAGTCACGTTTAATTAATCCGACCTTGTTAAATTATTCAACATAAATATATTCAACAGGAGATATTAGATGATATTATTATGAACGGGAGGCAGTCGCAGATTGTAGACGTCATGTGCACATTTTGGAACCCAGATAAAGAGTAAGTGGCTACTGACTCATATATTCAAATGATTTCCGAAATGCTTTGCGCTCTAGGATCATGCAATGGGCTAATCCATTTGAAATCCACACACCCTATGGAATACGTGACTTTAATCTTCCCCACAGGGATCGGTGAATTTCAAATTAAGTCAACCATGCATGTGACCCCATTTGAAATACACACTCCCTGTGAAAAAATTAAGTGATGTCTTCCATAGGGGTGTATGGATTACAACTGGAATAGCCCAATATTGCACCTTATTACCTAAAATCTTTACTACGTTCCCTCATCAATTTTATAATAATCTGAATATAATGGGAGTGTCGAGATGTATCTTGGCATTGGCTCTAAACTTTGAAAAGGGTACATTCCGACAGACACATACGCATTGTGTCAATATGTTGATTTAGATCGACGGATCGTCGAAGTTGCTCTATACTGGTTCTCCTTAAATAAATTCAATGTGCTCCTCCCCTATAGTATGAATCAAATGTACAGTAATGTCGAAAAATTTCGCACAGTCCAAAAAAAATCGCACAGTCACAAAAAATCGCACAGTAAATGTACTCCATTTACAATTTTGCCTTCTATTTGGCTAATGACCTCGGTCTTTTTTCTCATTTTTTTCCGATTTCCTTTTTTTCTCACCTTTTTTATTTTTTAAGGGGGTGGGGCGCGGGGGCACAAATGGGGTTTTTTCGTCAGGGGGCATGTGCCCCCCCCCCCCCCCCCCCCTGAGCTACGCCACTGCTTTAAGCAGGCAATGCTTGCAAGATTGACTGCATATTAATGAGTTATCATTAGTACAAAATAAGTGCTGATATGATTGTGCGCCTATAGCCAGCTGCCAAATCGAAATGATTGTGACGATTACCTAATGGCAGAGTAATGATGATGGCAATCGCGCCTGGAATATCCTATAGAATGGATACGTGCGCGTTATAAAATCGAGTTATTATATTATTAGCTATTATCGAAGTTATGTCTATTATGACCTGGTCCTTGGTGTTGTAGTTCGAATTAAAAAGAGGGTACAATGTTTTTATTTGTGAAAACCGACCGATAATATTGCGTCTTTGATGTTTATTTAATCATAGAGTATGGTCACCCGATGGCTGCGAACTTGTTAGTTACACATCGACACACGTAATATGTGAATGTAACCACCTGACCAGTTTTGCTGTGCTTATGCAGCTGCATGAGGTGAGATAATGAGTATTGTTTTTTCTTCCCTGTTTGGCTTCTTGAGATGATAAGCAATAGCTTGAAAGTAAACAACATGACCTGCCCATCTATGGAAAAAGGTATTTCAGCAATATGCATAACTTAATGTACAAGTAGGCCTATACTGACCGCTCATGAAACCGCTTTAACGCTTTAACGCTCATAAAACCTTTTGTATTCGAAATCAGTTGCAGAGAAATTAGATGTGTTGTTCTTTCTACCCGTGGGGCAGCTTTATTATATGAAACAACTATTCCCCAAACAACTTTGGCAATGAAATATATACAAGTGTCAGTTTTGATAGCTATAAACATGATGAAAGGGGTGAATCCCCTTCGAATGGGGTTTCCACACCCTCATATCTGTATTTATGCCAAGGTGTTGATTCAAGTTTTCCTGGTAAAGAAAGTCATAGCCCTGTCATAGGCCTGAGGGGCCGAACTCTTAGGCCCTACATTTGATGAAGGTCATTGGCGGGTGTTTGATCGTTCACTGAGGTCGAATATCCATGAGAGTTTCGTGCATCCGGGTCAGTTCGGACGCTCTCAGAGGGCGATATTTTGTCATACCACCTTGTCGTTTTGTAACATTCACTATACATTGTTTGGGTAAAACCGGTTGAATGTTAAAGAATAGGCGCAGTAATACATTTCATTATCCGACATATTCAAATATTAAGAGGCCATGCTAATTAAGTACCACCGATAGAGCTTGTAAAATTACTACTAATATGTATTCGGATTTGTTTTGTAAGTCTGCCGTTTTTATCATTTTAGATAAATCTATCGGAAAAGGATGAAATGGCATTAGACTACCTCACCAAAGTGTGTTTATCACTGTCTATCGTATGTCTCGTACTTACAATAGCAATCTACCTATATCTGCGGTAAATATAGCAATGTTCAAATGTTCTTATTTACAAAGTGAATTTATAGTTAATTGTCTCCCCTTTGGCGACGGTTGATCAGTGGTATCAGACATAGCCTAGGTTCAGTATAATGCACATGTCAGTTGTACGACGCACTATACCACCCCGGGAATGGTGCGTCACTTTACCGAGGTGTACCAAGGTACACTTTCTCATGTACCATGACGCACCCCTGTAACACAAATGTGACTGCCATACAATAAAGGTACCCTTAGTCAATTTAATGACGCACCATTGATTGATTCTGGCGAACCATGACTGTCTAAGATGACGCACCCCCACCGCCATACCTCATTGTTGACTGGACTGGATTAAAATATATATGAAAACACTTTATAAAAAGTGTAAAATATTGTCGGATGGGTATTTAAACGGTCATAATGGCGTTTAGGTGATTTTACGCATGCAATGTTTGCACTGAACACGCGGTGAGAGTATTGGAATAGCGGTTTCTGCACTTCGGGAGTTGCATTTCTAAACATTATATCCTGGTTGGTGGTGAATAGGGCCTACATGTATTCGTATTTTGTTATACGCATGATGACGCACCCTGTGACGCACCAAGATAAAGTGACTGACATTGACGCACCCATTCGTCAATATTGTGACGGACCACAGGCTGTTCATGATGTACCCTGCGTCAAGAATGTGGTGTTAAATGACGCATCCATGACATACCTCTCCTGGGGTTCGTGTAGTGCTTCATACAACTGATGTGTCCATAACACTGTATTGTTTTATTTTCCCTCCAATATGTGTTATATATCTTGTAGATATACACAAAATTAAAGGTCACCATAAGTATGTTAACCTAACGTATTTTAACACCTCGATCGATGAGATACGATGTTGCGGAGCGGAGTTATTGTCATTTCAATGGTCGTGGGTCCAGTTTCAAAAGTGACAATCATCCTATAGAAAGAGGTTTGCATTACTGTTTAGAATGATCAGATTCCTGATTTTCAATAGGGATGAGTGTCACTTTTGAAACTGGACCCACGATCATTGAAATGACAATAACTCCGCTCCGCAACATCGTATCTCAACGATCGAGGTGTTAAAATACGCAGAACAAAATTATGCACTTAGTTATTTGCTTCAATTAATGCATACCTTTTCGAGCCGTTATATATTGGATCATTTCTGAGTGTTTCGATACTTTTTGTGAGCAGTTGACTATAAACAGGTCAAAGCGGGTTAGAAATGGAATCATGATCGTACCGGTAACCAAAGAAAACACCAATTGTACTCACAATAGAAGCCCTGCACAAATACATTGATCGGCTTTACAGAGAGGAATCCACAATGCGACATTCCCCGTAATCATGGCGTATCAAAGTTTATTCTTTGAATTGACGCGGGTATTTTGAAAGTGATGTAAACTCGCATGATTATTACCTTCTAATGATTTTGGTATTCAGTAGTTAGCTATGATTCCGGTTAACTATGTCATATGCAGGGCCTCTATAGTGCTGGCTACTTTTGGTAACTAAACTTTGTGCCATCGATGCAATTCATGTATCTTATAATATTTTTTCACTATTTTTTCATTGACAACCAGCTTATATAACAGCCAACGGATTGTCATTCATACAAATTTGGCGTTCACACTTCTTGTTGTTGATATTCTGTTTTTGACGGGCATTGAAGCTGCAAATATGGCAAGTATGATAAAAGACAATCCGTGTTTTTGGATAAGCGTAATGTTATATGGTCATGTGTTTTAAGCTCGCCTCGTTACACATGGATGTTGGCTTTCGCGACATAATTTTAACTTTACACATTTATATTTGCTTGTATACCCCCTGAGGTAGTTAAAATATACATTTTCTGAAGGAATATTGCACGAGGAAACAAAATATGCCATTAAAATTATAGTACGACCAAGTACTAAAATGGTATGATCGGAAATGTTCGGGAAAAAATCAGAGTTTTTTAATTTTTAATTTGAGATCCATATTTTTTTTTATCCCTACCCCTATCATTATTTACTTTACATATTTTAATTCCTCATGAAAAAACCCATTAAATGATATATAATTGTCAAAGTTACTACGTTGGTATGGTAATTATACCGGCTAGTGAATATCTCGAATTTTTATTTTATATATTTTTAGAATTTTCAGAAATATTTGATTAAGGATGAACCCTTTCCTGATATAAACAGCATTTCTGAATTCCTTTAGTTACAAGCTTTCCAAAAATGTATACTTTTGCTATCATAGGTTGAACACTTTTTCTGTTATAGTCATTTTTATAAATCCGGTAAATTGAGGCTGATTATTCATGTTGACTGTGTAGCGAATAGGAAGAAAGCTGATGATCATGGTCTTATCCATAATTAATTAGTTGTTACAAATAATTGACAAGTCTGTTGAACCACTTACTTAAAGAGTACTAAATATCCTTTAAGGTGATGGTCTACCATAACAACTTTTTTTGTTATTTTAAGTCCTACAAAGTTCATTTTTGGATATGTTGATACTTATGACCATACTAGAGGATTGCCGGAGAATTTATTTCCAAATTTCATCTCATTTGCATAATAATGGCGGCCATCTTGGATTGTATCGGCTATTTTATCCCGGGGTACTCCTGTAAATACGCACACATTTGTCGTTGGTTTTTTCAACGAAAAATATGCTTATACACATAAATGTTGGGATGACATAGCCCTTTTTTCAAATTTGTGTCCCAATTTTCAAATTCGCATTTTTTTGTTGACGAAAAATATTAAAAAAATCATAAAGCAAAAATGAGCATTTTTGAAAATTAAAATGGCTATAATATTTTTAAAAAAAAGAATAAATATGCAAAAAGGGCTATGTCATCCCTTGTTGAACTATTAATTCTAGTTCCATTCGAAATTTCAGCTTCATACATGCTTCCGTTTTTGAAAAATAACCCCGGGATTGATCGAAACGACCATTTCGAGAAAACAGCGTTTGATGTCTAGAAACACTGTTTTTAAATGTTATGCAAATTAAGTAAAGCATTTACATTTTTGAAACCATATTTAAAAATACTATTTGAATTATTACAATTTTTGGTGGTATTTTCATGGCAAAATCTCCTTTATTTCTAAAGTTATGGAATTTATAAGGAATATAACGTTAAATATCACTGGTTGAAAAACAAGGAAATACATAAGATATTAAAAAATATATTTACGAGAAATGCGTTGGATTTTCGACTTTGATATGACGTAACTTTGGAACCACTGTTCCGATTTTGATGAAATAAAAAGTAATCAAAAGTAAATCATGAACATAATATCTTAATAGCCTCTTTTTAGCCACTGTATGGTAGACCATTACCTTAAATGGGACCAGAATGGTGTTTGTATTAGGGATGACTAGTTATTGTAAAAAGAACAAAGATTATCGCCATTATTGGATTATCCCCATTGAGTTTGTACATACGGCACCCCTTCCAGCGGCACCCCTTCCAGCACCACCCCTGATCTCCAAACATCAAACAGCTGTATCTCCCCTTCTGTATTAGCTATACCAATGCCATTTTGCAGGCGGATAGCTTGTTATTAGGGCTTTAAAATGATATCAAATTTGTTGAGATAGCTTTTGTGGTTTTGAAAATATTTGAGGAAAATGACAGCATAAAACTAAAAAATGTAACGGCACCACCCTATTGGGAGGCGAGTTCATAACGCGTGACCTTAATGTTAAATGGAATAGGTCCAAATCAATAACCGATCGGCCAATATCTATGAATCTAGAGTAGAAAGAATCCCACGCGCTAAAACTTATTTAGATCTAAACAAAGAGTGATAAGTATTCACTTACAAAATCTGTCAGTAAAATCTATCAGTGTGTACTTCACAGCTATGCATCAAAATCAAAGCGCAAGCTAGGGTGCGTCCGTTTTGTACACTTCATGATGTTTCTGGTTTTGACATAATCTTAAGGATTCATCTGTCAGACCGAAGATGATCTGTCAAAGCGGACAGAGTCCTCGGGGACAGTGGCCTCGGTGAGATGTATATTTGTAATATTTGAAAGACGCCAAGCCTGTTATATATATTGTTTTTTTCCATATGTTATATTATTTGATAGATGCGATTTTTTCTCAAAGCGTTTACTCCTCATTCTCGACATGCTTCATTTACAGCACTTTGGACAAGTTTAATAATAGCCTCTTAATAGCCTCTTTTTAGCCACTGTATGGTAGACCATTACCTTAAATGGGACCAGAGTGGTGTTTGTAACATTAGGGGATGACTAGTTAATTGTAAAAAGAACAAAGATTATCGCCATTATTGGATTATCCCCATTGAGTTTGTACAGGCGGCACCCCTTCCAGCGGCACCCCTTCCAGCACCACCCCTGATCTCCAAACATCAAACAGCTGTATCTCCCCTTCTGTATTAGCTATACCAATGCCATTTTGTAGGCAGATAGCTTGTTATTAGGGCTTTTGAGATAGCTTTTGTGGTTTTGAAAATATTTGAGGAAAATGACAGCATAAAACTAAAATATGTAACGGCACCACCCTATTGGGAGGCGAGTTCATAACGCGTGACCATATACGTATTAGGTTAAGAGTTTAAAGGGTTTATCCTTGGTGTATTAGACAGCACGAAAATAACATAGCACCAAATCCTCTATTGAGGGATTAAAGGATTACACAGCTTTAATCCATAATAGGTCTGGACACTAGTCTAACTTATAGATATCTTACACCAAGGATACGCCGTCGGACAAGTTTAACACTGTCAAAATTTTGTCAGGATTAGTTCAGGATCAAATTGTTCTTCTACATTTGGTACTGGAGAAGTCAGGGTTAAATCCTGACATAAGCTTGACAGTTTTAAACTCGACCGACGACGAACCTGTTAACCTATAGACCATTTCAAATCCGAAAATATACGACCACCCGAATGCTTCCGATTAGACGAGTGACTTGCCGCTCGGTTACATGACCTGTCAGCTCCTGACAGGTCATGGCCATGTGCCGGAGAAAAACAAACGTGTTTTTCACCCGTCTGCCCGTGTGATAGATTGCGCTGGTTTGTGATAGATTGTATCCCTCACAAAGTTGATGTTGCTGCATTTCAGTAACAACAAACGGTGAGATGAAAGAGATTTGGGGTAATATTTTCACGTTTTACCGCCTGCTCGATACATTTGGAATTTGCCGGTCAACGCCTTTGTTGATAAAAAAACCCAAAATAGTCTCGTTCCACGTTTTACTTCTCATGTGTGCACGCGTGTATGTAAACATAGTAAATCACTAGGCGGACAACCAACTAGGACAATGCTGTGAATGCGATCAACTGTTGCGAAGAACGCGCAACGCACCTACTCCACGTGACCTGTTTTTCGAAGATTTCAGATCTCAATTTGAAATGGTCTATATTACAATTGCCCGACGCTAAAGGTCAAAATAATTGTAAGTATTTCACCAGAAATAATGGAATGAAGGGGATTGTGGGTCCGAACCGTTTTAAATGAATAGGCCTTTAACTAACAGCGAAAAATAAGACGTTTGGCACAATTTAACACTTTTAATTTACATTAGATATTCCTAATACGTTATACATAAATAATGCATGTTTGACTATCAACAGTCTGTATGTACAGCAGTTGCAATTTTCATGCATTTCTCTTTGCTGAGCATGTTCTTTTGGATGATGATAGAGGGCGTGCATCTTTACGTGAAGACCACGCCCACTTTACGCAAAGAGATTCCGGGATGGGTGTGGCTTCCTATCGGATATGGTATGTTGATTTGAAAACAAGTGACCTTTGGTCAATAAATGTCAAGGTCTCGTCACTCTGGTTTCAGGACAAACGAGGAAAAAATGTACACGCGCATTTGAAATGGACGATGTGAATTCGTGCCTTCCAGGACGTATTTAGCTAACAAACATTGTAATTCTTTCAACATCAGCGCAGTTCTTTTATTTATTTGTAATATTTCTCGATAATCATGCATTCCACATGCATTATTGGCCTAACTCATACACTTGATGTCGAGATTGCGTCATTATACAAATTGGTGGAAATAAGGAATATCAACGATATCATTTGTGCATGCAATGGTGATGGGATAGCCGTAGACAATTAGTGCAACCTGTCACAGTAATGGGTGACCAGCTATCTGTTTTGTCTCCCCATAGTTTCATTGGATGATCGCAACACCAAACACGACGAATAGCCGTAAAATCTTATTTTCAAATGGCCACCACATCGCCCCAATGAAAAAATAAAATAAAACGTCATTGATTGATATGTACGTCATTGATTTACATTTTTTTTAAAATTATTGTAGGTCCATCGGCTGTGATTGTGATTATTTCGATGTCAGTAGCTATTAATGACTATGGAGTGAAAATAACGACAATCGAAGATGGTGGACCTGTCTCAATTAACAGGTAATGAAATTAGGTTAAGGGATCGGTCTTAATTACAAGTAACGTCATGCATGTCGGGTCCTTGGGAGTGAAAACTGTCTCAGTTAACATGGTAACATTTATCAGGCCCGTATCTTTGTTGACAGGTGATGTCAATGTCAATATCATTGTGGTTTCGTACTTAGGGAACTTTGTCAGACCCGTATCTTTGTTGACAGGTGATGTCAATGTCAATATCATTGTGGTTTCGTACTTCAGGCAACTTTGTAAAATAGTATTATGGGGGAGGTGCATTGCCAAATGGGTCTCTTTGTTGATCTTATGAAACCAAAAATCCTAAATAAAAGCTATTCCTGATTAATGAATGATACATTTTACACACACTCTTTGCTTATAGATGTTGGTTGAATACTGATTCTGCCCTAATATGGGCGTTCGTCGGACCGGCAATAGCAGTACTTTTGGTTTGTAGCTTTTGTTCAATTTAATGTTGATATTCAGTATCATGCGGTTTCTTTTAATTATAATTTATTCTCTCGAAATATGCAAAAAAAGTGTATCGTTAAAGAATGTTATGAATAAGCACATACCACTAGAGCAAAATGCATCTTGTGTCGGTTGATTTGAGAGTACTTTCAAAACATTTATTTTGGATACCCGCCTCCACTAATCGTTTCCTTAATTCATATTTAAATTTAAACCTTTTGAGTTGGTAATCTAGACGTAGCCGATTCTTATCTCATATAAATGCTGTTACGTGTGTTATGCCAAGTTATCTCGGTTCCGGGGATCTGTCTGTTAGAGCCCTTATTATCACCTTTTTCTTTTAATATGTACTCATTATTATCATTGTATGTGAATGTTATTTTTCATATTTAGTTCAACATTGTAGTCCTGGTTCGACTGATGAGAGTCTTTATGACGCTGAAGAGCAACCGCGACAAAAATGATGTGCAAAAAATCAAGTAAGTGTTATACGAGGTCAGATCAAACGGTTTTGTCACTTGGCCCCATGTTTCTGAAGATGACCATATCATTTCACAAATGCAGTCAAACTCCCTTGATTTGAAGAAGTGTCCCTAGACTTATATACACAGTGGCGTATCCAGGAGGGGCCCAGCATGCCATATCCCCCCCCCCCCCCCCCCCATTGAAAAAAGAGTTTAAAAAAAGGAGGAAGAGGAGAAGGAGGAAGAGGAGGAAGAGGATAAAAAGGAGGAAGAGAAGTAGGTAGGGGGAGGAGGTAGGGGGAGGAGGAAGGGTAGGGACATATGCGGCGCAAATGGGGGGGGGGGGGGGGGGGGCACATAGGTTACGTTCTTATGTTTTTAGTATATTTATACGCACTGCCCTCAATAGTCGAGAAATGGTAATAATGTTGCTGTTCATTGCCACATCCGGGTAATTTTGAGTGTAACGCTATGGGAAAACATACAATTTCTTGGTAGCTTTTTTATGAAAAAATGCCGGACATTTCGTCCATAAAATGCATAACACTTTGAAGAGTGGGACTAAGGCTACCGGCTAGCTGGCATACTTTGGGGATAGCATACCTTTTAAAAGGTCAGTAAGGTGGGGAACACCGATGTCATGCGAAATACGTGAAACTTCGTACTTGCAGATGGCATTTCTCAAAGAGAGTAGTTTTAATCACAGAATAAGTCAAGGTAGCTGATAAAATGTGTTTCAAGCTTTCCATTGATATCAAATATGTGGTATTTACCAGCCAAATAATGTGTTAAAAAAGCAAAAAAAGGTATACCTTTAGATTTGACCTTCAGTAAGGGATGTACAGCAATGTACAGTCTCATAGTAATCTTATAGGTACTTTCTTTACTACATTAGGTTCTTTCTTTACTACATTATAATATGGCATGTACCATAGGAATAGTAAACAGAAGGGATGATCCATGATTAAAGCACTAATCACATTGCCGATCTTTAACATGATTGTTATTTAAATTCTAGTATAGAGACCAGTCGCCTATTGCTTTACACGTTATGCATAAGTCTGTTGAATTTCGCGGGTTCGTTTTATTTGTCCTCCACAAACTTTGTTCACTCTGTGTATGAACATTGGTACGTGACGTGACCTTACTAAAGTAACATAGGGCACAATGACATATTGTATATGGTCAATGCCCTGATTGTGCTAAACAAATGGTGTGGATGAATAAATTCAACTAACTATGTCCTTGGTGAGTTACGGGTCCTTTTGTCCAACGGGCACAACCCGAAATCGATCGCACAATTGTATTTCCTTTTCGCGTTCGTCACAATATTATCCACAGTTCATTGCGGGGGTTATATGTAGAGTAAATCCTTCCCGTATTCACTATTCAACCACTCATATTCAAAATGACGTAAACAAAGTGGTATACTTTCTTTTGTTAAACCCTTTATTATGATAACAAAGTTCATGGTAATGTGTTTATATTTAACATGAATTGAGAAAGAAATGTTATACTTTAATTCATAAACAAGTTCTCCAGGCCCGTAACCAGGTGGGGCGGGGCTGGAGGGGGGGGGGGGGGGATGTACCTTTTTTTGTACCAATGTACTTTTTGTTGTACTAATGTTCCTTTTTTTGTGAAAACGCCCCACCTCCACCCCTCCCCCTATTTTTCAAAAATCCCCCTTTCAAAGCATTTTTTCGGACCGTTTTGGACTAAAATATGTCCTAACCCCCCCCCCCCCCACCTTTTACGAGTTTTTTTTGTACCAATGTACCTTTTCCAAAAATAGGCCCCCCCCCCCCAAAAAAAAAAAAAAAAAAATCCTGAGTTCTTCAAAACATCACTTTTTTTAGTTAGATGACAGTCGAGTCAGTCGTTAGCGCGATCTGAATGAGAGAGATGAGCTCTTTCTGTTATGAGGATCCCGTAGATTCTCGTAGTTACATTCTGTTTGTTACATTAGATGCTCGATCATTATTTTTATTTTTATTTCAAATAACATGAGTCCCAAAAATTCCCCCAAATAACTCATTTTTGGTCGATTAAATCGATAGTTCACCACTGGCTTATTATCTATTGAACACGACGGTCGTTTCAATGAGTAGTCATGGCCGAGCGGTTAAGGCTATAGACTATAAATCTATTGGATTCTCCCCGCGCCGGTTCGAATCCTGTCTGACGAAATTTTGTTACAATAAGCGATTTGGTCTGTGTATTGGAAAATGGCGTATATTTTTACTCCGCAAATTTTCATTGATGGATGTAATCGTCTACATCCAGAGTATATATCTGCATTATTTCCAAGATGTTTCACATGTTAATGTCGGGAACCTTATAACCTTTTTCAAATGTGTTATTTTTTCTTTGGGAGAAATTTGCTATCAAACACGATGATAATATGTGGTAATTGTGCCGGTTTATCGAAAGGTAGGAAATACTGTTATTATATGAGAAATATATTGTTATATCCATTATCCTTTTTATTACCTGGAGTTCATGGGTTTTCTAAACCACAGTTCAAATTTTAGCCTATTAGACAATACCATGACGAAATGAGAAGGGTTTGAAATAAGCCGCTCCTAAACTAATTAGTATGCACATCCAATCGGAGTGCGTGTCTTCCGCAAGAAATCGTGCATATTTCATTTCACAGTGAACGCTTTTTGTATGTGCTAACGACTGACTGTTTAGCATGTACATAATCTATCAAAATCAATACCTCCGTCAGCAACTCATTAACATACGGTTGCTAGCAGTGTTGGCAAGTGGTTATCACTGATTATATAACATTGGGGTCAATACAATATGTTGGAAACTCCCATTCACTTTTTAAGGGCGATAGAGGGCAGGGGGCACAATTTATACTTCTAATCTATGTGGGGGGGGGGTTCCGGGGTCAAGTCCCCATAATTTTAATGTGAGGGACGTTAAACACGTTATACTAGACCTTTTTAGTGTTAAAAATGCCAATTTTTACGCGTTTTGCACGTATTAGTTTCAATGTTTCAATATTCAAGCTTAACAAGAGGGCTTCAGGAACGTTTTCTGGACCATTTTTGTTCAAAAACTGGTGGTTTCTTGTTCGATTCGCGCTGAATTTTTCAACAGGTTTCAACATTATAATGGGTCTCAAAACACACCAAATACTTGTAAATATTATGTGGGGACGTTAAAATCGTACTGGACCATTTTTAAAAGTGTTAGAAATGTCAATTTGTGCGTACATCGCGCGCATTAGTTTGAATGTTTCATTATTCAAGCTTAACAAGATGGCGTTTCTCATGACCATTTCAGTTCAAAAAATAAAAAAATAGTAAAAAACCTGTAGAAAATATGCGCGCTCCGCGCGCATATTTTCTACAGGTTTGCCAAATTTTCTAATATTATGTTGGGGACGTTAAAAACGTCATACTGGACCAATTTAAATGTTAGAAATGTCAATTTTTCCAACAGTTTTCCATGACCATTTTAGTTCAAAAAGTCAAAAAATGTGCGCGCTCCGCGCGAATATTTTATGCAGGTGTTAACATTATATACCCACCAAATAGTCTAAATATGTGGGGGACGTTAAAAACATCAGACTGGACCAAAGTTTTAATGCAAAAACCACACCAAGAATTCTAAACATTATGTGGGGGACGTTATTATCATACTGGACCATTAGTGTTAGAAATGCAATTTTTTTTCTTCAATATTTAAGATCAACAAGATGGCTTCAGGTGTTTTTTTGGCCCCCAGCATAACGGTCCTGGATACGCCATTGTATAAACACCGTTGCATCCCCATCCCCCACTTTTCGAAGCATGGGCGGTACTCCCAATTAGGGACTGTCTGATCTCTGAATGTACGCGTTGGCTAGGTAGGTCTTGGATTGTTTAAAATATCTCCAAGCAATCTTTTATTTGATTATGGGGAAAGAGCCAGAAGTCGTAGGGAGCCAAGTTTGGTGATTAGAGTGGATGTACCATCAAATGGATACCATTTTCATCAAAGTATATCTAGGTGAGGGAAGCTTTGTGAGGACTCGCATTGCTAAAAGATGTATTGAAGGACGATGGTTAAGCAGCTTGAACCAGGGTCTTTGCTTGAACACCGCACAAGTGTTGTACTGCTTGTTGTACTCATTTAGCAACTTTTTAATTGAGGTATTCCTCCATTCAATGTGTGCTCATTCAAGCATTACAACACCTGCGTAGTTATAGCCCCGTGCTAGTGTTGCTGTGAACACGTACATTATGTGTGCCAAAAAAAGTTTCGATGGAGTAACTCATTTTAAAAATATCAGGCATAATCAAAGGGGAACTTATTTTTGTTGAACTGTGTATAACAAACATAGTCGGGTGTCCCATCGAAAAATAAGCAAGGACATTCACCGGCTGTGTTGTTACGCTTTATTCCGTCGTTCGACAGTTGCCTCAAAATCTTCAATCACTACACTTCTGGGCAGATGACGCAGGCGTAATACGTATGATTTATTCCAGCCTATAACATAATTCCAATTCCTAACATATCCAGTATCTGTATTTATCAACAAATATATTACTTTTGATATCCTAGATCTGGTTTGCGTGCTGCATGTATCCTACAGCCTTTATTGGGCGTACCATGGATAGTGGGATTGATGAATATCAGTCCGGGAACAGTCGTGTTCAACTATGTATTCGTCATTACGGCTGGTTTGCAGGTATATACCTAACACAAAATGTTCTTGAAGAAGACATGTTTCCTGTTTTGTAGGACAACAAAGAAAGGTTCCAGCTTTTCGAGGCATTTCAATTACTGTAACCTGGGTGTCGTGAACAAAGAGAATTTGATTTTGTTAATCTGTTATCGAGTTGGCCAATAGTTGAGAGACAAGGACCAATGATTTACTTTTTTTTGCAAAGGAAATTCACACATAGGCTATAGTAGATTCATAAATATTGGCCGATCGGTTATTGATTTGGACCTATTTTATTTAACGTTAGAGGAACCACAATGGACCAATCACGACAATATCGGCATCGATTAGATGCAATTGATTTCGCGGCGATATAATGAACTTGACTGCGTTGAAGCAAACAAATGTGCCCAAATATCAAGCGACCATGCATGAATTTATACGTACTTCATGTAAAGATGAGTATAATATTAGAAAGAAAATCAATTTGGACAACGGCACGAGGAAACTTTGTCAATATTCTGGATATGAACTACTGACGATGTGACTGAAGACACAGGAAAGCATATATAACCATATGTGTAAATTATCAGATTAACGGATTTCAAGTTACTGCCCCCTCCTCATATTGGAAGATATTACCTATACTGAAACGGTACACCGGCCACAGTATTTGAATCTGCTATAGGTAATATTAAAGGGACACTGAGAGATCGGCGAGAAAAATGAAATTGGGATAAATTAACTAGATAAGGTATGTAGGAACCCTGAAGTGTAATAAGTTATGGGAACATGGTCGAATGAGGGCGCTAGGTAGAATTTAGGTTGAAGCAATTTATGTGGAGAGTGGAGCTGATAATTTTGATGTGATCTGCATCGAGATGACCAAATCGTGAAATGTACACGAAACACAGCGAATTAAGGTAAACGGTTTCATATGGTAGCTAGCTAGTAAAGGGTTCAACAAAAGAAAGTATACCACTTTGTTTATGTCATTTTGAGTAACATTCAATTTTCTTTTGACCAAACAGACTAAATAGGCATTTAGATGAATCTTTTAGGCATACTTTGATACCAAATTTGCCCCCTAAAAACAAAGATAAACCATGATTAGCACCATTTAAAGAAAAATATCCCATTTTCAAAAGTCGCATTTCCAATACACAGCACGAGAAAAAGGACCATTTGTTAACACCCACAATGTCGTAAGACCCAACGCATTTAGCACTGTGCGATCGTTAGCCCCGTAAATCCTGGCTAATACACACACCCCGAGAGACCCCAATTGTTAGGGGGGGGGGGGGGAATTGGTATCAAATTATGCCTAAAAGATTCATCTAAATGCCTATCTAGCCTGTTTGGTAAAAATATAATTGAATGTTACTCAAAATGACATAAACAAAGTGGTATACTTTCTTTTGTTGAACCCTTTATATGCAAAGTATTACGTATAGGTGCAAACAAACCTGATTTGCAGGAAAATTGAGGGCGTACTCCTTCACGTATCTCGCAGTGCCTCTTAAACTGAGGTCTTACTCCAGCCATCCTGATTTTTCTAATGTTTCTGTTTCATTGGGCGGGGATATTCATTTTTAACCATTTTAATTTAATGATTCTGTTAAGTTCTAAACTAATCTTTTGTCTGAAAAGAATCAGGAGTTATGTCCAAGTGTATATAAAGTATAGGTGATTGCTCTAAATTTGGCACGGACTGATTTTGAACCGTAATATAAAGTGAGCATACATGTATCTTAACAATTCTGTAAACGGCAACAATAGATAACTGTCCATTATATCATATACAAAATAGGGTTCTACATATAAGTAAGATATTCATGAAATCACCAATAGTGCACCCATTGAAAAGCTATGATAATTCAATAGGTATAATAATCAGTTGAATGGTGATGCGCTTTAATCCGTGTATGAGCATCTTACTCGCACTCAGGTATAACAAATATTTTTACTTACGTGTATGGTTTTGGCTCTATCTATGGTAGTGCATCACTGAAATAATACTATTTTGTATTATGTTTCAGGGCGTGTTCATATTCATCAATCAGTGTGTACTAGATCATGAGGTATGTTTTGCAACAATACATTTTGTTAAGGTTACACATAACTTGTAATTTTACAACTATTTTTTTCCCTATTTCCTCCATCCGACCTTCTTTTTTAGAACTAATCTTAATTATAAAATGACTTTGGCGATGATCAATAAGACTTGTACGCATTGCCAGCTTGCATTTCTCATTCCGTTGTCAGATTGAATTTTGGCCGCCATTCTCTTTAATTACTTACATTTCCAATTGGCACTATTAAAGGGGCAATCCTCATACGTATCTCTCAATGCCCCTTTAATTCTGATGCTATCTGAAATGTTTGCATTTTGGAAATTGTGTTCTTCCCGCAGTTATCTGTTAGAACTGAATAATTAACATACTAGCTCATACTCAATTCTGCTGTTGTATACTTTTGTAGGAAATATAAAAATAACTAGCGCCTTCAATAGATTTCCTACATTTGCTTCAAAAAGACAAAAATTGCGTTTTCACAAGGGTGCAACATATAACACCAGAAGTGTATATAACAAATGGCAGCTATCGCAGATAGTGTCTTTTGACATCACTAGGTATCTGAACAAAAAGACAATATCTGCAAAAGCTGCTCTGAGTTACATTTAGTTTGTACCAATTGCTAAAACAATACCATCTGGCAGCTATTACACATATGTCCTTGTGTTATATCTTCGAATATTCCTCTCGACAGGTACGCAAGGAGATGACACAGAAATGGCCGAAAATCACCAAGTTATTGCCACGCGTGATATCTCGTATTTCGGCCGCAGATTCGGAAGGGGAAGCTTCCACGAAGACCAAACCATCTTTTATCGTGGAGAACAGCATGATGAGTAAGCATGACATTTATTGCTTTAAAGATCTTTTTCGTGATTATTATTATTATTATTATTATTATTTATTATTAATCAGTACTTATATGGCGCTCTACAAAGAACACAGCGCCTTACAACAGGCAAAAATGATGCAAACACACAAACACAAACACCTAACATTTATACAAATGTGTTTTCAACAAACGTTTGAAAACAGGCACAGACACCGCCTCCCTCAACTGAATTGGCAACTCATTCCAGAGCCGTGGAGCGGCAACAACAAACGAATGATCACCAGCTCTTTTTTTGTGAGCGCGGAACAAAGAGCCTTGTGGTATCAGACGAGGAGCGAAGTCTGGGCCTATTCTCAACCATTAGTGTGTCGCTAAACAAGGTAATAAGATCACACAGATAAGGTGGAGCGACATTCAACATACATTTGTACACATACAACATTATTTTGAAACATATACGGTCCTTGATTTGGAGCCAATGTAAGGAATGCAGGAGATCAGCAGAGGGATGGTCCCTTCTATCTATAAGTATCGTATGTATAAGACTTTCGACGAATCATTGCTCACGTCCGTTACCATTGCTGACAAAAACATCACATATATAAAAATTAACATAAAGGAAAAGACATCTGTCATACGTAAATAAGTCTCATATCCTAATATTATAAAATCCTTGTACATTATGTTGTAATGTGATATAAGAGTCTCCTATCCCAATATTATAAAATCCCTGGTAGATTATTTTGTATACGTGGTATACGAGTCTCCAATCCCAATACATGGATTATAAAATCCCATGTACATTAACTTCATGACCCGCATAGTTATCCCCCACCATAATAAAACGGGAAACAAATCCAATTTACGAAATCTTTATACCAAGGGTGACTGAAGCCACGCCTGGATCGTGTTGACAAATTAACAAAGTGCCCACAATGTCAACTAGGGATAACTTTTAAATTTAAAAAAAATTGTTCACAATTATTATGTTGAAATCTACAGCCGGGAAGCTTTTGTTTTAAAAATAATTACAGATCCGTCATAGATAGAATAATACAATTAAGAATCTTTATGATGGTTATTGCTCTATAGGTTATGATATTTGTTTTTGTTTCAAATAACCCGAAATTCAAAAGATGAGGCGCACAATTGCCATTCATTTTCAATCCGGTTTTATTTTCGACCATTTTCGTCCATTTGTGATATTTTGCCATTTCATTCAAATTTACTGCTTGTTCTTTTTAAAGAAACGACAAAAGAAGCATGGACTGATAGTACGGCTCCAACAACGATCCTGTGACCACGGTTGGCAGGCTCAGCAGCTTAGGCAGACGATGGATTCCCGCTTTTGTCATTCTTTTGTCAATCTGATGCTAATCTGGCGCAAAAATAACTGGCAACAGCTACCTTCACGCTCCCAGTGAAAAGTGAAAAGGGAACTCTACTGAAAGTTATTCCCAGTGGCTTGTCTGAAAATTATTTCCAGTTGCGTGTCGGGGGCGGGGGCGAGGGTTGTACATCTGACTATCATACGGTTGAATTGCACAAATTCGGTTGAATTGCACCCATTCGGTTAAATCGAGGGACTTTAAGTGGTTTTACTTCATTTACTGGCCAATTTCAAGACGTCATTGGGGGAATCGAAACCATATTAATATAGAACTAGCACATGTTCAAGAATATCATATTAAAACCTAACCCCACTAGACCATACAAAATCATCCAAAATCTCCACGCGCGTGCTGCTGAATTGGCTCGATTACGTCACCTACCGCAGGCAAATGTGGCCACGAAGTTTGTGACCGCATATGCGCTGGGGAGTTAGCTCAGTTGATAGGGGCACAGACTGGGGTGCGGGTGCTCGATGATTTTTCGGGTTAAAAAAATTGTACTTTTTCCCCCTCCCCGATACACGCAAAAACGTAGCCGTGGGAGTTAGGGTTAAATCCTGTTTAACACCAGAACGTACCTTAATTACGGTCAAATACTTGTACATAGTACTATTATTAGTAGTAAGAATAGTTTCCAAGGAATGGATAATCGAACAAAACGGTTTAAGTCATTGAGGAAATGGATGTCCTGGGCCCCTCTGCACCAGTGAAATCCTGGACACCTCACTGTCCATTTCATGTGTTTAAAGATGGTTTCCTCAAAATATATTCAGCAGTGAAAACTGTCGTAAATTGGTGAATAGGTTATCGAAATAGATATACTCGTTTATCAACATGTGTGGTTGTGGTTAGTCATTTAATGTCACCGACGGAAGATGAGTTTCTTCAAGGTGGTTTTGGAGTTGCTAATTCGTTCTTTGCTGTATATATCTGTCGTGCTAAGTCATAGAATAAATCAATACCACTTATGTTGTTATTTAAATTGTTTCTGCATTAATTAGGAGATATTCTTACAGCATCGCAGCACTCTCTTTAAATAAAAATATATGTCATTGATGTATAATATATGTCATTGATGCATACGTGGTGTATATATGTATACAATCAGTGTCTCTAAAATGTGTCAGGGGATGATTCATGGGTCCTCGGCACAAGTTTATATATACTATAGCCACATTTTAAGATATTTAGTAGTCTTTAAGTATGTGGTTCAACAGACTTGTCAGATATTTGTAACAATGAATTAATTATCAATAAGACCATGATCATCAGCTCTCTTCTTATTCGCTACACAGTCAACATGAATAATCAGCCTCAATTTACCGGATTTATAAAAATGACTATAACAGAAAAAGTTTTCAACCTATGATAGCAAAAATATACATATTTGGAAAGCTTGTAACTAGAGGAATTCACAAATGCAGTTTAGATCAGGGATGGGTACATACTTAACAAATATGTCTGACAATTCTAAAAATATATAAAATAAAAATTGGAGATATTCACTAGCCGGTAAAATTACCTTACCGACGTTGTAACCTTTAATATTTATATATCATCTGATGGGTAATGTATGAGGAATTCAAATATGTAAATAATAATAGGGATAGGTATAAAAAATATATGGATCTGAAATTAAAAATTAAAAACTCTGATATTTTTCCGAACATTGTGCATCATACCATTTTAGTCCTTGGTCGTACTATTCAGAAAATTAATACTTTTACTACCTCAGGGGGGTACACAAGCAAATATAAATGTCTAAAGTTAAAATCATGTCGCGAAAGCGAAAATCCGTGTGTAACGCAAAAGGAGGCGAGCTTATAACACATTGCTCTATATGATATGTGATCATTTATCCAATACGAGTTCTCCACATCCGGAAAACGCTTATAGCATTTTACAATCCGTTTTTGAAATACAAATTCTGTTAACTTTTTTAATGGATGCCATATTGAAGTTTTTGTTATTTCTGGCGACGTTTCGAATGATGTTAGCCCAAAATAATTCCGTCGGATTTCAATCGCAGTGATATGGTGGTAGCCTGATTATTTCATGTCCTTTTTTATTTTGCAAATTGCGTTCAGTTCTGTATAGGTTCCGTGGTTTGTACATCTTTATGCTATTATAAAGTTGAGGTTTCTTCAGTGAATTTTAGACTTTGAGTTAAAGAAATGTTGTCTTATCAGTCATCCATTCCTACACTTTGGCCTTTAAAGGTAGATGACCCGATCACATTTTCGTAACACATAATTATTTCAAACATACGGAGATTTTCATATCATATAAAAGCTCGTATTTTTCCCATCATCATACTGAAATTTGACGTCCTAAATCGGTATAATTACGGAGAAATCGATAAAATAACGTCGAATTACCGCGAATGGTGGTAACCACCGATATTGTTTGTGTATTTAATACTCAATGGGTACAGTTCACAGCATCTTGTGCGTCTAAAATAAGAACCATTGGAGCTATGCAACTCAAACTTTGGAACACGACTTTTTTAAGGATGACCTTTCATGTAGAATAGAAAACTTCAAGTTGAAAATCGGAACATCTACCTTCAAACTACTTGATGTAGGTATTGTCTCGCTTTTAACACTATTGTAATTTGCATTGTCCATTGTGATTACTGGGTGTTCAGGAATGTTTTGAAATATTTCTACTTTTTACCTTGGGAAAAATAAACAAGATAAAACAAATAAAAATGATTGTGGCCTCCCGCGTTGTGGTAAATGTTGTCCATTTTCGTTCGTTTTCCGCATTGTGATTCTATTCATACGCCGAAATCACATGTGATGATTTCAAAGCCTATTGATTTCTTTCAAATAATGCACATATGGTTGATCCTTGTTTATCATTGAATGGTACACTAACATAGCTGCTATGTGCATGTGGGTGATGAGAATAATAGCCATCGGAACAGTGTTGCGTATATTGCATAAGGCAGCTGCCTTATACAATATACGCAACACTGTTTCGACTCACTGTATACTTTATTGGGAGCATAGATCGAAGAATGGAACAAATGGGATCCTTCGCTCTTGGATGAATTCAGTATAGCTATCCATAGCTTGTACGAGGATTGATTTTTTGTCAGTTTTCAAAATTAGGGTAAGTTGGAATTGGACAAACAAACTATTTGTGTTGGCCAGAGGGTGGTTTAAAAAGGATTGCGTAAATATTCAGGTACTGGAATAATAGTTACTGTACTGTGCAGTGTACTATCTGCGCATGACAAATACAACTTTTGGAAAAATCGGTGAATTGCGATTGAATGAAACTAACCGCCGTACGTATTTGAGAGTCAGTTTTTCGAAGCATATTGTGAAATAACAACTTGTATTCGGATTGTTTTTTAAACATGATCGGGAGACGTGACTGATTTAAATGAACAACAATGTTGTTGAATCTCTCATTTAATGTATGCTGGATGGTTTTCATAAGTTGCTACATCGGTGGAGCTGTGGCGCAAGAAGGTAGGACTATTAATGAAAAAATGATTTCAAGACGCTTAACTGCGCGTCACAATATGCGTAACACGTTATTACGAAGTAGTTGGACGTAAAGTAATGGAAATCAGAAGAAGAAGAAAAAAAATGTCAGGAAAGAACTATGAACAACCTTATTCTGAAGCGAACTGCTTCAACAATCAAAACAAAAAAACAATCGATTTATCCTTGGTGTAAGACATCACATAGTTAACCTAGCGCAAAATCCTGTATATACGGATTAAAGTATGATACAGCTTTATTCCGGGTCTTGACTCAAGTCTAAGTTATGAATGTCTTACACCAAGTATATACCAAACAATCAACATATATAAAGACACATTTTTAAGGGGGAAAACATTGAAAACCCAAATAAGTTTGCATGAATAATATATGTTTTCAGATTGTTTTTTAAATACTTTTAAGTACTGGTTGATAGCAAGGGCATGATAAACTCATTTCCTTTACACAGTAATATAAACTGCTCACAAAAAGTGACAATCATCCTATAGAAAGAGGTTTGCATTACTGTTAAGAATGATCAGATTCGTGATTTTCAATAGGGATGAGTGTTACTTTTGAAACTGGACCCACGATCATTGAAATGACAATAACTCCGCTCCGCAACATCGTATCTCAACGATTGAGGTATCAAAATACGCAGAACAAAAGTATGCATTTGGTTATTTGCTTCGATTAATGCATACCCTTTCGAGCCGTTATATATTAGATCATTTGTAAGTGTTTCGATACTTTTTGTGAGCAGTTTAGTCATAATTTAAGTCACCATTCACATGTTGGATGATTAAGACAACTTGGAATTTCACAGAGTTTATACCTGCATAGAAACTACCAATTCAGGGTGTAACGCTTCTTTATTTAAAGAAGATGAAAATGAATGTACACATTGTCTACTACTACTATTTTTGTACATGTTCTCAGCCCGATGCCATGGCTTGTATGTGGGTATGTTTGGTGAGTGTCTAAACGGTGGAGCGTGCTCAGGGAATGACGGGATTTGCAACTGTCCATATGGTTTTGAGGGTGAGCGATGTGAAATAGGTAAGTTGTGCTTTTCCCTTCTTTTTTGCGAGGATCATTTTATAATAAGTTGCTCCTCCTCCCTCGTAACTTTTCTAATATAGATTTTTAGCCCATCAAATGTGTCTGATTGTAGCTAAAAATGTTAATATACAGGCTGTCCCAAAATGATTAGTACCCATCGATGCCCAACGTTCAATCATTTTTGGCATCTTCAAAATCGATGAAATTAGGTCCGTTGTTTTAAAATTATCTTTGTCATACTGTACTATTTTATTAGAATTTTAGATCATGAATATCGGATTCATCAAACTCAAGATACACTCCATTATGTAAAACATGGTGATTTCACCTTTTGACAAAGTGCTAAAAATGTGTGTGCTAGTACAGCTTGTTTGAAAGAAACTTGTGTATTCTCATAATCTCTTGTCTACTCAATATAATCTTGTGTGTCTTTCTGTAGTAAATGTTATTAGTTATGGGTGTTCAAATCAATAATCATTAATAATTCTTCTCCTTAATTCAATTTAACGGGTAAAAGAAGTTTGTCACACTTGAGTGACCCCATGCATTGTTTTATTTGACAAGTGTTTAGGGACTTCTAAATGAAATGGCATTTGGTGAATCACTAGTGGCTTAGATTTCATTTTCACACATTTGAGAATGGATTTCGTGAGGTTAATCACTAATGGACTATATCATTTGTACCAAGTTTGTAGGAAATTGCATCCCCAATATGAAAAAGAAGTCTAAGCCACTGCTAATTACCCATGACCACGACTTTATCTGTTTAAATGTCCCTCGAGTTTAGCCTCAAAACTAGCTCATTATAGAAACAAAGCTTGGGGTCGCTCATGCGTGACGATCCATTTTTACTTTTCAAATTGAGTCAAAATTAAGAAGTATTAATGGTTTAAACAACAATATGATACAACAGCAGTTTAAAATAGAAAGGAACCATAGATATTATCAGACAAGAGATTACGAAAATGTATTAGTTTCTTTCAAACAAGCTGTTTGAAACACATTTTTCTTGCACTTTGCCAAAAAGGTGAAATCACCATGTCTTACACAATGGAGTGTAACTTCATTAAAATAAGTCCGATATTCATGATCTAAAATTCTAATGAAAGGGTACAGTATAGCCAGTATGATGAAAAAACCCCGGATCTAATCTCATTGATTTTGATTATGACAATTTTTATTGAACTGTGGGCATCGATGGGTACTAATCATTTTGGGACAGCCTGTATAGGCCATTTATTAGTTTTCATGGAGAAAATTGTGTGTTTTCATGGAAATTCATATATGACAGTTATATAAAGGGGTGAAAAGAAGTAAATCCAAAAAAAAATTGATCACGTTTTTTTGCATAACTCTTAACATAATCAGATGTTTTGAGAGATTGAAACACTTATGAAAAGCAACTACCCATAGAACGTTTTTTCATTTCAATATCATTATCACTTTAAAATAGTCACATTTCACAAAAATTATGTTTTCAAAAAAGTGGCACTTTTCAAGATTCTATACGAGTTAGTGTGCATAAATCAACACACAATGATGCGTTTTGAACAATTGAAACGTTTATGAAACGTAAAAACCCTTGGCTACCCACACACAGTTTTTTTCTTCTTTTCAATACCATGTTTACTTTTCCCAAAACAGTCATATTTCCCCAAAATGATGTTTTCCGAAAAGTGGCACTTTTCAACGATACAGGGAATAACGTGAATTGGCCAGTCATGAATGAAATAAAATCATTTCATTTTTAATTTCAAATAAGGACCAGCTAAAGAAAGAAAGACTTTCTTTTAATTGAAAATAAAGACAATTCAAATTAATTTTAAACAGCACTGGAGACATTTGTGTAACTTTCTTGCGCGGCATAAGATTTAGAAAAGTGCCACTTTTTCTGAAAACATCATTTTGGGAAAATGTAGTTTTGGAAAAAGTAAACATGCTATTGAAAAAAAAACTTGCAATAAGTAACTAAGCGCTTTTTGATAAACGTTTCAATTTTTCAAAAGGTACATTTGTGTGTGGAGTTATGGAAACAAACGTGATCAAATTTTAGGGGGGGGGGGACTTAATTTGTTTGACCCTTTTAGTTCCAGCATGTCTCATACATGTTGTTTTAGGGAAATATCCTCAATATTATGCATTACTTGCAATTTTGAAAATTAACCAAACCGACAATTAATTCCCAATTGTGAGGTAGACTGGGTCCCCGCGTCCCTCTATATGGCCGCCATCTTTAAAAATGGCGAACCAAATACAGGGACTGGGAAAATTGTACGCCCAAAAAGTGTGCATCTACTCGTGGAATTCCACGACAAAATACCAGTACCGAGCATGCGCAGCAACAACAGAAATACCACCTGATTGGTCCAATTCAAAGGCCGTGCGTCGAACGATCGTCACGCTGCGCCACGGGGAGGCAAACCGTGCGCCCTTTCGCGTCACGCGATGTACAACGCCGCGTGAAACTACCGGCGCTCTGTGGCGTGACTGGTGCGTGAATAAGCTCATTTTTCACGAATTTATCAGCGCACACTTTTAGAACTGTATTTTTTCCAGTCTTCACATTTGAGCACCCTCGCAGGGGCCGTGTGGAAAATCGGGAAGACAGGAGGATCCAGTCTAATTGTGAGGCAAAACTGTCTTCTACCATGTTTAAATAAAGATATCAATTTACTTCATTATCTTATTATTTGAATTTAAATAAGTTAATCAAGATAAATGGTTAATTAATTAAATTGTGATTATTGAATTAACATTACCCGCCCCTCCCCCTGTGGCACCAAAACGCAACAGGCATTGACCAGGTGGGAACAAAATCCTTCTTTTATTTTGTTAAGAGCTGAATAGGACATATTAGACATCAATTTCCCCTTCCCCACACCCCATCAATCAATGTTGGGACACCTTGAACAACTGATGAAGACATTGTAACATTCCTCAACATTTCATTCGGGGGTTGTATGTTAGCTTTTCCGTTGTAAACGAGTAAGCGTTGCAAGACTTTTTTTACAGGATTATCTTGACAAAGTGCAAACAAAATCATCTGAATTTGGTTTTTCTCTCATAACTCAAGAACGGAATGTCGAATGAAAACAGAAAGCATTTTAATAGTGAATTATGAGTTCTTCCTGTTCTCTCTAGGTTTGGATGGCAGTAATATTACATATGTCTATGTTTCACGAAACGCACGGCTTACTGGGACAAAATCAAAATTGTTCGGTAATCTCCAAGTACAATATAACCAAAGCTGGTTACACGTATGTTCCGTTGTAGGGGTGACTACTACTTTAACATTTAAATATGTGCAGACTTTGATTTGTCCTCATGTCAAAAGTATGGCAATGGTAACATCTGATGCAGATCATTATCAAATTAATGATGACTATGTGTTCTAAAACTTCTGACATGGAGCTGAATTTATGTTACAATTCAAAGTTGAAACAAAAACTAAACTTCCTTAAAGCAATTATCAGTGACAGTCCGATGACTTATCCATCCATTCGGCCACGTCGCCAGTTAGAAAATAAATCGACTTGTTTTGTATTTAATTGTAGTACCGGACAATAAAAAGTGTAAACTGTGATAGTTTACCACAGTTTACCAAACGTTTACCATGCAGGCATTTGGTCCACAATACGCCAGTTTAGCATTATAACCCGTGTTTTAGAGATCGTGCTGTTTATTTACATTATCAATACTAAAAGTAGAACTGTTTATAACCCGTGGTTTAGAGATCGTGCTGTTTATTTACATTATCAATACTAAAAGTAGAACTGTTTATAACCCGTGTTTTAGAGATCGTGCTCTTTATTTACATTATCAATACTAAAAGTAAAACTGTTTATAACCCGTGTTTTAGAGATCGTGCTGTTTATTTACATTATCAATACTAAAAGTAGAACTGTTTATAACCCGTGTTTTAGAGATCGTGCTGTTTATTTACATTATCAATACTAAAAGTAGAACTGTTTATAACCCGTGTTTTAGAGATCGTGCTGTTTATTTACATTATCAATACTAAAAGTAGAACTGTTTATAACCCGTGTTTTAGAGATCGTGCTGTTTATTTACATTATCAATACTAAAAGTAGAACTGTTTAATACCAAAATAATGACGCATTAGTCGCAATCACACATTTTGGTAATAGTTTACCATTCTGAGCTGAAATAAAAATGTATACTTATATTTGAAATCCATGGTAAACTGTTATCTATTTTGTTAGTGTGTTATGAGAGAAAAATCACCCCGGTCTATATCTTAGACAACAATCATGACAATGTTCCCTTCCCCACACCCCATCGAATAATGTTAGGACACCTCGAACATTTACTGAATACATTTAATATTCCTCAACATTAGCACAGGGGAAAGTGGGTGTTAGTTTTCATTTAACGAGTAAGGGTTCCTGGACTTCTTTCCAGTATTGTCGTGATAAAGTGCAAACAAAACCATCAGAATTTGTTTTTCACACATAACTTAAAAACTTTATGTCGAATAAACTTCATTACACACGATTTTAGATTCAACTATAGGAGTAAGCATTCCAAAACTTTTTTCCAGGATTGTAGGTATTTGCATTTGCCACCTTATAATATTTTTAAAAAAAATCGTAATTTTGAAAAATATCTTGAAAGTATAGTCTTGAATCTTATAAACAAAACACCAAAAGTAAGCCCCCTCTCAAAATATCGTCATAACATCGTAAGGTAAAACATTTTACCACTAAAACTTAGTTAGAAATAATTCTATGATTGTTTCCCAAGTGTTGTTTGAAAATGAAAGATGTCCATGACTTCATGGTTGAATGAGCTCAAATGGAAGACAAAAACTGCCTTCGTCCAAAGTGCCGTAAATTAACTGTCGAGAATGAGGAGTAAACGCTTTTGCCAACAAAAATCTCATCTATCAATAAAATATAGCGTATGAAAACAAACAAAAAACTATGACAGGCGTGGCGTCTTTCAAATATTACAAATAGACATCTCACCGAGGACACTGTCCCCGAGGACTCTGTCCGCTTTGACAGTTCATCTTCTGGTCCGACAGATGAGTCCTTAAGATTATGTCAAAACCAGAAATATCATGAAGTGTACAAAGCGGACGCACCCTAGCTTCCGCTTTGATGCACAATCATCATTCCAATTGCGTTGGAAATAGCTGTGCTGAAGTGCACACTGATAGATTTTACTGACAATCTGACAATACTTCACTATTTGTTTAGATCTCAAATAAGTTTTAGCACGTGGGAGTCTTTCTACTCGATAGTAGATTCATAGAGATTGGACGATCGGTTTTTGATTTGGACTAATTCCATTTAATATTAAAGGAACCACAATGGACCAATCACGACGATATCGATATCGTTTAGATTCTATTGGTGACGCTACGATATACGAGGAGGAGGTGTAATTCAAAATATGCCAAATTCACCATTACTTCACCAGTGCATAATATGACTCTCCGTAGTGCTCACAAAATAACTGTTCCTGAAACACGTACCCTACGTTACGCTCGTAGCTCAATTCCATACATGGTCAAACACTTAAATCATACATTATAGTTCTATTTCCAATCGGGGGTGGGTTGTTTGTGTTATGCATGCTTAGTTATTTCTATGAATATATATTGTTTCTATTGTTATATATATTACATATTGTAAATATTGTTGTAATTCAGCATTTTGCTGCGATAATGATATGTTTATTAAACCTTGAATTGAAATTGAAATTGAAAAATACTTCGTGCTCAAAAAGAAGAAAAAATCTGTCATATGCTCAATAAAGTGTTACATTGACAACTACAAGAATTTGAAGTAGAAACATAATCGGCCGAGTGCACCAATGACGGGTAGCTGAAGAATAGCGCTACCTCGCTAGTAACTGAGGCGTAACCCAAAATTTTGAGAGCGCCAATGCGGGGTAAGCTACTAGGCTAGTAACTGGCGGGTCATTTACGCTAAATGTTATACCTGACCGGACCCAAGAGTAAGTTGGGGCATAACGTTTTATGCCACAAGTCAGTCGATTCTAGCAGTATAGCGTACATTTATTGTGAACATTGAAGGGGATGATTCGCTGATGCTGAAGAACCAATTGCACTTGCATGCCCAGGGGGTGTCTATTTGAAGTGGAATGTGACCCCTCATAAGCTGGAAGATTTTTATATTTTTGAAAATCCATTCATGCAATTTGGTGATTTTTTTAGTCAAAATTTAGATCAATTCCTTTTGCCCATTCAAACACTAATCGCACCGACTTTGGGTCATATTTTGTCCAAGGGTCTTAAATAATGACTAAATACATAAACTTATTATTGTTTTTATTAATTAAAAACTGATAAACCAAGTTTCAACATTATTGTGAGTGGAAGGGTAGAAAAAGAAAAAAAAGGATATCGTGCCGCGCGTGGTCTGGGAATCGAACCGGGGTTCCGCGATTAACAAGCGTAGGACACGGTGTCCACGCCACGGAGGTATTTGTGTTAAGAGGTGTGTTATAATTGTATATAATTGTTTCCATCGGGTGCTTGTGTTTTTCATTAAAATTGTGCTTTTTGGTGCAATGTTTGTATGTGCCCCTCGCCCAAAATATGTTTGTAATGTCATGATAGTCCTTATTTTTGAAAAAGTGATAAACAAACTTCGAAATTTTTGGCCATAAAATGGCATCATTTTTTTCCGGATCGTAGTCCGACTCCACGTGATTCTTGATTTACACTCACCTATGACCTAGCGAGTGACGACACGTTTTTAATATTACGGAGGACCATCCACGTCAGAATTTTACAGTAAACTATAGGTTAACACTTGGCATATGCGACACTTGACTTTGTAAGGGGACGATGCTGATTAATGTGGATATTTACCTCGCTAGTAGCTATTCTGGTGTTACTCGCCAATTATGCTCTAAGAATTACATCGTTAGTAAGTTATGCTACAGTTAGAGCATAACTACTAGGGAGGTAGCTTACCTCCCTATTAAGTTACCCGTCATTGGTGCACTCGGCCGATTGGGTCGTAACAAGAGCCCCTGAAAATGTAATAAGCGGGGATAGGAGCGTACTAGAGCTACCTTGTTTTTAAAATTTGACAACTTAGAGCAGTTTTCCGCGCTCTTCCTGTGTGTTACATGGGGACCTTCTCCCGCTCTATCCAGTGTACACAGCGTCTCCAACCTGTCCTAAGAGACCTTAATGCGTTTGCTTGGCGCTTTGATACTTTTTCCAGCGCAACGTAACCGCAAGGCCTGATCGCCGTAGGTGTGTCAGCCTTATTAACAAGTGATACATATTGATCATCATTTCTTATTTTTAACAGTCAGCACCTGTAAAATCAAATCACCCTTCCCACATTGCGCGTTTTCAAAGGTGGGTTAAGTTGGGATACATCACCTCTGCCAGTGCTGACTAGCAAGAATTAACATAAAATTAGAGCATTGAATTACGCGAAACATTTAACGCAATCAACTCCCGTGACTTAACTGCGATGAAAGTATGTCTGTAATCATGGTAATAATGGTAAAATATCAATAGGCCTACTCGCTTTAAAAAAAAAGTTGATGAAATTGGCCAGAATTTTTATACCGGGCTGGCCTTTTATTTTATTTGTCTCTTCTTTTAACGAGACAGATATGCACAAAAACAATCATCACAATAGTAACTACAACTTAAAAATTACCAATGACAAGACCCAAGATCCAAGATTATAGGCTTCAGTTATTAGCCCACTAGAGCCATATCGGTGGTGAACACATTGGTGGAAGATTCAACCACCGAGAACACGTCCATTAGGCTTGTTAATAAAACCCCAAAACTTGAAAAAACATGAAAATTACAAGGCTGGTTTAAAAATGCAAATAAAAACACTACTTGTGATGTGAAAACAAATGCATTCATAGCTAGAAGATAATATTATCAGCAACATTCCATTTGGGCAGTTCCGTAAGGTCGGACTTACATTTCGCACACTTTAAAGGTCTGGGTAGTCCTCACTATTAGTGTTGGGTCAATATTTGTATCAGTCTTGTATGTCCCTCTGGTAGTACTATTATTCTAACGTCAAATAATGGATCTTCAATTAAAATGAATGTAAGAAAAGTTGCAAAAACTACCCTGGGTCGGACGTACTCACACGGAATGTGTTTTTCTTACATGCTTCGAAAGAGTACACATTTTAATTAAGTGTAGTGGTTGCAGTGCATTTTTTATTGATGAGGGTTTGTAAGAGACATGCCTCTACATAATGCAAGAACAAAAATGTCCACATTCATCTCCAAAAAAAAAGTACAACCAAAAAATAGGTGGGGGTCGGACGTACATTTTGGAGGGGTCGGACGTACTTTTGCAAATAATTCACAGAGCGTACGTCCGACCCCCTTTGATGTACTCCCTCTTTAGCAGTACAAGTCATATCATTCTGTTACGGTATCAGCCTATAAGTGTTGACCCTGTACTTCCATAATATGATAGTTTAATGGCTCAGTCAGTCACTAAGTACAGTGTTACATCTTCTTGAAAATGTGCATCATTCACAAATGTACCTCCGACCCCACTGCTATTTTCACCCCCAAAACAGTTTTTTGACTTTCTGCGACAAACCATTGCCCAATTTTGTCAAAAGTATGTATCGGATATAAAGTCATGTAGTGACCCTCAAGTTACCATAAACCAAAATTAGTTTGAAACAATTTCCAGTGAATGAGAGCCAATAATGTGATTTGCCGTTTGGTTTACCTATTTACGGAATTGCCCATTTATTAAAGTGAAATACCAGCTTCCAATATTTTTGCCTTGCAATGGTCTTCTCCAGTCGAAACGTATCTTTCAAAAGATTATTGAAGACCCGGATCGACACGGGGGCCCTTTACATCAGGTGATATCAATATACCTCTTGGCAATTAAGAGAAGATGGTTTCTCAATTCCCAATTTTCGCTGTTATACGTGATTCCGTGCATGTCTTCGTCTAAAGAATAATTTGAACTAATCATCCCCGTTCAAGAGAGCCTCCTGTCTTCTCAGTCTGTTCTCGGGGTTTGACAAGTGAACAGCATTACATAGAATGACATATGCACCATGGGAAGACTCAAAGGCAAGGATTCAGCACCCAAGGGCAGCACTCTGAACAGAACGCCAAACCTCTGCGCTTGTTTTGTGCATGCACTAAACAAGGGTGGTGCATTGGCTGTTTCAACTGGACAAATTAGCGTTAATTACCGTTAACAAACCTGTTGGGCAGGTTTTTGCCGTTAGAAAACTTATTGTTAATTAACATTATCTGGCTGTTTTTACTGGGCAACGTAATGGTAATTACTGTTAAGTTGCCCAGTAGACTTCTGCTGCTCGTGTAACCAATATGGGAAAAAAGTATTGGTATATTTAGGATCGAAATTCGGTGTCCATTTATAATTATATTGTGCATGTGTGTAAAAATCAAAGAAGTGGTGGCAGACTTTAAAATATCGATTTCCTTTATACTTTGCACATGTTTAGACCTTTGGTCAACATGTATATATTTGGTGAAAAAATTACCAATATACCTTTGGTTGCCATGGCAACGGCCAATATTTCCCGATTTTCACTATTTTTACCTATTTAACAACTTTAAAAAAGCGTAAGTATTAGGTCATATTTCTGTATGAAGAACATGCATAACAGTCCCTTTCTTTTATACAGTGAAGTAGCCATCCTTGAAATTTCCAAAAATGATGTCAACATTAACTTTCATTTTTTCAATGTGGGTTAAGCCATTTTGTAGAATAGGGGTGTTTTGATTAATTTCAATTATGCAAAAAGTAAAGGTCGTAAAAAATGACATAACCCCTAAAGTGGTGTTTTTTTTAATCAGCCTATTCAGGGTTAATAGACAGGATGTTGGTCTACATGTTTCAAGAAAAAAAAAGTGTCGGTAATTGTTGTACCGGAGAGCAGTGTTGCCAGGAACTTTGCACTTTTCGTTTTATTGATATTTAATTAATTGTGAAAAATAGGGATTTTGAGGATTTACTTTCATAGAAAATTCTGATAAGGATTGATATGCATTCAAATGATATTTGTATCAATTCAGCATTAAGTTGGACATGATTTGATAGTATTTAAATAACAGTGTTGCCAGATTAAACGCCCCCAATTGCTCATAACCATAGTAGGGTCATATTCAGTGATCCAGGGAACACAAGAGCGGAAGGTTAAGGTGGGTTTTGATACTATAGGGTATTTAAAAACAAAATTAGCTCCTATTCCCCTCGCAAAAGTTTAGGCAACTGCAGACAGTTGGGATACAGCAATATCCAAAATGGCCGCCAGTGGCCATTTTGAAATTTGGAAAATCGTATGTCTTCTAGACATAAATCTGGAGACATGATTGATATAATGATATGTGTATGTTAATTAACTTTATGCCTATGAATCTAATACGGTGGCTAGTTTATAATTTGGAATCTCTTTTCAGCATGAAATCCAAGATGGCTGCTGACAGCCATCTTGGAATTGATGAAATCCTATAATTTCTATGTCTTTTTTGACTAACTTTATGCCCTGGAATCCCAAAACAGTGATAATTGTATTATTATGGTATGCCTTCAACATTAATTCCAAGAAGACGGACACTTGTATATTCCAAATAATATTCATATGAGTGCACACCACCAAATAATATTTTGCGTTCTGGCAATACCCGGCAGTGTTTGAAATCAATAAAGACCCCATCATAAGTCTAAATTTAACATCCTAGAAAAGGTAACAATTGCTGTAAATGTACCTTAAATAATCATTGTTTGTAGGTTATTTCTTCCATATTAGGCCCAAAATCTCATGAATGGTATTATTTTACATGATTTCACTGTTTATACCAATTATAGCAAAAATCCCAGACCTTAGGATATAGTGAGACAAATTAACACGAACTTGACCTCTAAACCACACAAAGCAATAAGGTACTTTTTGGTGGTGCGGGACCATATCGGCTGAACCATTTAACCTAGAAACACAATAGATGTTGCTCTTGAATAATTTAATGTTCATGACATCTTTCTTTCTAGGATTCCCTGTAAGAGTTAATTATTCTCACCATGGATATCAAAGAAAACCACCCTTTTAGAACATTGATGGTGCATATTTTTTGAGCCAAACGACCTTAGTGATGATGAAAGGGTATTACAATTGATTATGAGAAATCCATTGCTGTTGCTAGCAAACTTGAATTGTCTTGGCAAGTTTAAAATGTAGCAAGCCAAAACAGAAATTGTGTGTCTTCTTTGCTCCTATTCTGATGCTACCAGGCTTTAATGTGCCTCTATATCTAAACATCAAGCTGGTGATAATTCCTTTCATGTCTTCTCACTAGATCGTATTTTGGCGAATCTGTATCTATATTGACTTTTGCGCTTCAATTGTTTTGCCTTTTACTTATTTATATATTTTGTTATGGTATTTTATGGTTGTGAAGGTTCTAAATGTTATTCTTATTATAATTATTATGTGCCCCGACTTTGGAATCAGCTCAGGGTCAGCATCATAGAGGCACACCGTCCGTCTGTATCTTCAAACGCCGGTTAAAAACGAATTTGTTTCCCAAGTAGATTTTTTTTTATCTTTGCATGAATTGTGTATATTATTTTCTTTGTATTTGTCTTGTATATAATGCTGTTTGATATTGTTAAGAGCTGTGTTCTTTGTAGAGCGCTTTTTAAATGCTTGTTATTATACTATTATTAAAACATAGTAGCTATTTTAAGTATTGTATCACACACTTTCTTATAAGTTTACAGTTTAGTTTACGAGTAAATGTACTCTGGGATCATTAATGAGGATCACTACTTGAACCAGTAGAAGATCACCACATTTGTTATGCAACGTTGGTTTAATTTGGCACATACACCAATGTTCTGAATGGTTGAAACACTTCTTAACCTTAAGAGTCCTAAATACTACTATTTATTACGCAAATCCTCTCCCCAAGCGCATGCTTCCACATTGATTTTGGATGACGTCATCAATCGAGCTAATTGTGTGGACACCAAATTGCTACCCGGGCAAGCTCTTGTGTGTTAGCTCAGTTAGGAGCGCACGCGGATCGAATCAGGGTCGGACCGCGGTGGTTTGTTTGTTCAAAATTCCTCAATGTTTCCCCACCCCCCTGATCCACACCAAAACATCTCCGACTGGGGTAAGGGTTAAAGACCAAAAACGAAACTAGAGTTATGCACTGTATTGCATTCTTCTAAAGCTTTTTATCGTTGAAAAACTACAATTTGTAAAGTAAAATGTGTGAACTAAAGCAGCTACCGTGTTTTATCATACTTTTTATTTAATAATAATAATAATAAGTAATAATAAACCATGCTTATTAAGCGCACTTCGTCGCAAGACCCCAGTGCGCTGAACAAGAAAGTACAAACAAATTTGTCCTTATAACATTTGCAACAATTATTCATGATGGTCAGCAACAGAACAGGATTTTGTAACGGAAATCCACCCATGCTTTAATACTGAAGATGATTGACAAACTTGCCTCTGGAATAGATTCAGCATTGTGGAATTAGTGAAGAAATGCCCCTTTATCATATTCAAGAACATCATAACATGTCTAAAATAGTCGTTAAGTAGCCATCTTGAATTTTTCATAATGAGTACAATTAACCCAATACATGTACCTAACCCAATACTAAAACCTACTAGTAGGTTTTAGAATAATTTCATATAAATAAGATGAGAGCAACAACTACATTATGTTTCTAGGTTATATTTCATGCTGGAAACAACTTCAGAATAATAAAATAACTACTGTATATAGGATTCCAAGGCATAACGTTAGTCAAAACAGACACCTAAATAACGTGTCCTAGTTAGGTGTTCAAAAGTTATGTGATTTTATCAATTCCAAGATGACCGCTGGCAGCCATCTTGCATTTCATGCTGAATACAGCCTCCAAATCATAAAATAACCACCATATTAGATTCCTAGTCATAAAGTTAGTCAAAAAAGATACCTCAATCTTGTCTCCGGGTTAATATGTCCAGAGGTTATGGGATTTTCAAAATTCCAAGATGGCTTCTGGAGGCCATTTTGGATATTACTACAAAATATATGCTGCAGAACAGTCTTAAGAATGGGTCATTGCTTGATAATAAGTGTTTACGGGTACATTGTGATGCTTGGTTTCCTGTTAAAACATTCGTAGGCTCATTTTTCTCCAATATAACACTGTTATTTGTGGGAAAATGTCAAACTTTCTGGCAACACTGTTTGTCTCTGTCAAAATAACCGAAACTTTTTACTTATTTAGGTAAAGCAATACCTAGTCTAGCCACACTGATAATAGATTTTTTTAAAAAGCACCACTTTGGGGTTTACAGCTCATTGAACATTGTTATATTTCAGGAAATAAATATTTACATTTTCTCCGCTGATAGTTATATTCTCAATACCAAGCCTCCGAGTTGAGGGTTCATGCAGCTTTTCATCCTAGCTTTCACCCAAATGAATTGTTTTTGTGTTGCGTCTTTTTTTTTTTTTTTTCTCTCAGTGTTACAACTTCATTCCCAAAGACCCCTTGTATGGGTTAATTTTGTACGCTCTCATCCAAAGACTCTTACCTTTGAGTGTTTCGCCGAATGTGCAGCAGTGTTGAAGGCCACCAATGAATATAAAGCATTTTAATAGTGACTTATGAATTCTTCCTGTTCTCTCTAGGTTTGGATGGCAATAATATTACAGATGTCTATATTTCACGAAACGGACGGCTTACTGGGACAAATTCAAAATTGTTCGGTAATCTCCAAGTACAATATAACCAAAGCTGGTTACACGTGTGTTCCGAAATAGGGGTGACTACTACTTTAACATTAAAATATATGCAGACTTTAATTTGTCCTCATGTCAAAAGTATGGCAATGGTAACATCTGATGCAGATCATTATCAAATTAATGATGACTATGAGTATGTGATGAAACGTGATGATAGTACCGACATAGGACTGCTTCGTATTAGAAGACCAAGATATAATAGGGTGTGCAGGGAACCCAGCAGAGCCATAATTAACTGTCTTTGGGGTAAGTCATCAGATTATATGTTATGAATAATGCATAGAAAATAAAGGGGTGATGAGAGATGTCAAGCTTTCGAGACAATAACGTTTCTTCGAGAGGACTCTTAACCTTGGAACAAACAAGACGCACGACACGTTATTATTCAATGGGAAAACTTCAAACATAGACCTTAACCAATAAACAAAAAATACGTGCTATAATATACCATTTTTCACGAGACCAAAGACAGCTAGTAGTGACATAGATCCCAAATACCGTACTCTACATAGGAACATATTGTGTACAGAGCACTCTGGAAAGCTCTGTGATAGCACCGAGACCGCAACCATAAATGGAAGCATTTAAAAGAACTGACGATGGTACAAATAAGGGGTAGCCTATATCACACAATTTCCCTTTAAGTATGATAAGGATCACTTTGATAATGTAAAACAAAACAGAGATCGGATTCGGAGTAGGCATGGCAATTAATTAATTAACTAATATGTATTCTACTTTAAGTACAGTTGTTTTACTCTCCCTGTATATGTGTTGTGTCACAATCACGTGAATACAAATGACTGGTTTTTGGAACTATTTCAAAGTCTATCTCAGGGATTACTTAACCAATACTAGGCATATTTGTACTTATGTTAATGCATTTGTTAGGCTGATTCTAACTTTGGTGATGGAATTTAATAATTCGGACATTTTTAAAACATGTTGTGAACACTTGGAACTGTCGTCTGCAGACAACTGCCGCGTGGAAAGTATTAATATTCTGTCACATGTTATAAAAACAATGAAAGTAGACCAGTGTTACCCTTTTGCGCGTTGCGTCACAATTATATGAATACAAATTACTGATCTCCTTCATCAGCATCATCATGATATCTTCAGTAATAAAATGTATAGCACCCGTAAAGGGTAAGTCACTTGTTTATTAATATCAAGAATTTGTAAGTGAAATGTGCCCCACATCCACACAATTTTATTCCAATCATGGAATGCAACCCTAAAGATCTTCTTTTGAAGTCTGACCTTCCCTTATTATCCAAACGTCGGGACATCGCCGCCCTCTGTCAACTATACACAATTGTCCATAACTTGTGCTCATCTCCTAAACCTTACAAGCCCAATCCCCGGCCAAATCTCCGTGACCTCAATTCCTGTGCTCTTTACCCTCGTTTCTGCCGGCTGACCTTGTCCCAGATATCTTTTTTTTCTTTCCTAGGGGGGGGGGGGCGAAGCCTCCCTCTAAGCATGTTATTGCCCAAACTTACACAGTTTGGTCTTTCTAGACATAAGTGGGGTAAAGGGTCCGGATCAAAAATATTGTATCCAAACATTATTGAAAATTTTGTTAAACTGAGATCCATTCCAAAAATAATATTTAAAAAGATCTCAACACTATCCAAAAACGTTTAACATGTTCACACTCGTGGAATGGTTACAAAACATGCTTCTTTCTCTTGGATCGCCCCCATTCCATTTCTATGGAATTTTTATTATCCATAAGTCTCTACTCTTTGGAACTGCCTCCCTAAGGAAATTGTCCAATGTCAATCTATAGCTTCCTTTAAGGCAGGTGTTCACTCCCATCTCTTGTATCCAGTTTGCTCCATCGACATTTTGTTTGGTCCTCCTTGGTTATTCATTTTCGGGTTTTTTTGTTTTGTCTGTCCATTTTTATTTTGTTTGGTGTATTTGGGCATCCCTTCAATTTATTGCTCGTCAATATTGGGTTTTTCCTGGCATCACTGCCGAATGTTATATATAAGTTCCTTACCCTGTACATGCCCGTAAAGCAATACAAACTTCTACAGTTTGTCATTATTATATTAGCATAAAGTAATTCTACAGAACACATGCCTATTACATTTACAAAACCCATATTGTAATTTTCTATTTTATATGTTTACGTACGCAATGCAATAATAAGTCAAATAGCAATAAAACAGACTAGTTAAAAATTACAAATTGAATAAATATAAATAAAAAAGTGAAGAAAAAAAAGAAAAAAAAGAAGGGGTTCGGAACAGTCCAGAATAAGACCTCAAATTTTCAGCTGGAGAAATAATTACAGACATGATCTCCAGATGACGAGATGGGTAGAATATTACTCAGACACCTACTCAAGAGAGAGAACAGCAACCTGTTCACCCCTTGATGCTTGTGATTACTGACAAACATTGACGAGTAAGACGTAGATCCCAATGCAGCGCATCAAACGGGATCTTTGCAGCTGGTTTTTTTCAAGATATAGATGAAGACAGAAAAAAAGAAGGAAATAATTAGAATTTCACTCGTAAAATATGAATGCCTTAATTGTGATACATTTGGTTTCATTTTAAAGCTTAGAAAATGATATGAGAGCACACATAATAAACTTAAAATTTACTTCAACTGCAGAGTCCCCCCTTTTGATGAGCTGCATTAGAAATGGTACCGCGTGCTTAACACGATCCGGTGGGCTATCAAATGGTCTCGAAAAAGTTAAAACAGTTACGTGTCCGTGGTGGCCCAGGTTTGATCCCTGGCGAAGAAAAAACACTTCCGGGGAGTTAGGGTTAATGCAACCTCTATTAAATCTATGTTATTAAGGGCAGGCATGATTGACAGGAGTCACTCCGAAATATTATCCTTTTACAAGAACATGGGCAAGATTAGCCACTGGATAATTACAGATGCATTTTTCTCAACATCTTCGGCAAATTATCTGAGCGTCTCAACCTGATCCATCTACAGAAACTCGTAGACAAAAAGTGTGGTTTCCGAGCTGAAAGATTAACCGTAGCCATAACATGGTGTACTCCCTTCTAGTTGCTGAGAACAGCAAGTCGATGACTTTTTTAGGTTTTCGAATATTTCGGACTCACCATCTGTTTAAAGATAATGAATGTCTTGAGTACGTAGGCTGGGTCAATTACATCGCATGTACGATGGCCGCATTCCAAAAGACATAATCTATGGTGGGCAGCTACGTCATAAAGATGTTTGTCAAAATAGACTTACAAATACAAGCACGACGTAGATACTAAATCCCGTGAGAGCCTGGCAGCCGATCCAATTAGACGGTGAAGCAGTCTCAAGCATTGGAAAGGTATGGCTTATTTCTAATCACTCATGAAAATGTGGAAACTATCTTATTGCTTTGGTTATCTTTTTTGTCTGATAAATAGATTCTTATCTATTCCGAACAAAGGCATCGAAGCTCACTCACCACATCAACAGCGTCGACGACACGGGTGACTTGAAGTTTACATACGAGAAAGAGCAGAGCATTTTGATGAATCTTTTAGGCATAATTTGATACCAAGTTTGCCCCTTAACAACAAAGATAAACCATGATTAGCACCATTTAACGAAAATTGGTCACTTTTCAAAAGTCACATTTTCAACGCACGCAAGCCGGGAGAAAGCAACTGCGTTGGGTTATGCCAGAGCGAGCGGGCTATTTGATTATGAACAGGTAACATGTGGTCTTTTCTTCCCGCGTAGTGTATTGAAAATGTGACTTTTGAAAAGTGACTAATTTTCTTTGAATGGTGGTAATCATGGTTTATCTTTGTTGTTAGGGGGCAAATTTGGTATCAAATTATGCCTAAAATATTCATCTAAATGCCTATCTAGCCTGTTTGATCAACACAAAATTGAATGTTACTCAAAATGACATAAACAAAGTGGTATACTTTCTTTTGTTGAACCCTTTAGTTTACTGGAAACCGACTCACACAAATCCAATACTTGAACATTCAATCGTCCCATCCGCTGAATCAGAAATTAGGGGTTAAACCGCACCAGAAACTATAAAATCAGCTCTTAAACAATCATGTGGCTACCCACAATGGACGATTGACAAAGTCAATAAAGCACGACAGTAATCGAAGAAAAAGAACAGTGAAAATACTAAAAGCGAGACAAATAACTCTAACTAACGTCACTCTACCGTATATTGCCAGCGTCACAGAAAGACAGAAAAGATCCAACGAAGCTTCAAAAACGATAACATAGGTTTGGCAGTCAAACCACACACAAGCATCCGCAGTATCTTAATACATAGGCGAGACAGGCCGCCAGTTCAGGAGCACAAGACAGAAATTGACAAAATGGCAGGGCGCAAATTCACTGACACTGCAAAGAAAGACTCTCAAAACACCTAGATGAAGTATTCTATCGCGGATCACGCTGCTACTGAAAACCACATAATTAATTGCGACAACACCAACATTGTAGCGAGAGACAACGCTATAAATGCCAGATTTGAGAATCCATTTGGATCCGTTGCAAAGCCAATAATGATATGAAACAGCACCTAATGAATGGCGAAGAAGGAACCTACCAACTTAGTCACTTGTACGACCAATTGATCCAGATCACGTAATAAAAAACATCACGTGTATGGTTGGCCGAGTCCGTCATAACGTATATCAATACACGTATTAATATACGTACTCGATTTTCGAATACGCGTGATCGAATTTCAAACCACGTGGTTGATATTGACCAATTCTAATCGAGTTTCGAATACGTTTGATACTATTTTTCAATTACGCGGTACAGACATTTCGAGCCCGCGTAATATAGTCCTGTAATAGTAAACAGCCTCGTTCAGGGAAATTTAGGTTATAGTTAGGCCAAATATCAACATATTTTAAACATGTTTAGTATAGTATTGTCTAAATGGCGAGTTGTGAATGGGATGGGAGAGTTGATGTGTAGAGAGTTGTACAGTGAGGTGTATGGAGAGATGGAGAGTTGTGAGGCGAGTTGTGGGGCGAGCAGTGGCGTACACAGGGGTGTCCAGTTTTTTGTGCATGGTTTTACGATTTTTTGGGAGTCTGTAAAAAAAAGATTGTCGGTAAATCATGCCTTTCGGAGGTACAACTATGGTCGCCCACCCCCCCCCCCCCCCCCAAAGCACTGGGGGGGGGGGGCGAGTTGTGGAGCGATTTGAGGAGTGAGTTGTGTACAATTAATGTGGGTGAGCCAAGTACAATTATTTATGGAGTGAATACAATCACTATGATTTTATTTTAAATATTTAAGTGCAGCGTCCTATAAACTTTAAATTACAGATTTAGTTTATTTTGATTTGATTAGATCAAGATTTATATTTTGTAAGAAGAGGTAGCTACTAACCATGACCCTGTTATTTAAAAAAAAGGTCTATATTGTATATCGGGGAGGGGGGTTGAATCTCCAATCTCTGACTGATATTATTATTGATTCACTCGTGCCTTACATTTATCCGGGTCACTGGAATATTAAGGTTTAAGTGTAGGGTGTGGTGGTGGGGGTGGGGTGCAATTCCGCAGTCAGAAATCTTTGGAATGGGGGTGGGGTGCACTTTTCCCCAGTCAAGAACCTTTTCCCCACGACAATTGTAAATATTAGAGCTGTGACCAGGGGCGTAACTTAGAGGTGGGTAGGTTGCATCCCCCTGATGCCCACCCCAGATGAAATGACAAACTCGATTTATTTCATATACCAACAAAATAGCCGGCTATGCCCCAGATCACGGACCTGCCCCTCCTCGTGCCCAATGCTCATGCTCATGCCTGTGAGCTTGTTGAGATAGGCAATTCAAAAGAGGTCATATCATACCATTTACTTTTCTTCAAACAGATTGAGAAATTGCCCACAGTATTTTCTCCTCTAATTAATTATTAACATCAATCAATTCTGTGTGTGTACAGTACAACCCAAACATACATTGTGCAATGTGCATTGAAATATACTACAGGGCAAAGACATTTATTTACCAAGGCCAGGTCATTGTTCGTATACCCATAGCAGGATCCTATTACCTGCCATATGGTATACCGAGGCTATACAATGTGTTGTGTACTGTTGTGTACGACAATGCCAGTATAGTGAATGTATCACACGCGGCGGTCATGCAGCGCTATAGTACAAAATCATAAATAAAGTTTGTATAATAGGGACCTAAATATATACACATAAATTCAGGAAAGAAAACTTCACATTATAATGCTTTAATTTCCATTAAAAAGATAATTGTAGTTGTGATATTTCATGTTCATGTACGAGGATACTTTTCGAATGCGTGTATTTTCCCCGCGAATTCTATTCTCTATCAAACGTACTCGAAACTCGATTGGAATTGGTCAATATCAACCACGTGGTTTGAAATTCGAATACGCGTGTTCGAAAATCGAGTACGTATATCAATACGTGTATAGATATACGTTATGGCGGACTCGGCCAACCATACACGTGATGTCACCGGAAAGACAGCATTTTCTGGCAACTCTGGATCAGCGTTCATACACCATTGATAAAGACATCCGATTGGACGTCGAAACTGTCTGAATTAGTAAGCTCAAATTTGGAATTAATTCTATTACATTTTCTTTATTAGATTCTTATGATTTTCGTCTTGTTGGTGGAGCAAATGAGAAAGAGGGACGCCTGGAGGTCCGTCCGGATAATTTACCATGGGGCCGTGTTGTTTTATGTAGCGGTTACCAACAACGGAAAGACAACATCCCAACTGCTATTTGCCGCCATCTTGGATATCCCCACGGAGGTTTATTACTTTTTCAACGCTACGTGTATAGCGATCGCTCGAACACCACAAATATACTGCTGGGTTCTATAGAATGTGATCAGGGTCAATTGGAATCCTGTATTTTTAAACCGTGGAATGAAACACAATGTGTACGGTATTGGGAAACCCTTGTTGTTTGTGTGGCAGGTATGTATTATAAATATCAAATGTTTATGCGAGTAGTTCATCATAGTAGCCCTCACATAAACAAATGCCTGTGTCGTATCTCAATTTGTTAAATTTTGTGTAGAACTATCAAATCATTTACTGCATATCCTCCGAAATTGTCCTGTTCCAGGTAAATACGCCGGTATGTGATTTTGTCATCAACAACGAACGCTATGGAAACGTCACTATGTGAAGCTCTGAAAATGCGAAGTGTTTTCGCATACATGCATAGTAGAGTTTCTATACCGTACGCTGTTTACGACCCCGAATTGAACATTTATTTCCGTTTCAGAAATGAACTTACAACTATAGCATCAAATTAAATATTACAAAAAAATCACAATTGTTTAGGTTATTAAATTTGCAAAAATATAATATCAGCTAAACTCTTAGTTGCTTGCTTAACAAGGACCATTTCAAACATTATCAAGCGTCTTGATGCTGATAAGGTTCAAATGATTTTCAATCACGTTTATCTCGATCAATGATATTTTGAGATACGCCTGTATGTGATGCGTCTGTCGAATTTTAAAAATTTCCCATTTACAAATGTAACCCTCGTCCTACTGAGCCTTTTTTTGTTGTTACACGGGGAGGGGGTATTACTTATTTGCTGGTAATGCATCTCTTATATCATATTTTTAAAGTTTTTGATGTTATTTTGTTGTTATATAATTGTATGCCATTTTTTTTATGTCTGTTATTTGTACAGCGCATTGATCTTTTGGAAATGCGTTCTATAAGCACCGGTAAATAATTACCATTCCATACATACCAAACAACAATTATCCCACGCATGAGGTCACAATTACGTCATAAACATGGCCGACCTAAAAATGCCGTTGTATTATTTGTACAGTGTTGTCAAAAAAGTTCCAAACATCGAAATTTAACCAGGTGTTCGGCTTAAGAGGGAAATTATGTTTTTAATCTATACTATAAGATTCAAGACTATACTCTAAAGATAGTTTTCAAAGTTGTTTTCTTCTTTAAATATTGTAAGGTGGTACCCTCCCCGTACCCTCAAACTTTGACGGCTTACCTTACACTTGGGTGAGTTAGGGGCCATATCCAAACTCTCAGTGATTTTAAAGCATTTTTCTACCGATTCTACCCCGGTATTCCAACGGTATTTCGTTCTATTGTTAAAAGCATCGGAAAAAGATCGGTGATTAACTAGAGCCTCTCTACTTATCTGGCGTTAACAATAGAACTATTGTAGTACTCTCGAAGGCTCAATTAGTGAAGCAGACACATGAAAGCGCGAGGAAGATTGTGTTATTAAGCTGACCAGTGTTCACCCGACCCCCGTTGTGACGTAGAGAGCGACCCATTTGCCAGATTGTACACCTATCGGGTTTCTAGTACAAGTGCCAGGTTTTATCATGGCAGGTGATAGAGGCTAGTCGCCACACTCCTCAAACCCCGACTCAAACGAGATATGTTTGTAGCCGCCTATTCATTGCTAGGCTTATCGTAATCCACTCGTTAACGTCATAAGAATAATCCTCCTTGAAGTGGCCTTTAAAGACTATTGTTCAGCCGTGGATGATTTTTGAGTAATCAGTACAAGCATGGATAATGTTATCATTGAATACTAAACAATATGGGAGCCATTAAACATACAACGTGTTATTGTTTTCTGGTTTAGGCATAATGTGTGTAATCAAGTAGCATTATGAATCTTACTCCCCTAAATAGTGTCATTTTTCTGCGTTTTTAGACTATTTAAGAATGTTGCATACACTCTGAACGTGACCTAATAAATAATAAATATGAAGAAATTAAGTAATTAATGTAAATAAATAACATATAAGTTAATAATTATATCAATAAAATAAACTGTATTTAGGCCTATTTATAATTAATTGATTGATAAATAATTAAATAAACATCAACAATTAAGAAAGTAAATACAAAATAAATAAATAACGTTAAAATTATGTAAATATAAATGAAAACCCCGAACGGACGTATAATGAGAGAACAATAATAAATATTATATTTCGGCATACTTAAAACCCTTACCGACCTCTACCCAGACTCGACCGCTCTAAGTATAGAGCACAAGGAATATAAACCGCCACAAAGATTCGAACGTACGGCCTGCTGATTGAGAGTCCTAATCTTTACCAACTGAGCTATTTCGATTTTCCTGAAATCCTCAGCGCTTTATACCCAAATATAGTTCTCATTCAACTATTCCCTAAATACACACGGATAACAAATCCCGTACTTTGTGAAACGATTCTTAAGTTATTTTCGTTCGGCCTATATATAATTTTTGAACAACATTAAAAGCTATTCGCGGTCTGATAAATGTACAATTTAACCACAAAAAACCTAGTATCCCCACTCCCCCCCCCCCCCCCCCCCCCCCCCCACCTCCCAACTCAAAGGTTGCATTCATGACTCAACGATTTTTACGAAACTTATGTAAATCCCTATCGATTGCACAGTCAGACATCAAGGAATTACCTCAATAGAATCCACTTCACTCATGCGCGTCCGTAACAAAAGGTTCTTGTTCCCGTAGTATTCGTTGTTCAGATCAGATTGATGCAAGTCTTACTGTTCAAAGAATGACCTATACATTTGGCGGGTTATTTAAACGAGTATCCGTCAACATGCGTGTTGATCTGTAGTATTAGTCTTTTCAAATTTGGGAACAGACTTTAGTTCCTACAAATATGACCGACTCATGGATGGCTTCTATTGCTAGTATTCACTTCACATTATCTAAATCAATATTCAATACATATAGCATTGAATATAATTTAGATTACAAAAAGGATTTGGTTTTTCTGTCACGAGGAGGACAAGGAAAACATTCAATTGTACCTGTCCAATTACTGTATCCGATTTCGTATCGAATAATGTTAAAATCCATGTTCTGTTTCTTATAATTTTATTCCTACTACGTATAGTATGTAGCTCCTTATAATAAAACAACAATCAAAAACCACACACACAAAAAGCTCCCAACAAACAAAAACAAAAACACCAACAAAAACCAAATTCAACCCCCCCCCCCCCCCCCAAAAAAAAAGTAAGAAAAAACAGAAGAAATAAATATAAAGGGATAACATAAGTAAATATAATCATAAATATGGGTAAAAACCGTACAGTGCAACTTACCATAAACGCCCTTTATTTCAATTGGTTATACACCACCTCCTTTTGGTCCATGAAAAATGATAATTAAACCAATTCAGTATGTGATCCAAATGCTTTAAAATAACTCAAGTTCAAATAAATAATTGACTCTCCGTTTTGTTGTTGCTATACATTTCTATTAAACCTCCTTTGTAATTGGTCTTTGCTTCAGTACCCACCATTCACAACTGTATAGGGCCCAGCCAACTAGAAGCTAGCTTTTAAACCGACCTTGATTTCACAGCTCCAGTTTATAACGACCTAAAGGGATGTCAAGAAGCACATACTAGGGAGCTCGTCTATGAAACCACACACACCCCTTGTATGTATCACTGTGCATGACTGCACACATAATGGCAGTGCAGCGCTAACGCAGTAGATTCAAATGCACGTTCCCTGTGGCTATGCCTGGTGAATCATTTTGTTTGCATACAAATAAAGCTAAGAGGGCGTGTAGAATGCATACTCATTGCTTAAATATGTGCGGTTTAAAAACAAAAAACAAAATCATAAAATGTTCTCATACCATTTTGTTGTGTATGTCTTACGCTTTAATTTGATAGGTCACAAACCCATATTAAAGGTATGGTTATGTTCAAATTAAGTCTCGAATATAGGTACTTAATTATGCAAATTATTTAAATAAAGAGAAAAATACAAATAAATGTTTTAATTTGCTCATACAAAAATGTCGGAATTAAGAGTATGCACATTGTATCTTATTCCCAGGCTTCCGTGATGTACACATCTTTAGATAAAAAGTCAAATGTGTTTTTGACTAGATGCTAATTAAATATGCATAACATATGCAAATGAGCTTAATTAGCAAAATAGTTGTAATACAAATTTGCGTTGAGGCTTTGATGTCATGGGTCTTCAAACTTGACTTAATTGGAAGAAAAGTGTTGTTGTTATTGTCATGTAAGTGATGTTGATTAAAACGGGCATTTATGGTAAGTTGCACTGTAGGACGTACAAAATAAAGGTACTACTGAGATCGAACTTACGATTCAATGGTATCTATATCAATATGAGTGTTCATTGTAAATCCGCTGCCCTACCAACTGAGCTAACCGGTACACAGCAATTTCTTGTCATGCGCATTCAAATATATGGATAGGTTCACATGATTTTTAAAAAAAATGATAACACAATAATAGGTCTTATGGATAACAAAGCCCCTCCCCCAAGAAAAATAAATAAAAAATATTAAAAAATAACAAAACGAAAACGTTAACAAAACAAAACAAAACAAAACAGAGAAATTGGAGACACAGAGAGAAAAATAAGAAGAAAAGGGGAAAAACAGACAGAGAAGAAATATTGATTGGTTGAGGAATTGAACCCGGGATTCCTGCGTGTGAGCGCTAACGCGTGGCCACTATCACTATGCTACACTAGACAATTACAATTTTGGCAAAGTCGTTGATAAATATATATTTAGTATGGAGTTATTCAAGTATCACATTTCTTATGCGTTGCTGATCCCCAAACTTTGTTTTCAAAATTAAAATAATGAAGCGATTAACATTTAAAAAAATGGGAATTGTTCTTTAGGATTTCAGCTTCTTGCCGGTGCTGTGCAATCATTTGACGCTCAATTCTCATAGCCCTAGTGAACGCAATACTGAAGCGATTACAGAATTGCTTCAGTATTGCGTTCACTCGGGCTATGAGAATTGAGCGTCAAATGTCGCAAGTTGTATGGTGGTTTCATGTTCCAAAGGGTTACAGGCCAAATGCAATGCGATGTGACAGTTGACAACCAGCAAAGACCATTATATTCTATTGATAGGGAACATTGTATCGAAAATTGAAGAAAGGACAAAAGTCGGAATCAATATCCTCTCTAAACTAATGACTTGGATTGTATATTGTATAATACAAAAGTATTATATTGTATAATACTTCCAAACACGATGGTCAATATATTACGCCCCCTCCTTTATCACCCATCCATTATACAAATATGTTACGTGACCTATCGCCAAAATGTTTTCAGCATTGATTTCAATGGAATGAAGGGGGAAATGGGCTACTTTCACAAGATCATGGCAATACTGCGCCGAACAATAGATGAATAGAGTGAGAGTAAACAACATGCCACACTCGTGATGGATCGGTAGCTTAATTCATATGTCTAGACGACCAGATACATTGATCGGCGGTGAACGTAAACATTTTACGATCGGATTTAAAAAGCTTATATTATTTCTTAAAGAATATAACACAGCCTTCCTCGCGCTTTCATCTGTCTGCTTCACTAATTGAGCCATCGAGAGTACTACAATAGTTCTATTGTTAACGCCAGATAAGTAGAGAGGCTCTAGTTAATCACCGATCTTTTTCCGATGCTTTTAACAATAGAACGAAATACCGTTGGAATACCGGGGTAAAATCGGTAGAAAAATGCTTTAAAATCACTGAGAGTTTGGATATGGCCCCTTAGTATCCTCAATTCTGTTCGTCGATTGAGTGAAATGGATGCAAAAGAGATTACCTATGAGGGTAATTCAATAAGTTCTATCTCCTCTCTTATAATAACGCTAATATGAATGTCAATCTCATGACATTTGTCATGATTATATCTACGAATTATAGCTACACATTTAAAGTATTTCGTAATTGATATCTGTTTTACTTATGTTCTGATTTGGTCTAAACCAAAGAGAGAATTTCGGCAACTTTAACGGAAAATTACCCTTAAAATAAATACAAGTTTTTCGGTTTTTCTCCATATTTCATCGTTACATAAGAGCACGATTTTGATGCTGAAAATGGCAAACAATGGATGATATCTAAATAGTATAACGTATTATCATGTATAGATTAGATTGTAAGCAATATTAACTCTTAGGGTTGCAAATAGTATAATATCAACTCGACTGTATTGCTGTATTGGAATACTGCCAATCAGTCAAATACGTTGTTACAATTCATGCCACCGTGGTGCCGCTTATATTAAATCTTTAACACGATAGTCACTTTATGAGTTTTCTTTATGGGTAATCTTCAGGATAGTCAAAAGTATAACATCAATTATTCGAGAGACTTGGAACGCCTACCCCCATTTAGTCCTGTATATTGAAGATCTATCCCTCTTATGAAAAACAAATTACTTTGCCATTGTTTATAGAGGTGTCGGGGGGGGGGGGGGGGGGGGTAAGCCGAATGCTTGTCATGACCTGGTTCTAGCTATTCAGGCGGCATATGTCATATCAAATCAGTAATTTTTTTTCGTCCGTTTTCGTCACACTAAATGGACAATTAGTATTCATTTCGTCAGAAAAGTACAACCAGTACTCAGACCAATTTACTTTATATTTGTAGCTGAAAGTGTGTAATATTTCATTTTATATCTAACAAAGTTATAAGGTAGAAGGTATTGAATGGCCCTCGTAGATGCCCTTGGTCACTTTTCGTTTGATTTTGGTGCCACCAGAGAAACCCAAATAGGGGTGGGTAGGACGAGGTTTACTTTGTAATTATAAATGCTTTAGGGATTATTTCCAGTAAATGTTAGACATTTACCGTCATGTTATAGTAGCATCAGTGACAATTGTTAAAACATAGAATTTGTTTTATTTAACACATTTGTGGACCACCATGAATATATCGTAAAATATCGGCAATCTACTTACCTTCATTTGATAAATAGGATATGACCCCTTAAACGTGAAAAAGCATATTAACTAAAACATGTGTTACAAAGTGTGATACAAAGTTTGATATCAAAAGGAATACTGTTTCTGTTACTTAGATTTATCCAAGGTTCAAAACATATCGGCGGCTCGTTTAACAACAGCAATCTCGGCAAATCGACGACGAGTATCGTGGGTGGATATAGCCATAACGTCGAACTGGGGACCTTTATGCGTGACACGAGGGATAGATACGCCAGTACCTGCCTGGGTATGCAACATAATACGAAGGAATATTTCTTCTCTGAGCCGAGCAAATGATGACCACCTTCTCTACTTCACAGATAACTTGTCGATTTATACAGTGCGCTCTTCTTACATCAACACCTGCGAAGACTTTGGATATATAAATACATCGATTCAATGTCCAAATGGTAAGGTCATAGCAGTAGAAGTAGACTGTCAATAGAAGTTAGGCTCTAAATGAGGCAACCATTGTTATTTCTTTTTTGCCGTAGCATCTCCGGTCATTGTAGTCAATATGTTGCGCTTCTGCTCAGATGCCGGGACTCAATGGGGCCAGTCAGGTATAATGTATCATTAGGCCTAAAAAAAAAAAGTTTGATTGGCGTAACCCGACCGACCCTAAATACATCGCCGACCCTGAATATTGTTTATTATTTTGAGGGAAAAAATATATATATATTTATAAAAATTGAACAAAGTATTAAAGTGTTTGACTGTTTACTTTCATTTTCGGCTATTTTAAGTCCCCATCGAAATTATATATTGTTGAACACAACGATACACTTTTGCCCGGCAATTAAATACGCTAGAGCTATGTGTAGACATTGCACAGTAGGTGATTTAAAAATAAAAAATAAAATAAAATTTTTAAAAAATCCCGACCGACCTACCCTATTTGTTTTGGTCATGTTACGCCAATCAAACCTTCTTTTTGTTAGGCCTTATCATCCGCGTGACCGAACACGTGCATTATTAAAGAGTGCTTTTTGACCACAACGCGGGCCCGCGAGAAGGGTATCAAAATAGCCAGTTTCTGAAAATTACTTAAAATCAGATATTTTTACCTTGATTTGTTTTTAAAAATCTAGGTCTTGTATCTCTATTGTTTCTTTCCGCTCATTCTTTCTGCACAGTATAGCTTCCTAGAGGGTCTTCAGAGTTTGGGGTCAAAGGTCACACAGGGGTCACTAGAGGTCAAAACGTGATTTTCACTTAAAACGCCCTTGCTCTTTAGTGAAATGACCTAGGACCGTCAGAATCGATCATCATATTCATTATGCAAGTGTCCATAAATAACACTTTAAATTGCAAAATATTTGGGGTCACTAGGGGTCAAAATGTCAATTGTCACTCCTTTCACTTAAAATACATTAACATGAGCTTGACCTCTTAACTACACAAAGTCTAGCTATGTTTTGTAACGTTGTAGACATATTAAATAAAGCTACCAAGTTATAAGACTGTTATTCTATATGAACAGATGGTAGCAATACCGTTATTTTGTCATGCTAATATATTATATATGAACATTTACACGTGTGGCCTATGTAAAACAAGGTAACAATTAAGTGAGTTATGCATACAACATAGGTTTGCTGAAGCATATCATATAATGTTTAGCCCAAGGAGTTTTGGGGTAAACCATTGTCGAGATAACCGGCATGCATATATTATTATTTCCTTATAAAATACGTTTTAATACTAAAAATGTGCATGAATGCCGGCTAAACAAATGATATGGTTTCATGAAAATGTCTCGGTAGTTCAATAATGAAACCAATTTGCGAGCATAATTAAATGATTTCATTTTCTTCTTAACGTTCTATCAGTGTCTTGAGTGTAGGTGACATAGGACCAGTTCCAATTTGATGAGAAGCTTCCTCTATTGTTTAGTTCAAAGTTAATTATTCATTTTTAGATACGTCGTTTTCAGTGCGTAAATTTGCTTTGATAAGACATTCACCTAAAATGTTGGTGCGTCAACGAGCCCCAATTGAAGACCTGACCGCAAGAAAGACCCAAGTCCATTTTTGGCTAAATTGAGTTAAACTTGATTTAGGGTAGCTTTAGTGGTGAGAAATCAAGGAAAATTACTGATTTTTGCATTTGAAGTCTTAAAATATATTTTTCAGGGGATCAAGTTTTGCATATCACCAACGTGAGCGCAAGAAAACTCAACTTATTTAAACTGCACACTGCCCCAACCCGGAATTATTTCAAATTCGCGCTAGGTGTTTTGTATTGGAGTGCTTATGTGATAGCCACATTTTTCTGGTAACGTAACTGTTTCGTCATAGCTTCGATCAAACAGGCGAATGTCCATACAGATGATTGTTATAAAGCCGTCTCTAAAGTCTTAATACGGCACTTTTGAACTTTAACCTACAGATGTGGTCTTGATAATAATAATCTAAGCGAAAATGTGTCATGGCACGGATGGCGATTTGTCGTCTGCTAAATATTATATGTATCCAAGTCTTTATTTACGCTATGGTTACAACGGGAAAATGGTTGTGTGCTCGTGAACGTTTATTATGTATTTTTGTGTAGGGGTGTCATTGTTTTATATATTTATTCTATTTATTGTAATGAATTTCTCGTAACATTATCTATTTATTGGATAAACCAGGATGATAGTTATTGGCGGCGACGCGTTGGTTTACAAATTGAAAACTACAATAACCCCAGACGAAACCTAAGTCCTTGTAGTCCCAGTTGGATTGTCTGAATGTTGGTCGGACAAACCTTAACACAAGAATTTCAAGTACATGGGAGGCGATAGGCTATAACGTTTCTCCGTGTTGTCCGCGAATTTCGGTGGTTTCCCTACAAATATTAAAAATATGTTAATGGGTTTTGCACCTAATACCTTTTCAGTCCATTTCTGTCAACATTGCTCAATCGGATAGGGTGAGCTTATTTTGCGGAACTTTCAGGGTTACCCATAAATTGTATTTCAATAATCACAAATATCCAGTCGCTTTGAAAGAGAGAAAAATCGACGTTTTAAACACCCCTTTACAATGTGAAAGTATAGGGAATCAATATATAATAGTGTTGTGGAATCTTGTGTTCCTCCTCTAAAGTTAAAAGGAATACGTCCAAATCGATATCCGATCGGCCAATGTTTTAGCATCTACTATAGTATAGAAATTGGTTGCGGATTGCCCGTTTAGTGTCATCGATCTTATACGTAGTTCAACATTTTATGCATCCGAAAAAGCATATCTGGCCACCTTTTTGGTTATTTAGTCTCTTTGTCATAAATCGGCAAAAAATAATGAACTTTTCTTGCCTTTTTTTACGCGAACAACATTGCTTACGTTTAAATAGTTACGTATTGAACATTTAGTCTCATAGATATTGCATGAGGCTTGAAATCTAATATCGTATCCGAAAAAGCAAATGTTGGCATATTTTTGACAATTTAGCTTGGTTTGTCAGAAATTAGGCCAAAATATAAAGCTTTCTACTTTGTAATTTCTACGCGAATTACAAAGTGAGTCGTCACATTGATTGCGGATTTACCGTTTAGTGTCACCTATCTTAATCGTAGCTCAATATTTGATCGTATTCGCAAAAGCAAACCTGGGTACATATTTGAGGAAACTTAACCTGGTTATTTTCGTAAATTATACAAAGGTATTTTCCTTGTATTATCTACTTAAACGACATTATTGTCGTCAAATTGATTGTGGATTAACCGTTAAGTACCCGATCTTATACGTAGCTCCAAATTTAATATCGTATCCGAAAAGGCAAACCTAGAACAGTGTTTATTCGTCGCCTTGATGTCCCCCCTCTTTTATGAAGCTCATATTTTATATAGTAGATTTTCCGTTAGCAAACTGAAGACAGGTGATTAAACAGTAAACCTTTGTTTGTGTGTGATTTTTTTTTCTCTTTTTTTCCTTATTTCAGAAGTTATTGTATCCGATGTGAAGGTGGACTTACTAGACAATGTCCATAGTTGTGCCTCCAGATGTAACAGCACATGGGAGATATTCCAGCCTTGTCGCTGTGATTCTTATTGTGATTTTTTCCATGACTGTTGTTTTGATTATAATATCACCTGCTTGCAGACTAACACTGACCTGTTACAAAGTATGACAGACACTAAACAACACATATCCGCGCAGCTGTACAACTGCACTTCGTTTCCTTTCCGTTACGCTTACGATTACAAATTTATCGTTGTAACTAGCTGTCCTAAAAGCTGGATTGGTGCATTCATTGAAACTAAGTGCCAAGAGCCGTTTCAAAATCCAAACGATGAGCTGCATAACACGGGAACTATTCAACGATGGTTCGTTTATGACCATATTGGATTGAATTACAAGAATATTTACTGCGCCATTTGCAATGGACGAAAACCATTCCAGTTAACCCCATTTCTCTACGAAAGAAATTATAAGTACATACCCCGGGCCGGACCGTTCGTGAAGGAGAATATGACCGCGGGAAAGTATGCAAGAAGTTGCACTCCGTCCCTTATTGATTCATGTCCATCTGATTACACTAACAGTTCTCTAACGGAAGGATGTCAACTATATGCAGCCAACTTTGAATGCGACGACAAAGAAGGGCTTAAAAATTCTAAACGTATATTCAAAAATCCACATTGTTTTTTATGCAATTTTGCGACCTATTATGAAAATACCACTGCGGATATGGAAAGCTATTTTCATCGGTGCATGGGTACTAAACCAGGACATTCTCAAACTGTAAAGCCAATATGGACATTCGTGCCCCGAAGCACTGCTAGGATGTCACACACCGACAAAGGGGATACAGTTTGCTCAAAAGACCAATATTATGATCCGATGGCATCTATATGTCGAACAATCAGTTGCCCTGATGGCTTTCTGCGTAGAGGTCAACGTTGTTTGCCGTACCAACCAATCCCGTGGAAGACAGAATCACTAAGGTGTTCTAACCAAGATTCGAGAATTGCATTCCCCGTGCTAGGTCAATATCTGACTGAGTTATACGAGAACGAAGAGACGTGTTTGCTGTGGAAGGTTTTCGCCGTTGCGGGAGACCACCACGTAGTACACACAAATGTAAATCAGAGCTCAATCAATCAGTTTGTTTCCGATCTCAACATTGATATCTTCAGAGCAAGTTTTGTTGGTAGAACCCAGAGATTGGTGACCCTAAACATTAGTATTTGGCAGTTACAACAGCTACAATATGAACTGCAAAAACCTAATGTTACCCATTTGATTGAATGCGGAATGCCAGAGATTGAGGCCTTGGTATTTTGTGAGATGAATGTAGAGGGATACGACTGCTCTGCCAAATGGTATACATTGAACGCAGACGATATAACTATACTTAATATCAACAACGAAACGGTGATTTACGGTTTAGCCAATGCAACCTACATCAGACCACATTTCCTTGTGTATTACACTTTCTATGATTACATACTTCGACTTAGTTATTTTAAGAGAACAGTGAAAGTGGTGGTATGCGGTGAGACCACTCTTTCCTGCCCCATGGTGAGTCTGAATTCATCGGAGTTCATTGCGCGACTAAATGCAACAAATGGAACAGAGGTGGAAGTAAATGGACATACTCTGTTGCCAGACGAATTCGTGTTGCTGACCAATGGACAACAACTCCAGATATGTAGTTCCACCTATGAGCGTATCATATCTGAAGTTCTTGCTAGTTCTAATGTTTCATTCATTGAACCGTCTGTTACATCTACAACCACGAACGCCAAGTATGATTCATTCTCAATTGTAACGTATGTGTTAACTTCGATCTCGTTGATGTTCTATTTGGCCACATTTATGACGCACTGTGTGTTACCAAAACTGCGAAATTCTCACGGAAGAGCCATCATGCACCTTGTGTCGTCCACGTTCTTGGCGCAATTGCTATCGCTGTTTAACGAAGATTATCACCTCTACGAGAAGCTCTGCGTTACTATCGCATTTCTTAGCCATTCCTTCTGGCTTGTGTCGTTTACCTGGATGACGATTATGGCTGTCAATCTTGTCCAAACATTTGCTTGGAGTACCTTACAAAAGATGGAAGACAACTTAACGAATCTCGTTATACAACCGCTTATCGGATGGGGTTTACCACTATTGGTTACCCTTACATGCTTGGGGCTTCATTTCACCAACGTACCATTTACATACGGCACTGAGACGTGTTGGGTATCCGATCCTATATCCAACATCATAGTATTCGGAGCACCGGTTGCTTTATCTATCGTAGTGAATGGAATTTGCTTCGTCATTACCATCAGAGCGTTGTCCTTGGCAAGGAAACGGTCAAATGAACTTCAAAGTAATGGTGCGCGGGACGCTTGGTCAGATCTCTTCGTCTGCGCAAAGGTGAGATTAGCATTTTGTTTTTGGCTTTTCTTGACAAGAGATATCATTCAAATATACGATATCGTATAATGTTCACTTAAATGTGCTGACCTTCTTTAAATGGATTGAAGACTTTCTGTTGTAAACACATCTCAAAATAGCCCTTCAAGAAATGATCGCGATTGAATTTTGAATACTTTTGAATTTTGAAGTTAGCATGCAGCAAGTGTCAAGGCGGAACCAATAATTGTTAGAATCGTTCTGATTTAGAATACGCTTAGACAACAAGCGTTGCAATGACGTACACTATGTTATGGTTTTCTCTTAAAGCCAACTTAACACTTTCCACGCGGCTATTTGTTTTACCATATACAAAACAGATTTTTCAAAACCTCTTCCAACTTTCAAAGTCTATCCAAAGGACTACTGAATCAATAGTAGGCATGATTAATTAATTAATTTATATCTAGTCCAAGGAAAACCACTTGTACTTGTGGACGTTTCGGAAACAAGTTGTTTCCTTTATCAACACTTGATATGGAGTGTTGACGATCTGCTAATTACAACACGTGATATTGGTTGCTTAGTTGCAGTGATGCTAGATGAATTATCAGCAATCAGTAAATCGTCAAACACGTGATTCAGATTGTATTGCCCCTCGTCTCTGTTCATTGTCTTGCCCTGCTTTCTAATAGCGATTGCCTCTTTGATCCAGCGTTTGTATCGATTAGCCTATCTGCCTACGATCCCTGCCTCCTCCCAGTCGATGACATGATTTTTGTCCATTTCCTAGTCGGTGATAGCCGATTTGTTAATGGCGGATTGAGAGCTCTTACGGGATGCTCTGGTGCGAACTGATGTCACTGCTCTTTCGGATTCTGTCTTGTGTTTCTATAATCGCTTCCCGAATTGTCGACCTGTCTCTACTATGTACGGGGTGTCGATCTACCGGGCGATCTACTGATTGCTGATAAATCATCTAGCATCACTGCAACTAAGCAACCAATATTACGTGATGTTAACAGCAGATCGTCATCACTTCACATCAAGTGTTGACAAAGGAAACAGCTTGTTTCCGAAATGTCCACAAGTAAGTGGTTTTCCTTGGACTAGATATACAGAAATTCATCAATCATCTTATTATAACAGTCCTGATGAACTTTATCAATAATAGGAGGCATGTTTGTACTTATTTTAATGAAATTCTCATGGTGATTCTAAATATGGTAATGAAATTCAACAATTTTGACATTTTTGAAACATTTTGTGAACTTTTGGAATGTCGTCTGCAGACGCCTGCCACGTTGAAAGTGTTAAATATTAACATAAATTTGTGTTCCGATTGATATCAAATTGCATTTTAATGGAGGATATCCTCTGCTAAATTTAATCTCAAGTGTGGACATTATATCTTATATCAACTCTTTTTCAGATCTCTAGTATAATGGGATTCAATTGGATGTTTGGCTACTTGGCAGGCACCGTGAATATCGATGGGTTGTGGTATGTGTTCGTCATCTTGAATTCTCTGCAAGGTGTGTTCGTCTTTTTATCGTTTGGGTTTAATGATCGTGTGAGGGGAATGTTGAAGGCGGCTTGGCAACATCGTAAATAAGACACGTGACGAATCCCACAAATTGTACCAGATTACCGACAACTAGGATGTTAACACTTTCCACGCGGCAGGCGTCTGCAGACGACAACTCCAAAACTTCACAAAATGTTTCAAAAATGTAAAAATCATTTAATTTAATTACCATATTTGGAATAACCGTGAGAAATGCATTGAAATAAGAACAAACATGCCTAGTATTGGTTCTGTAATCTTTGAGATAGACCTTGAAAGTTGGGACAGGTTTCTGAAAATTCTGCATTTTGTATGGTAAAACCAATAGCCACGTGGAAAGTGTTAAATAAAAAGAACGTTCACGTGGAATTATGCATAGAGGGTGAATCAGAAAGAATGGATACTTTTCACAGAGGCGTCACAACTGTTTTAGGCATGCAATGGTAGCACTATAAATACATGTACCGATGATTTGGCTTTCATTAAAAAGAAGAACTAGATAAAATCAACCATAACGTTATCATGTTACACTAGTTTTAGTAAAGTCTCAATATTTGAAGCCAACCTTAATGGGTTTTCCTTTCTGAATCAGCTCAAATGCCTCTTTTTATTTGTCTTCTTGAATCCAGGCTTTATTACTCAATTCCATAGTTTTATTAAAGTCCAGTGTTTTGAAGATTTTGTATCCAATATTCATATGCCTTTTCATATTTTCACTAGTTTCATTGGCTGGCATCTCTAGATCAGCGAGCTAACAATTGCGCGTGTTATTGCCATTCTGTGGATTAGTTTTAAAATACTGGGTTCTTCTCTAAAATTGATGTAATTATTATCGTGGTTTTTTTAAAATCTCATTTTGAGCAGCTTGGTGCTAAGCATAGATGAAAGGAACCGACAATTTGGAACCCGGTAGTTTATATTTTACGGAATAAATCGTATTGGAAACTGGAAACCAATGCTTAGCACCAAGCTGCCGGAAGCTGGATTCTTTTTTTTTAATTGAATGAAAGCCAAAGATGTGTTTTTTTCGTAGCGATATCATTGGTTTTGAATATGCAGGCCTGAAATTTCTGTGGCACTTTCGCTGAACCAGTGCTCGGTCTTACTGACTCACCATGTAGTATACGTAATATACACTCGTTAATCTCTTACAAGTTAACAAATAATGAATGCAAATGGAATTCATCAGCAACATGCAACTCTGTAATTTGTAAGTTTAATTATTATCAATATGGCGCATTTAGAGTTGTTGGTAGAAATTAAAAACTGCCCATCCTTAACAACATTTTCAGCACGTTCCAAGAATTCCAAAAAAATCGATAATTATGCTTTTCTTCATGTTTGAAATGTAAAACCATATAAGATGCACATACACAATGGCGGAGCACTTAGTCGAATATTTACTATCAATAATGTTATGGTTATTTAATGTTTAGATAAATGTTAACATAATTTACAGAAATATTATGCACTATATAATATATTCAAATATAGTTGGAGTGGTTTTGGATTTCTGCAAGCAATTTAATAGGTATTTGGCTCTTTTCCTCTTGGCCGATACATGCTATATATTACGAGACGATGATAATTGTTTGGGGCTTTTACCTTCATTACTTTCAGTGCTTTTATTTGTGTCGTCGTGTATGACCGGCTGCAACGTAATAACAAAACCACCAACTACTATATATGTTATTGTGCAATATGTGTTTTTTGTTAGATTTATTTTAATCAGACAATACAAATCTTCTCTTTATAAAAGCGGCACATCCAGTTGTGTACTAACTTGCCTGCTTCGAAAATTCGCGTTCTTTACCACACACACACATTGCAATTCTGCGTTAAACTCTCAACGCATTATTCTCTGGCAACTTTGTGCAGGGCGCGTCTGAATTTATTAACGCGATGACCATAAGCATGGTGGGTACGAATATACCCCCAAATTGTATATTATCGTCTCATAATATAGAGTGTGTATTGGCCAACAATCAGCCGAAAACTAATCAAGTTCCCTGTTTACACTTTTGTTGAAGCTCTTCCTTCAGCTAATGCATATGTTTGAGTCACGTGATCATTCTACGAAATTTAGAGTAACTTTTTGATGGAAATGACCTTTGTTGACCCCTGTAACCCTACGTGACCTTTGACCCCTTGGTTTACTGTGTTCAGTGGTTCAGGTACTACTTGTCCGTGTGATCAAAGTGTCAACCTTGCTCTCCGATTGGATTGGGTTGCACATGGTGATTCATTTAGTAGTCGACATATTTAAAGACCAATGTGGTCAATTTCGATGACTATCACTAACCAGTGACAAGGCAGACGCGGGTCTTCGTTTTACAGAGTGCACACCACCAAAAAGTAGTTTGTATAATGCTTATACCCGTTCAAAGAAGATTTTGTGGTCTTCCCTTTTGACACGATGCATTTGTCGAGCTCTTAAGTTTAAGAAATAAGAGCAAGGAATACAAGTCGTACTCTTTATTTATGTCCTACACTCTAATAGAAAGTCAGGATCAAATATGAGACGAAAAGGATCAATTTTGATCCAGAAGCGGTATCACATATGAGCTTACCCTTTCCGGATCAAAGTGATCCGACAAGCAGGATCAAAAAGTTTGATCCGAAATGGGATCAAATATTTCTGTCAAATGATACTGAAACGGATCAAAATAATGATCCTTAATCGGATGTACCTGTAGCTTATGATCCTACTCCAGGATCAAACTGAATCAAAGAAAAAGTGAAAACATAGGGGGTCATCGGGTGACAGATTGTAAAAACAAGCATGCATGCAAGGGTCTTTCGGTGACACCGGGCCAAAAAAAAGGGGGGTATTTTTGATGGAGCCTGGTGTGAAACCTAATATTGATTGAGTGCCCCCACCCCCGGGTGCACACTGCAGACTATATATCGAGTGCAGTAAGCTTACTACATCGTGTAGGCCTAGTACATCGCAGTGATCGTGACATTTTGTGAGGAGCATTTTGACCGAAAATCGTACTGATGGCACTGGTCAGGTACAAGAAATTTGTTCACAAGAATAGAGCATGTTCAAACATAAAAAATAAAACTACTTTACCGACAAAATCATGTAACATTTTACAGATTAGACTGGATAACTTACCGCGGTATTTCACCCTTGTTTCAACTGTGGCGACCGAATTCAAAAGATCGTCTGCTTGTCGTCTATCGGTTTGCGTAAGAGTGACGTCAGTCACTCATTGACCAATGAACTGTTTCATCGAATTGATCCGGAAATCAGATCAAAGTTGATCAAGGTAAATTTGATCCGTTTGTTGATATCTATCTGGAAACGGATCAAAACGATCCGAAAACGGATCAAAACGATCCGAAAATGATCCTTAAAGGATCAAAACAAAGTGAGCCGGAAATCTACTCATGTATTTGATCCTGACCTTCTAAGAGTGTATAGAGTGACTTCCAATTATGTTATGACCAAACAGGCTAGACAAACATTTGAATGAATCTTTTAGGCACAATTTTGTACCAACATTGCCATAAAACAACAGTGATAAGCCATGATTAGCCCCATATAAAATCCGTGACGTTTTCAAATTCGCATTTTCTACACATTACGCGGAGAGAAAATGCTGTGTATACTGTATGCATTGCATGGCATGGATGATCGCTGGGAATATCGATCACACATGCTACACTTCCAATTCATGACAGTTAAAATTTGAATTGGTGCTGTGTATTTAAAATGCGAATATGGAAACGTCACAAATTGTCTTTAAATGGGGCTAATCATGACTTATGATTGTTGTTTTGTGGAAAGTGTGGTACAAAATTGTTCCTAAGAGATTCATCTCAATATCTATCAAGCCTATTTGGTCAACTAATAATTGGAAGTCATTCTATAGGACATAAACAAAGTGTATGACTTTGTTATGTTGAGCACGTTATTCCAGTTGGCATCGGATAAACCATAATGGACCAATCATGACGATTGCGTCATCGTTTAGAAAGGTTTCGCTGCGATATCACGGACGTCAAAGCTGTTAAGTAACTCACCCGCAACAACAAGTTCACTCCAGTTGAATGATAAATGCGAAAATTCAACATCTTCCAGGAAGCCTAACTGGAATCTTTGAATTGGAAAAAAAAACTTGCAATATCTACCCGACTAGAATCTTATTACATCAAATAGGCGATACATACACTGATATTTGTGAAATATGTTACAAAAACAAATGCTTCTTTCATAGCCAGAATATAAGAAAAGCATGGGTAGAAATGATTACAGTACTATCTGACATAGCAGATAAAGAAAGTAAAATTGTCTGTGACGGATAACTAAAAATGTAATGATGTGATTAATAATGTTGTGGGCAAAATGTGCATTAGCAAATTTAAACAAGAACGCATCTAAATGTTGTTGCCTTGTTCAGAGTTTGACGATTAACATGAATATTGAAGTAGCTTGTAGTCATATATTACACAATTTGAAAAAAAATAATGATAACTTATTGTTTAACTTGATTATGAATACGACTCTTATCAGCATGCAGTCATTCATCTTTCGAATTACGATGAGGACAGATTGTTTAAAATGGATTATACATTTGAATCACTAATAATGATGTGAAGATATATGTTATTGTAAACTATTGACTGTATGTACAATGTATTAACAGTAAAGATGATGCGTGATTATCATTGATGTTAAATAAATATATAATATAAAATATGCACCCGCAAATATCATGCGTCCATGCATGAAATAATTAATTAGCGCGCCTCAAATATGCCATATTTACGGTGACATATCGATAGTCCGACGGTCTGATAGTCCGACGCTTCTATAATCCGACGCTTCTATAGTCCGAACAAAAAACAAGGTTCTATAGTACGAAGGTTCTATAGTCCAAAAATGAAAAAAGGTTCTATAATCCGAACATGAGTCCGAATCTTTAAGCGGGCTCGATATTCCGAATATTATACATTTTCTTTAGTGGGTAAATCCGAAAAATTATTTTGAATTTTAATTCAATTAATACCAACACTTTCCGATTCAATAGGAATGATAGGAGTAACATATTTTTCTTTCAAAATTAGAAACAGAATGGTTAACAAGATATGCCATTTTTAATATAATCTCATGAACAATCTTATTTGCTGTAAAAAGAATTTATGTAAATGGCAACTAAGTGTATCAGTCACATGTAATGTATGCAATTGCTTAGATAATTATGACCACTTCTTTTGTAAAATGCAATTATAACAACAAATTCTGGATTAAATTTGCCAAGTATAAACAATTTTTGATGAAGGAATACAATTTTGATATATCTTTGGAAAAATCATATGCGGCTGGAACATCCGTAACTTTAAATTTAATTTTACAAATATGTTAATTGAACTAGCATCTTATGCCTATATAAATCAAGAATAATTTATTATGATACAAATAAAACAAAACCTATTTCAATTCTGTTTATATTGGAAATTAAGAAGATTGACGAAATTATTGCATTTTCGAAAAGAAAGGTAAAAATAGAACATTGCAAAATATACTGTATATTTTATTCTTGAAAGTTATATGTTAAAATCAATTTTTCTTCACAGCATTTATCACATTGTACTAATATAATAAAAGAATTAGGGGTTCAATAAGGTTTCGGAGTTGTTTATCTTGAATCGACAACGGTAAGATAGGTTTATTTTGCGAGGCAGCTAAAGCTGCCCGAGCGAAATAAACCCGTCCTACCGTTGTCGATTCAAGATAAACAACGACGAAGACCTTGTTGAACCCCGTTCAACAACGACCAAACATATTTACATCATTCATATTTGAATAGCGTTTTGGATAATTGATGAAAACAAGTAAAAAAACGTGTTTTAATAGGCTTAATTTGACATAAAAAAATAGCTGCTCTTTAAAAAACGGGGAAAATGTTTACGTTTTATTATAATTAGGCCCTTATTTGGACATCGTCCGTTCCCTGTAAATGAGCGAGGGAACTTCTGAATGGGCTGGGTTACAAAAGGTAAACATTAGAGAAGACAAATTATTTCGCAAGTAATTGTGAAATTTAAAATAGTGTGTAAATAGCATTTTATTCACACACCACCTTTAACATTCAGAGAAAAATCAAATCAAGAATGCGTTTAATTTACATAACACATTTTGATACATGTTTATAGAAATTGTGTATCAAATTAAAACACACCCCTCCATTTCAATAGTGGTACGGTCCATACTAGAAGGAATGTCATTTCACCGCGCGAAGATGCAAAATGGCGATTCTCTTGTGCTGGGTAGCGATCGTTCGGTCTAAAATTGTGGCTTTAGGAGTGACCCGTGACATATGGCCCTCGCCAAAAATATTTTCCTCAGGGATATAGCTACATTTTGTATATAAAACTGTTTGCTAACTTTAAGGATTGCATGGGGAAATGCATTTATACGCCAAAAATCGGGCGAAAAAATGAACACATTTTGCGAACATTTTTTGTTTGTTAACAATTTTGCATCGATGCATCATATGCATAAGTGGCTTCCAAATAAGGTTCGCTATCACACTAATTTGCATATTAACAGTGGGTTTATCTCAAATCGACAACGCTTTGTTACTGTACTTAAGGTATGGGGGAGTTGTTGAATGTCTCATACATAATGTATGATATATATATTAACATATGTGTATTATAATTGTTTAACGTTATATTATAAGTTAACACTTGTTGAGACGAAAATAAAGACTACACTACCTCTATGAAGTTAAAAGAGAAAAACAACTTTCCGATTCGAATCTTATTTTGTATAGCTTCTTTATGAAAGAATCAATGTTTCAAAATGAGATTTCCCCTTATCTCGTGAGGGCGCACTGCAAAGACCGCTATTTAGAAATGTCGGATTATAGAAGAAGAACACATCTGATTCGGAAAAACAGTGAAACCCATTCGGACTATGATTATGGCAATCGCGCCTGGAATATCATATAGGATGGATACGTGCGCGTTATAAAATCGAGATATTATGACCGTGTCCTTGGTATTATAGTTCGAATTAAAAAGAGGGTACAATGTTTTTATTTGTGAAAACCGACCGAAAATATTGCGTCTTCGATGTTATTTGAATTATAGAGTATGGTCACCCGATGGCTGCGAGCTTGTTAGTTACACATCGACACAATGTAAGGGGAGACGTCAAAACTCGACCGCCCGTTGACCGCCGGTTACGTACGGTTCCGCCCGGTTCTTTCAGGTCAAATGTTTTACTGGTATATGAATATTCACGCATGCAACACTGAACAACCGCCGGTTGACTTAATGCTGTAATCGGACCAATTTACACTATCAATCTGTTACTTTGCGGTCATAATAGCTCTCTCTATAATCGTTCTATAAAAATAACCATTCATAGACTTTCGGTATTGATTTAAAAAAGTTAATTGAGCTATAAACAGATTGAAAAAGCCAACCCCAGCGAAAATCAATAGCTGCATTGTACTGGTTGTCAACTGATCTCTTGAGATCCCATTACCTCAAGATTGTATTGCTCACGCGTGTGACAAGGCACTTACAACCGGTCGTGTTCACCAGAGTGTAACTATTTGACCTCATTATGTGTGTATATTATAACAGACGACACGTTTTGTGAGAACCGGGCGGAACCGGCCGTAACCGGCGGTCAACGGGCGGTCGAGTTTTGACGTGATCCCTAACCACCTGACCAGTTTTGCTGTGCTTATGCAGCTGCATGAGGTGAGATAATGAGTATTTTTTCTTCCCTGTTGGGATTATTGAGATGATAAGCAATAGCTTGAAAGTAAACAACATGACCTGCCCATCTATGAAAAAGGTATTTCAGCAATATGCATAACTTAATGTACAAGTAGGCCTACACATGACCGATCATGAAACCGCTTTAACGCTTTAACGCTCATAAAACCTTTTGTATTCGAAATCAGTTGCAGAGAAATTATATAGATGTGTTGTTCTTTCTACCCGTGGGGCAGCTTTATAATATGAAACAACTATTCCCCAAACAACTTTGGCAATGAAATATATACAAGTGTCAGTTTTGATAGCTATAAACATGATGAAAGGGGTGAATCCCCTTCGAATGGGGTTTCCAGACCCTCATATCTATATTTATGCCAAGGTGTTGATTCAAGTTTTTCTGGTAAAGAAAGTCATAGCAAGTAGGCCTGAGGGGCCGAACTCTTAGGCCCTACATTTGATGAAGGTCATTGGCGGGTGGTTGATCGTTCACTGAGGTCGAATATCCATTTCGTGCATCCGGGTCAGTTCGGAAGCTCTCAGAGGGCGATACCACCATACCACCTTGTCGTTTTGTAACATTCACTATACATTGTTTGGGTAAAACCGGTTGAATGTTAAAGAATAGGCGCAGTAATACATTTCATTATCCGACATATTCAAATATTAAGGGGCTATGCTAATTAAGTACCACCGATAGAGCTTGTAAAATTACTACTAATATGTATTCGGATTTGTTTAATAGTAAGTCTGCCGTTTTTATCATTTTAGATAAATCTATCGGAAAAGGATGAAATGGCATTAGACTACCTCACCAAAGTGTGTTTATCACTGTCTATCGTATGTCTCGTACTTACAATAGCAATCTACCTATATCTGCGATAAATATAGCAATGTTCAAATGTTCTTATTTACAAAGTGAATTTATAGTTAATTGTCTCCCTTTGGCGACGGTTGATCAGTGGTATCAAACATAGCCTAGGTTCAGTATAATGCACATGTCAGTTGTATGACGCACTATACCACCCCGGGAATGGTGCGTCACTTTACCGAGGTGTACCGAGGTACACTTTATCATGTACCATGACGCACCTCTGTAACACAAATGTGACTGCCATACAATAAAGGTACCCTTAGTCAATTTAATGACGCACCATTGATTGATTCTGGCGAACCATGACTGTCTAAAATGACGCACCCCCACCGCCATACCTCATTGTTGACTGGATTGGATTAAAATATATATGAAAACACTTTATAAAAAGTGTAAAATGTTGTCTTCAAGAGCGGCACATACCAATCCTATTAATACGTGAGTACCATGGCCCGGGGTATTTTCGGATGGGTATTTAAACGGTCATAATGGCGTTTAGGTGATTTTACGCATTTTAGATAGCATTCGTACAAGGGACAGGTTACTATACCAATTAAAGACAGGGACAAATTCTGATGTATATACTCAGTTCTGTAAAATCAGGAATCGAATCCAAAGGGATATTAAGAAGGCCAAAGCTTCATATTTTTCTAACAAAATTGAGGAAAACAAAAATAATCCTAAAGGTCTTTGGAAGCAATTCAAATCTCTTGGTTACAGCTCAAAAAGTAAAGATCAGTCGCAAATTGTCTTAAATGTGAATGGTAAGAAGTGCTTTAATCCTAGAATAGTGGCCGACAGTTTTAATGACTTTTATACTAATGTTGCTGGCAACTTGGTAAAAAATCTTCCGCCTTCGCAAGGGCTTTTTAATACTGATTCGGATGTTTTTAAGAATTATTATAAGGAAAAGGGGACTGAGTCAAAACGTTTTAACCTCTTGCCCATCACTTCCGAATTTGTTTTCAAAGAACTCTGTGCGTTAAACCCAACTAAAAGTACTGGTCTTGATGGTATTCCGGCTAGATTTCTAAGAGACGGTGCTATAGCTATAAAAGATCACTTGGCTCACATCATTAATTTATCTATTAGTTCTAGTTCCGTTCCACAAGATTTTAAAACTGCTCGTGTGAAGCCACTTTTTAAGAAAAAGGATAGGTCAGAAGTTGGTAATTACAGACCTGTGAGTATACTCAGTGTCGCTTCAAAGATTCTTGAAAGGGCAGTCTATACCCAGCTTGAGAGCTATCTAAGAGAGAATAATATCCTTTATAGCTTTCAATCTGGATTTAGACGATCCTTCTCAACAGACACATGTTTAACTCACTTAACCGACTACATTCATAATCAGACCTCTCGTGGTAATTTCACTGGTATGGTTTTAATTGATCTTCAAAAGGCTTTCGACACTGTTGACCATGTCATTCTGTTAAACAAATTAGAGACCATGGGTGTGTCCTCAGTTGAGTGGTTTAGATCGTATTTGAGCGGTAGGAGGCAAATTGTCAATGTTAACCAGGTTGATTCTGCCCCACTGGGAATCACCTGCGGGGTTCCGCAAGGCAGCATCCTTGGTCCTCTCCTATTTCTCTGCTATGTGAATGACATGCCCATCAGTGTCGACTGTAAAGTGTCTTTATATGCTGATGACAGTGGCTTGCTGGTTTCTGGCAAAGATCCCACAATTATTGCGGATAAACTAAGTCAAGAGTTAGAAAATTGCAGACAATGGCTGATTGATAACAAGCTCTCCCTTCATCTTGGTAAGACAGAGGCTATTTTATTTGGTACAAAGAGGAAGCTTAATTCTGTTGATAATTTTTCTGTCATTTGTAATGGTAATATGATTAATACCTCTTCATCTGTCAAGTATTTAGGTGTCACCCTTGACAATATTCTTTCAGGGGAGTCGATTGCTTTAAATGTTATCAAAAAGGCCAGCGGGAGACTCAAATTTGTATACAGGCACGCTGATTGTTTGAATTTAAAAACCCGCAAGACACTGTGTTCAGCATTGATTATGTGTTATTTTGATTATGCATGCTCTTCCTGGTATTCAAAAAAAAATTCAAAAATCGTTTTCAAACCATGCAAAACAAAATTGTCCGTTTTATTTTGGGTGTAGGACCGCGTACCCATATTGGTCAAAAAGAGTTGGACATGGTAGGGATGTTATCAAGCCGGGATAGGGTTGTGCAACTTAAACTTAACCATGTTTTTAAGATTTTTCATGATTTGTCTCCTGATTATATGAAATTGTATTTCACTAGAGTGTCATCTTTGCATAAATATAGTACCAGGGGTAGCCCGTTCAACTTTGTTGTTCCTTCTTCTAAGGGTCAAGCTAGATTTACTTTTTATAATACTGCTATTCATCACTGGAACTCATTGCCGAGCGAGATCAAGAACACCAATCATTTTAGTTTATTCAAACAATTAGTTAAAAGACACTTGGCGAGTTATGATTCAATTGATTTATGAGCTGGTCTCCCACCTTGTGCTCGTGCCCTGTTTTTATTTGTTTTGTCCTTGTTTTCGTTTGGCGTTTGTGCTTCTTTCGTGATTTTCATTTGTTTTGTTGTTTTTTCTTCTGCCTTTCTATGCTTGTTAAAGGACCCCAATGGAAATAAGCTTTGTGCTCAAAGCTTTTTGGGCTATCCTTGGTACTTTTGCTCATATTTTATTATGTCTATATGTTTTTAAAATAGGTTCGTGCAATCTTTTACATGTTTGTATGCTTAAATGTTTCTATACCGGGTGTCCCTAAAAAAAAGGGTGCACGTGTTTACCCAACTTGTTGACCATGAAGTTCTAACATTTTGTGTAAGATCTTTACACATATTGAACGACTAAACACCCGGCTTTCAGATGCTGCTTATTTCATCTGATTCGGATTTGTCAACCCTGAGATATGGACAATTAACTAGAGCTACCCAGAATCGATGTTGTGCCACTTTACAGTTTCAAATGATAAGATACAACTTCCACTTGTACTATTGCCCTTCACCAGTGTTATGCAAAATAACATTTTAGTATTGAGATTGAATAGGTTTAAATAACAGAATGAGTGCCTGTGTATCCAAGCAGAACTGAATATAAAGATGTTTGTTACATGATTCGAACCAGTCCTTTTAACGAGCTTTCACAAAATGTTTATTGGGCCTACATTTTAAAAACAAGACAGACGTAGATATGGCTGGGTGCGGCCTCAATTTTCATTAGAAGAGGGTGTTCATGGTCTTAAAATATCATGAAACGAGACGTCCAGTAGAAGTCACCAGAGAGTTTGCCATTCATTTCCCAAACACTCACGTACCATCTAAGAATACATCTACAAAGGAGTATTGGAAATACTTGGTAGATGGTACCCCGGGATGGTACATGCACCAATATGAATAAAGAACATTCTGGAAGACTATAAGATATGAAAAGTGGCAGGACACAGTAACACATTGATAACGTGCGGCGTGCACTTCAGAGGGATCCCAGAATAACTGCTCGTAGAAATCCCTTACCACATATTCCAAGGACATCATTTTTGTTCCTCAGCCTCTTAAAACAGTTCTGGTCAAATGCCCACCCCAATGTTTCAAGACGATTGATGCCCATGGATAGACCAATGTTAGTATCGTTTTGACGCTCATAATCATTCTTTCTGTAAAAGTGGCACAACGTCGATTTTGGGTAGCTTTGATAAACTGGGTATATCTCAGGATTGACAAATCCAAATAAGATAAAATGAACGGCATCTGAAAGCTGAGTGTTTTCCCTTTTAGTGTGTATAAACATATTACACCAAACGTTAGGACTTCATGGCCAACAAGTTGCGCAAACATGTGCACCCTTTATTTAGGGACACCCTGTATATGATGTTTTGAGTACCTAATAAAATCAAATCAAATCAATGTTTGCACTGAACACGCGGTGAGAGTATTGGAATAGTGGTTTTTGCACTTCGGGAGTTGCATTTCTAAAAAATATATCCTGGTTGGTGGTGAATAGGGCCTACATGTATTCGTATTTTGTTGTACGCATGATGACGCACCCTGTGACGCACCAAGGTAAAGGTTTCCTGTTTTGTAGGACAACAAAGAAAGGTTCCAGCTTCGAGGCATTTCAATTACTGTAACCTGAGTGTCGTGAACAAAGAGAATTTGATTTTGTTAATCTTTTATCGAGTTGGCCAAAAGTTGAGAGACAAGGACCAACGATTTACTTTCTTTTGCAAAGGAAATTCACACATAGGTTATATAGTAGATTAATAAATAGGCCGATCGGTTATTGATTTGGACCTATTTTATTTAACGTTAGGAACCACAATGGACCAATCACGACGATATCGGCATCGATTAGATGCAATTGATTTCGCGGCGATATAATGAACTTGAATGCGTTGAAGCAAACAAATGTGCCCAAATATCAAGCGACCATGCATGAATTTATACGTACTTCATGTAAAGATGAGTATAATATTAGAAAGAAAATCAATTTGGGCAACGGCACGAGGAAACTTTGTCACTATTCTGGATATGAACTACTGACGATGTGACTCAAGACACAGGAAAGCATATACACCCATCAAAACATGTAAGTTCCCCCCTAGCATATACTAGAATCTTTCCAAAAATATTTGATGGATTTAAATAATTGTCAGCTAGAAAGATGCTCCCAATTGTTAGGCACATTTTGATACCAAATTTATTGGCTTTGAGACAATGCAACGAAAAGAAATTGTGCCATTTACCAATTTTTATACAGAAAAAAAGTGGCACTAAATCTCACTGGCTATGGCTGGTTTTGTCCATAAAATTAACAAACAAGATTATGACCTGCTTATTGATTATGATGTGCTGAGATTTAGTGCCACTTTTTTTTCTGTATAAATATTGGTAAATGGCACACTTTCTTATCGTTACAAATTTGGTATCAAAATGTGCCTAACAATTGGGAGCATCTTTCTAGCTGACAATTATTTAAATCCATCAAATATTTTTGGAAAGATTCTAGTATATGCTAGGGGGGAACTTACATATTTTGATGGGTGTATAACCATATGTGTTAATTATCAGATTAACGGATTTCAAGTTACTGCCCCCCCCCCCCCACCTCATATTGGAAGATATTACCTATACTGAAACGGTACACCGGCCACAGTATTTGAATCTGCTATAGGTTATATTAAAGGGGCACTGAGAGATCAGCGAGAAAATGAAATTAGGACAAATTAACTAGATAAGGTATGTAGGAACCCTGAAGTGTAATAAGTTATGGGAATTGGTCGAATGAGGGCGCTAGGTAGAATTTAGGTTGAAGCAATTTATGTGGAGAGTGGAGCTGATAATTTCGAAACACAGCGAATTAAGGTAAACGGTTTCATATGGTAGCTAGTATGCAAAGTATTACGTATAGGTGCAAACAAACCTGATTTGCACGAAAATTAAGGACGCACTCCTTTATGTATCTCGCAGTGCCTCTTAAACTGAGGTCTTACTCCAGCCATCCTGATGTTCTAATGTGTCTGTTTCATTGGGCGGGGATATTGATTTTTAACCATTTTATTTTAATGATTCTGTTACGTTTTAAACTAATCTTTTGTCTGAAAAGAATCGGGAGTTATGTCCAAGTGTGAGTGTATATAAATAGGTGATTGCTCTAAATTTGGCACGGCCTGATTTTGAACCGTAATATAAAGTGAGCATACATGTATCTTAACAATTCTGTAAACGGCAACAATAGATAACTGTCCATTATATCATATACAAAATAGGATTCTACATATAAGTAAGATATTCATGAAATCACCAATAGTGCACCCATTGAAAAGCTATGATAATTCAATAGGTATAATAATCAGTTGAGTGGTGATGCGCTTTAATCCGTGTATGAGCATCTTACTCACACTCAGGTAACACCCAGAATAGAAGCATTATAACAAATATTTTTACTTACGTGTATGGTTTTGGCTTTATCTATGGAAGTGCATCACTGAAATAATACTATTTTGTATTATGTTTCAGGGCGTGTTCATATTCATCAATCAGTGTGTACTAGATCATGAGGTATGTTTTGCAACGATACATTTGTTAAGGTTACACATAACTTTTAAGTTAACAACTAATTCCTCATGACAAAATCTTTTTTTTTTGGTTAGCTCAATGAAAACCCGCGACTCCTTTTGTCTGTTTTTCTCTTTCGCCATCCATCCGACCTTCTTTTTTAGACCTAATCTTAATCTATAAAATGACTCAGACGATAATAAATAAGAGTGGTACACATTGCCAGCTTGCATTTCTCATTCCGTTGCCAGATTGAATTTTGGCCGCCATTCTCTATAATTACTTATATTTCCGATTGGCACTATTAATTCTGATGCTATCTAAAATGTTTGAATTTTGGAGATTGTGTTCTTCCTGCAGTTATCTGTAGAGCTTGATCATTAACATACTAGCTCATACCCAATTCTGCTGGTGTATACTTTTGTAGGAAATATAAAATTAACTAACTAGCGCCATCAATAGATTTCCTACATTTGCTTCAAAAAGAGAAAAAGTAATAACACTTGATTGCCTCGAATTTAAAATATCTAGGGTTTGGAGTCAAAAAGACAATGGCTGCCATCTGTGAGATTGCATTTTCACAGGGGTGCAACATATAGCACCAGAACAAATGGCAGCTATCGCAGATAATGACTTTTGACATCACTAGGTATCTGAACAAAAAGGCAATACCTGCAATAGCTGCTCTTAGTTACATTTAGTTTGTACCAATTGCTAAAACAACCCCATCTGGCAGCTATTACACACATGTCCTTGTGTTATATCTTTGAATATTCCTCTCGATAGGTACGCAAGGAGATGACACCGAAATGGCCGAAAATCACCAAATTTTTGCCATGAATGATATCTCGTATTTCTGCCGCAGACTCCGAAGGGGAAGCTTCCACGAAGACAAAACCATCTTTTATCGTGGAGAACAGCATGATGAGTAAGCATGATCTTTATTGCTTTAAAGATCTTTTTTTCGTGATTGGTCCCTTCTATCTATACGTATAAGTCGTATGTATAAGACTTTCGACGAATCATTGCTCACGTCCGTTACCATTGCTGACAAAAACATCACATATATAAAAATTAACATAAAGGAAAAGACATCCGTCATTTATGTATACGTAAATAAGTCTCCTATCCTAATATTATAAAATCCTTGTACATTATGTTGTAATGTGATATAAGAGTCTCCTATCCCAATATTATAAAATCCCTGGTAGATTATTTTGTATACGTGGTATACGAGTCTCCAATCCAAATACATGTATTATAAAATCTCATGTACATTAACTTCATGACCCGCATAGTTATTCCCCACCATAATTAAACGGCAAACAAATCAAAAAAAATTACGAAATCTTTATACCGAGGGCGACTGAAGCCACGCCTGGATCGTGTTGACAAATTAACAAAGTGCCCACAATGTCAACCAGGGATATCTTTTAAATTTAAAAAAAAATGGTTCACAATTATTATGTTGAAATCTACAGCCGGGAAGCTTTTGTTTTAAAAATAATTACAGATCCGTCATAGATAGAATAATACAATCAAGAATATTTATGTTGGTTATTGCTCTATAGGTTATGATATTTTTTCGGTTTCAAATAACCCGAAATTCAAAAGATGAGGCGCACAATTGCCAGTCATTTTCAATCCGGTTTAATTTTTGACTATTTTCGACCATTTTGTGATATTTTGCCATTTTATTTAAATTAACTGCTTGTTCTTTTTAAAGAAACGACAAAAGAAGCATGGACTGATAGTACTGCTCCAACAACGATCCTGTGACCACGGTTGGCAGGCTCAGCGGCTTAGGCAGACGATGGATTCCCGCTATATTCTTTTGTCAATCTGATGCTAATCTGGCGCAAAAAATAACTGGCAACAGCTACCTTCACGCTCCCAGTGAAAAGTGAAAAGTGAACTCTACTGAACGTTATTCCCAGTGGCTTGTCTGAAAGTTATTTCCAGTTGCGTGTCGGGTGAGGGGGGGGGGGGGGGGGGCGTTGTTCATCCGATTATCATTCGGTTGAATTGCACCCATTCGGTTAAATTGAGGGAAATTGAAGTGGTTTTACTTCATTTTCTATTTATTTCAAGACGTCATTGGAGGAATCGAAACCAAATTAGTATACAACTATCATATGTTCAGGAATATCATGTAAAAGCCTGTTTAAAACCAAAACGTACCTTAATTACGGTCAAATACTTGTAAATAGTACTAAGAATAGTTTCCAAGGAATGGATAATCGAGCAAAACAGTATTAAATCATTGAGGAAATGGAGGTCGTGGTCCCCTCTGCAACAGTAAATTCCTGGACACCTCACTTTCCATTTCATGTTTAAAGATCGTTTCCTCAAAACATATTTAGCAGTGAAATTGGTGAATAGGTTATCGAAATAGATATACTCGTTTAGCACAAGAAGTTCCTGACCAGGTGGTTTGAGGTTAGCTAATTCAAAATAGGTAATCGGTACGAAAAATCTAAGATATCCATTATAGAGCAAATATCTTCTCCGCAGTTTGATACCTCATTCAACAAAATCGAATGGATACTTTTAAAGTTATGGCGATTTCAATGACCGCGCATACCAACAGCAAAGTTGCACTAGGTATAGGAAATCATTGATTTGTGTGTGATTACTGTCAGAACTGTGTGCTATCTGAACGAGCGGTCTGGAGTGATTGCGGTATAGATGGGGTGACAGGTGACGTCACACCGGGCAAAACGTGGCTAGTTGCTATTGTTCTTTGCCCGGCAGTTAGCGTACGCATCCTGTTTTGTTAGGACCCGTGCTTTTAAAACTCGCGCCAAAGCATTATAAAGGGCAATACTGCATAGCGGACAGTGTTGTAGCCATATGATGTTCCCTCAAGCGTGTATCGACAGTCTAGTCCCTTCGCCGTTGTGTTTGTTGATAAACATTGGATGTAAACAACGGTCACCTCATCTATAAAGGGTGTGAATAGCTGTGAAGATTAAAGGGGCATTGAGAGATACGTATGGGAGTGCGCCCTCAATTATCCTGGAAATCAGATGTTTGCATCAAAGTAATACTTAGGCATATACTAACTACCATCTGAAACAGTTTACCAACATTCGCCGTTTATCATATAAAATTTCATGATTTTCTTAGTTTCGATCTGATCATATCGAAACTAGCTGCTGAATTCGGAAGTCATGCTATCGTTTTACTCACGAACTTTCGCGGCAAATCTCAACCCGGAAGTGCCACTATTTGCTAATTTGGCATGAAGGCGATGTCGGAATTGTATGATATTTTGGATTTGGGCTATGATGATGATTATCTTTACGTTATTTGCTCATTTAGTAGGTATTTTACGAATTCGTCGATATCGAAAATGAATTGCGTCCGAGTAGTGTCTACATTGATATGCCAAACAGCTGTCTTAAACAACGATATTACACAATTTTCATGTGTTGAGATAAATGAGGGTTTTAGCAGCTACTATTCTTAAACCAATTTTACGGCGTGACCATTTAAGGACATTAAAAGTCATTTAAAGTGAGAGCAAAATGTTGAACCATTGCCATTTTGTCTATTTGTCCATTCATGTGCAATCGCGTTATATTTTCATTTTTGTAAGGATTGCGGGCTATGTGCATAGGGGGAACAACTTTTTCAACTGACTAACTAAAAAACTGTGATTTCCTTTTTTTTAACAGAATAAATGAAGTTTTTGTATTATGTGGCTCTAGAAATAGAATTGATAAAGTGTTTGAATTTTTACATCAATTGTAATAGTTTCTCTCAATAGCTCAGTTGGTAGAGCGTTCGCCTGTAGTACGAGAGGTCCGGGGATCGATCCTGATGTTGACCACAATGTCATATCATTTTGTTTCCGTCGTCAAAATCAATGTTGTTGGTTTTTTGCTATATATTATATTTGTTTACATTTAATTTATTTATAAATGTTTGGTTGATTTCTTTCATAAGTTAACAGATCCCACTATTCTATATATAATCCCAAAGCGATAGTAGGCCTACCTCGATATGCTCGGGAGTGACTTATGCTCGGGATCAGTGACTTGTATTCATAAATATTAAGACGCGACGTATTACGGTCCATGTTGTGAAGTCCTGAAGATGGTTTTTCATGACTGTTTTGCTGCATTTACACTTGATTTGCCTCATATTCGGCCGAGTGCACCAATGACGGGTAACTTAATAGGGAGGTAAGCTACCTCCCTGGTAGTTATGCTCTAACTGTAGCATAACTTACTAACGATGTAATTCTTAGAGCATAACTGGCGAGTAACACCAGAATAGCAACTAGCGAGGTAAATATCCACATTAATCAGCATCGTCCCCTTACAAAATTAATTGGCGCATATGCCAAGTGTTTCAATATGTTGATGGAATCTGCATTTCTGATATGAACTGGAAGCCGGTTCCATTGACGAGGAGCATAGAATGAAAAGGCACGATCAGCAAATGTGATAAGGTGAGTTCTGGGTTCAACCAAATGTGGTGCAGAAGAGGTGGAGCGTAGACACCTGCGACCAGTCTGAACATGGAGCAAGTTTGCAAGATATTCCGGTGTTTGTTGATGGAGAGATTTATATGTGAGGACTAAAATCTTAAATATCCACATTAATCAGCATCGTCCCCTTACAAAATTAATTGGCGCATATGCCAAGTGTTAACCTAAAGTTTACTATAAAATTCTGACGTGAATGGTCCTCCGTAATATTAAAAACGTGTCGTCACTCACTCAATCAATCAATCAATCAATCACTGAAATTTATATAGCGCCTGAATCAAGAAACTTGTACTAAGGCGCTTTGGCACAATGAAATACTAGGAGAAAACTACTGCATGTTCAAAAAGATGACATTTTAAGTCGTTTCAATATGTTGATGGAATCTGCATTTCTGATATGAACTGGAAGCCGGTTCCATTGACGAGGAGCATAGAATGAAAAGGCACGATCAGCAAATGTGATAAGGTGAGTTCTGGGTTCAACCAAATGTGGTGCAGAAGAGGTGGAGCGTAGACACCTGCGACCAGTCTGAACATGGAGCAAGTTTGCAAGATATTCCGGTGTTTGTTGATGGAGAGATTTATATGTGAGGACTAAAATCTTGAAATCAATCCTATGCTCTAATGAAGGTGAACAAGATCTTGAGATATAGGATCATACTTTCTCTTTCTCATCACCAACCGTGCTGCAGTACGTTGCACATTCTGAAGTCTTGTGATGAGAGTCTTGTGTATGCCAGCTAGTCAAGTCTTGAAGTGACAAATTGGTGCACAGCTATTTTAGTGGAATCGGTCATAGGTGAGTGTAAATCAAGAATCACGTGGAGTCGGCCTGCGATCCGGAAAAAAGTGATGCCATTTTATGGCCAAAAATTTCGAAGTTTGTTTACCGCTTTTTCAAAAATAAGGACTATCATGACATTACAAACATATTTTGGGCGAGGGGCACAAACAAACATTGCACCAAAAAGCACAATTTTAATGACAAACACAAGCACCCGATGGAAACAATTATATACAATTATAACACATCTCTTAATATAAATACTTCCGTGGCGTGGATACCTTGTCCTTCGATTGTTAACCGCAGAACCCCGGTTCGATCCCCAAACCACGCACGGCACGATATGCTTGTATTTTTTTCTCGTTCTTCTAGTTCTACCCTTCCATTCACAATAATGTTGAAACTTGGCTTTATCAGTTTTTAATTAATAAAAACAATATTAAGTTTATTTATATAGTCATTATTTAAGGTCCTTGGACAATTAGTACATTTTGTTCAAAATATGACCCAAAGTCGGTGCGATTAGTGTTTGAATTGGCAAAAGGAATTGATCTAAATTTTGACTAAACAAATCACCAAATTGTATGAATGGATTTTCAAAAATATAAAATCTTTCAGCTTATGAGGGGTCATATTCCACTTCAAATAAACACCCCTCGGCATGCAAGCGCAACTTACTCTTGGGTCTGGTCAGGTATAACATTTAGCGTAAATTACCCGCCAGTTACTAGCCTAGTAGCTTACCCCGCATTGGCGCTCTCAAAATTTTGGGCTACGCCTCAGATACTAGCGAGGTAGCGCTATTCTTCAGCTACCCCTCATTGGTGCACTCGGCCGTATGTGTCATGTGTCTTTTGAAACTTTCATTTGAGTGGGTGAAGGAATAACGTCAGCACAATCGCACCCCGGTGGACCATTAGATTGAGCGACATGGTCATTAGTGATTGCAGAAGTGTACTCTCAAAGGTTCCGAATTTTGATGGGGATTAGAGCTCAAGATGAGGCGGCAACATTTGTCTTAAACACTCAAAAAAAATCTTAAAGGGGGAATATGAAACAGCTTATTATAATCTATTATCCTGTGAACTGATCTTTTACGGCGTTCAAAAATAAGGTATTTACGGACAATTTCTTTCTGATTTTGACACCGTTTCATCCCGTTCATGTCAATTTTTACTCTGATGTAGCTGCATGTTTTCACACATTTCAGGGGAAACTTGACTTTATAAATTACTTAAATGGGAAAAATATTGAATGGGAGGGATATATACTTTAATGTATGTTAATTGATCAACGATCAAAGGTCTTGTTTTGATTATAGTTCGGCATGAATAAACGCTTCTTATTTTTGATCTTCGCACTTGATAATTTGAGATCAAATCGAAGAGGCCTCTCAACTATTCAGATCAGTTCAAAGCACGACATTCAAAGAATGATCTAAACATTTGGCGGGTTATTTTGAAACAAGTATCCATCAACTGGTCACAGTTTAAATACCTGTAGTGTTTGTCTTTTTACATTCTGAAATAGACATTAGTTCTCGCAATTATGGCCGTTACATGGATTACTATAGTTGATTCATCCAAGACGGATCTTCCAATGACGTCACCCAGCCGTTTCATTGGCTAGATCAGGAGATTATATTTTCTGACGAAAATATCGATGGAATCTATGACATCAGTTCGAGTGAAGAATAGCCATAATAGAAAATTACTATGTTAACAACTACACTTATCATAAAAAGCCAGGGTATTATGTTTAATCACTTTAACTACTGCTGGTCGTCGTCACTTGAATTTTATTCTGTTGCGAAGTCTTCCTCAAGCTTGATGAGTACCTGATTTCTGTCTATATGATATGTGACCAATTATCCAATACGAGTTTTTGTGAAATACAAATGTTGCCTCGTCAACGTTTTTGTAATGGATGTCATATTGAAGTTTTTGTTACTCTGGAGACGTTTCGAATGATTTTAGCCCAAATTAATTCCGTCGGATTTAAGTGTCATCTCAGGTAAATATCGAGTATGGGTGGCAAAGCTCGCTGATTTTTAATTTTTTTTTTCCTGGCCAGGTTGAAGTACTTTGGTAGCATATCAGAAAAACGAGATTAGTTTGTTAATCTTTTACTCGTTGGCATGGCAACAGCCCAATTTAGATTTTAGCCATTTTGGGGTCAATATCAGTTAAAAATAGTCGAAATTTACCGCACATTCGTTATCTTATTGCAGCAATATGCAAGATTTTTATTCAAAAGTAGCTATTACTTGATAAAAACACATCTTTATACTTTAGACACAAATTTAAAAAAAAAAAAAAAAAAATGTTTTGATGTATTTTCTGACCTGGCAATACTGCTAGTTTTGACATATTAAGAAAATTGATATTTTAGCCTATCTTTGCACCTCGTAAAAACTACTTGCCAGGGCACTCATGATATTGTCCTCATAGGAGGAGGGAGAGATGACTTTACACTAATTATCAAAATGGCCGCCAAAACGGGTCAAATCTCATAAAATGACATATAGCAATCAAATTGTATGGTGAAAGTATAGTTGTAATAGTGGGATGTATGTATTACACCACTAGACACTCACATCTAGAAGTTTTGCTTTGTTAACACACCTAAATCCAAGATGGCCGCCAAAATGGCCGCCAAAAATGGTAAAATTCCATATATTGGCTTATATAAACCAACATGTATGATCAGAGTAAAGTTTTAACAATGGGATTTATGTGTTAGACCACTAGAAACTCATACCTAGTATTTTTACTTTGTTCACATATTTTAAAATCAAAATGGCCGCCAAATTAATGGCCGAAATTTGTCAAAAGTCCATAAAATAGGCTAATATCAACTGAAATGTATGATGAAAATATAATTTTAACGATGGGATGTATGTGTCAGACCACTAGTAGCTCATTTCCAGTATTTTTGTTTTGTTAACACAGTTGTTAACACAATCCAAAATGGCCCCCAAAATGGTTCCCGAAGTGGCTGAAAATTTGTCAAATTCCATAAAATGGGATAATATCAACCTAAATTTACGATGATGGGATGTATGTATTAGACCACTAATAACTCCAAAATGGATGCCAAAATGGCCCCCAAAATGGTTCCCGAGGTTGCTGCAAAAATTGTCAAATTCCATTAAATGGGATAATATCAACCTAAATGTATGATGAACTTATAGTTTTAAGGATGGGGTGTATGTATTAGACCACTAGTAACTCATATCTAGTATTTTTGCTTTGTTAATATACTTTAAAATCCAAAATGGCCCCCATAATGGGTCCCACAATTACTGAACAAATTGTTAGAATTCCATAAAATGTGATGATATCAACCAAAATATATGATGCAAGTATAGTTTGAACATTGGGGGTGTATGTAATAGACAACTAGTAACTCATATCCAGTATATTTGCATTGCAATAACATACTTTAAAACCAAGATGGCCACCAAAATTGCCGTTGTCCATGTAAAAATAGTCTACATGAGTGTATGATAATTCAAAATAGATATTGTCAGAGTGTATACATACATATACACCTAGCACATAAAGTCCCTGACCAGGTGCTTTGAGGTTGGCTAATTTAAAATATATAATCGGTACCAAAAATCTGAGATATACTTTAAATGAGCAAATTTCTTCTCCGCAGTTTGATACCTCATTCATTAAAATCGAATAGATACTTTTAAAGTTATGGCGATTTCATTGACCGCGCATAACAACAGCAAAGTTGCACTAGCTATTCATTGAATTGTGTGTGATTATTGTCATAACTGTCACACAAATCAATGATTTCCTATACCTAGTGCAACTTTGCTGTTGTTATGCGCGGTCATTGAAATCGCCATAACTTTAAAAGTATCCATTCGATTTTGTTGAATGAGGTATCAAACTGCGGAGAAGAAATCTGCTCATTTAATGTATATCTCAGATTCTTGGTACCGATTATATATTTTGAATTAGCCAACCTCAAAGCACCTGGTCAGGGACTTTATGTGCTAGGTGTATTATACTGTTATACTGTACAAAGCGCCCTACCTCGGACATTAACGGTACAGTGCCCCTGAAACCTAGGGACATGAATTTTTATGTACACAGAACGGGATGATCCCCTACTCTTTGCGAAGGAGTCTGTGACCCTTAACGTGCTCGGATTTTGCTCTTCTGATGCACGAGACCACCATTTATACGTGACTTCTGAACCACGATGCAATTGAGACTAAGTACCTTGCCTAAGGATACAAACATGTTGGCCGTAGCGGGGCTCGAACTCGCAACCTTTGTATCATGAGACCTGCGATCTATCCGCTAGATCACACACGCTCTCATCAAATTCACCAAATAATATGTTCTAAACTGCAAGCTATTGCTTTTAGAAATAAGGCCCATCTCTGTGACAATTTGATTCAGTATCACTTTCCAAACTGGCTGTCAGAATGGATAAGTTGATGTTAAATATTATGATGTTGATATTATCTAATTTTATGGAATTTGACAATTATTTCAGCCACTTCGGGAACCATTTTAGGGGCCATTTGGGATTTTGAACTGTGTTAACAAAGCAAAAATATTGGTTATGAGCTACTAGTGGTCTAACGCATACATCTCATCGTTAAAATTATATTTTCATCATACATTTCGGTTGATATAAGCCTTTTTAATGGCATTTTTGACCACTTTAGACAATTTCGACCATTAATTTGGCGGCCATTTTGGTTTTAAAGTATGTTTACAAAGAAAAAATACTAGGTATGAGTTTCTAGTGGTCTAACACATACATCCCATTGTTAAAAATATATTCTGATCATACATGTTGGTTTATATATGCCAATATATGGAATTTTATCATTTTTGGCGGCCATTTTGGCGGCCATCTTGGATTTAGGTGTGTTAACAAAGCAAAACTTCTAGATATGAGTGTCTAGTGGTCTAATACATACATCCCACTATTACAACTATACTTTCACCATACAATTTGATTGCTATATGTCATTTTATGAGATTTGACCCGTTTTAGCGGCCATTTTGGACGCCATCTTGGATATCTGGAGAGCATCCCATTTTTTTTCACTGTTAACATCTAAAATGTGTTTAAGGACCCTAAAAGACACCTAAAAAGTTGGTTTGGTTTAGTACTGGGGGTGCACGTCAACCCCTCTGTACATACCCGACTAATATACGAAATCAAATTATCTGAATATAGCAATGTTGCCGAACTGTGAACTTTCTGGCAACAAGAGTGGAAGTATAGGCCCTATATTACCACCTGCTTTACTTAACGGGTATCTATGGAAGTCCCTGGAACATCTGGTATATACTAAATCCAATTTGTCGTAATAAAATGGCTTCAGTATCAAAATGAATGTCATTATTTGTAACAAACGAAATATTGTAATTTTTCCAAAATGCGTCATTATCTGGCAACACTGCCGTTAAAGTATATAATACCCCAAGCTGTTTTCATCAGATATGAGTAGGGTAAAGTCATCTCTCCCTCCTCCTATGAGGACAATATCCTGAGTGCCCTGGCAAGTAGTTTTTACGAGGTGCAAAGATAGGCTAAAATATCCATTTTCTTAATATGTCAAAACTAGCAGTGTTGCCAGGTCAGAAAATACATCAAAACATTTGTTTTAATTTGTTGTTTTTTAATTTGTGTCTAAATTATAAAGATGTGTCTTTATCAAGTATTATATAACGCATGAAAATATTCCTGTCATTTTATTGGTGGAAACTGCATCACGTGACATAAAATAGTTTCACCTTTTCACCCAAACAACGGGTCAAGCGGTCAATAGTACATTTTGATGGGAGCTTTTGGACCTGGCGGTCAATAGTACATTTTGATGGGAGCTTTTGGACCTGGCAGTCGCCCACTTTTTCCCCGACTCGCCCACGCCACACGCACGCCCATCCCTACCTTCACTTCGTGAAACGGTGAGAAAGTAAACAAAACGCGTCGTCTGATCTGCAGCTGTTGCTGCGCTCCCGCTTGCACTGTACTGTATATTTATAGTACAGTTTTGTGTAACTTTTCTAGATAAAATGGACCGCCCGAGAATGGATCAATTAGGTTTTGAATTACTTGATGAAGATGCCATTAACGAGCTGTTGAATTAGTGTAGGATGTTATGTAATTTTGCTTTTTTTTTTGCTAAGGATGGTTTTTTTGGTTTTATTAGCTAAAGTAGACCCTCAGGTATCAGAAATCCATTGGTAACATTTTTTTCCATCTGCCATCTTGGATTTCAAAATGGCCGCCATTTCCAATATAATTTACCCTATAACTTTTGTTCTGAGCAACATATGAAGTCAAACTTGGTGGCAAGGGAGTTCACAAGTGCTCTAGCTATGTTCCTATGTCTAACATACATGCATGGCCACCATCTTGGATTTCAAAATGGCCGCCATTTACAACAACAACAAAATTGCCATATAACTTTTGTTCTAAGCAACATATAAAGTTGATTTTGGTGGCAAAATCCATGTTTCAAGAGTTGTTTACAAGACAAGAGAGTGTATAATAGCTGATCTGTTGTTATATATTAATTGGCTGATAGTAGTAATTATTAGGGTAATTATTAGGGTGGTTTAAAACTGGCTGTAAGTAGCGCAACTCCAACCTTCTGCTCTACCACAAATTCTTCCTTTCCTCTATCTCCCATCTTGCTCCTTACTCTGCATGCCTCTCCTATGCACACTTTTCCATGCTTTGCTTTACTATAGGTTGTAGATACAGGAGGCAATTCCATCAGCCCTCCTGTCCCTAATCGCTTCTCTTGCAGTTACCCATCTCCACGTCCTCGAAGACTAAGATGCATTGCAATGTAGTGCATGTTAGTCGCATGCCACCTGGATGGCCAAACCTTGCGGTTAGTGCTAACTGACGGAGCTCTGGGGGCAATGGTTGGTAGTTCTAGGACTATTGGAGTAGTCTGGAGGACTATTGATCATTGCTTTTTAGGTTTCACTTTAAATCACTGAGACCCGGGTAGAATATACTCATTAGCCTTGGCTGGCAAGTATTCTAGAAGAAGGACAACTTTAATCACAAACCATGCTGCAGGAGTTGCGACCGCAGTGATTACAGCAATTGAAAAAACATGATGGCAAACCAAGTCAACACTAGGGTTAAAGTCCCTAAAATAACCTCTCCTGGAGCAAACTCGGATTTTTCTAAATCAACTGATGACGGCATGCCCCCAAACCCGAAAGGGAGGAGTAAGCTTGACGGCAGAGCGCGCAATAGGAGACCACTTGCAACATGCAAGACCAATACTACTATATCTACCATGAATGTGAGAACTATCAGAGAGAGTCGATGCAGGGAGGAGCTTGTAACCAATCTAATTAAATGTAAAATTGACATGATCGGGATACAGGAACACCGCATTGTCCATGATGACCCAGTGAAGTATGAGAGCATTATGGGTGGAACTCTGATCACTACCTCAGCAACAAGAAATAAAGCAGGTGCAGATGTAGGTGGAGTCGGGATACTACTCAATAACAGAGTACTCAGATCATTAGCAAGTATCAAGCCACATTCTGATCGTTCGACACTCAATAGTCAACTTCCATGGTAACCCAGCAACAACTGTTAGTGGTGACCTATACAAATGTGGCGGATGAAGACATCGTAGGAGATCATTACAACAGTCTAAAGGGGGCAATAGACTCCATTCCAGCACACAACATCTTGCTTGTTGTTGGCGACTTCAATGCTAGGCTTGGAAAGGATGACGCCAAATTCACTTACCATGATGACACAAATAGAAATTGAGAGTACCTAGCAGACTTGGCTAAAGAGAAAGATCTTATAATCGCAAATAACTTACTTCCGCAAGAAAAAAGGCAAGTTGTGGACATATGTCAGCCCAAGCGGCAACACACTACAGCTGGACTACATCCTTGTCAGGCGGAAATGGCAAAACAGTGTTCTAAATTCTGAAGCATATAACACCTTTGCTAGTGTGGGATCTGACCACAGAATCGTCTCTGCTCGTATCCGATTAGCCTCAGAAAGAGTAAAATCATCAAACGGAAAAAGCAATACGACTGGAAGCTACTTATGCCTACAACTGATAATGATCTACAAGCCAAATATAGCATAGAGGTGCATAATAGGTTTCAATCCCTCCAGGATGAAGTAGAAACTGCATCTGAGAAATATTCCAGATTCATTAAAGCCACTCAAGATGCTGCAGAGGAAGTGATTCCTGTGAGGAAAAAAGAGAAAATAACCTACTTCTCAAATGACGCCCAGATATCAAGGGCGAGATCACAAATTGAAGAAGCGTATGCAAAATATCAACTAGACACTAATGACGAGGAAAATAGGAGAAATGATAAGGAGGCTAATAAGAAGGCACTTGTAGAGGGGAAAAGCAGTGGGGAAGATGGTATCACACCTGAAATGCTCAAAAGATGTGATTTGGATAATAATAATACTGGACTTCTACAACGATGCCTTGATGAACGGGAAAAAGCCAGACCAATGGTCTATTCTCAACATAATACCAATACCAAAATCAGGTGATCTCAGTTTTTGAGGCAACTACCATGGAATAAGTCTGAGCTCAATTGTTGCTGAGCTATACAACAAGATGATACTCAACATGCTCAACAGAATCAGACCGGAGCTTGACATCCACTTGAGAGCTAATCAAAATGGCTTTCGAGTTGGAACGTACCACGGTTGGCCACATTCTTGCCCTCCGAAGAATTATTGAGGGAATTAGATCAAACAACCTGCCAGCCATCAAAACCTTTATAGACTTCAAGAAGGCGTTTGACACAATACATAGGGGATGAATGCTGCAAATTCTGAAGGCCTATGATATACCTGAGCAGCTTAATGCGATTGCAGAAATATACAAGGACACCAAGGCAAAGGTTATATCACCTGATGGGGAAACTGAGGAATTTGAAATACTGGCACGAGTACTACAAGGTGACACTTTGGCTCCATATCTCTTTGTCATTGTTCTCGACTACGCCCTAAGTGAGGCCATAGATGGCAAAGAAGAGGAGCTAGGATTCCGCTTAACAAAAAGAAGCAGACGAATAGGACCAACCACAGTTACTGGCTTTGACTTTGCTGACGACATTGCACTGTTGTATGAAGATGTGTCTCAAGCGCAATCACTACTTAACAGAGTGGAGACTTCGGTGGGTAAAGTTGGGCTCAAAATGAATGCTGCAAAGACAAAGTACATGTCCTTCAACCAGAAGCAAAGTACCTGTAATCACCACAAACGAAGGTATGCCCCTTGATAAAGTGGAGCCTGGATGAACAGTACTGAAAAGGACATCAAAACACGCAAAGCAGAGCTTGTGGCAAACTCAGTCAGTTATGGAAGGCCAAATCACTATCCAGAAAGCTCTAAGAAAGACTGTTCATAGCTACTGTAGAATCAGTCCTCCTCTATGGATGTGAGTCATGGACAGTCACCCCAAAGCTTAGTAAACAGCTGGACGGATGTTACACTAGAATGCTTAGAACTGTGTTCAACATCAACTGGAGGCAGCATGTGACAAAATAAGGACCTGTACGCGGATATTCCCAAATTCTCGGACAAGATCAGGGAGCGTAGATCAAGATTTGCAGGACATTGCTTCAGAGGGTCCAATGAGCTGGTCTCCAAAATCATACATTGGGTACCAAAGCATGGATTAGAAAGTGTGGTAGACCAGCCCTAACCTACATTGACTTACTAAAGCGTGACACAGGATTGCAGGTAGAAAAAATCAAGACAGCTATGTTGGATAGGAAGATTTGGAGAGGCATCGTGGTTCGGGAATATCACCCGCCATAAGTCAAAGTAAGCAAGTCAAGTAATTATGCACATAGGCTAATTTATAGGCCAAATAGGCCTCTAATATTATTAACCATTTTTCTTTCCCTAGTTTTTGTTTCGTTTTGTTTGTTTGTTTGGTTTTGCCTATGATACATGCAATTGAACAAAACAGCAATTACCCCTATTATAATACAATAATACCCCTCTACAATATAGAGGGGGTAGCTGCTGTGGATGACAAAAGCATACATTTGATTGCTCCTGGTATGTTTTCTTGTAATAAGTCCAATGCAATGTGATCAACCTAATGTATCACCAGTGGGGTACTACCGGACAATAAATACTAAGTATATGTTACTGCTAACAATTGAAATTTGTATTGAATTTACAGCTTAATTTATATATAGCAACCATTCATGTCAAATTAATGGATAGCAGATAGAACTGTACACTTAATTGTCAGTAAATAACTCTTGAAAACATGACCTTTGCCACAAAAATCAACTTCATATGTTGCTCAGAACAAAAGTTATAGGGTAAAATTTTCTTTTTGTACATGGCGGCCATTTTGAAACCCAAGATGGTGGCCATGCATGTATGTAAGACATCAGAACATAGATACAGTATTTTTGAACTATCAGGTATTGAAAACATGATTTGCCACCAATTTTGACTTCATAGGTTGCTCAGAACAAAAGTTATATGACAAATTCCATTGGAAATGGCGGCCATTTTGAAATCCAAGATGGCGGCCATTCCGTGGATGGAAAAAAATGTTACCAATGGATTTCTGATAGCTGAGGGTATACTCTATCCAATGACACCAAAAAAAGCATCCTTAGCAAAAAAAAATGCACTAGTTTGAAATCCTACATAACAGCCTACACTAAATGGCGTAGACAGCGTTCGGACTGATTGTATAAACCTAGGCCTAGGCCTAGGCTTGGCTTGACACACCGCTGGGCCTAGCCTAGTATTATACTAGGACTACATAATTTGCCAGTTGAATGATTTTAACTTGAACTGTTTCGCCTGGAATAATTACACGATAAAGACTTTTTGACTTTTTTGTTTTGGATAGTTTTATGACTACTTGGGGAATTATGATTTCGGACTGATGGGGAGCTCAACTGAACTCTGCTAAAGTAAAGTAGGTGAGTACCGTATCACTATGATGGAGTGATGGTTGATGAAAATGTGTAAAATGACAGAAATATTTTCATGCGTTATATAAAACAAATATTTAATGATCTTTATTCGGGAAATGGTGCAAACTATTGGTCCCTCGGTGACTGGAGGCCGTGGGCCTACTATTTTCCCTCGACCTCCGGTCTCGGGAAAATAGTAGGCCCACGGCCTCCAGTCACCTCGGGGCCAATAGTTTGTACCATTTCCCTCATGATCATTAAATATTTGTATAATAGCTACTTTTAAAGAAAAAAAATCTTGCATATTGCTGCAATAAGGTAACGAATGTGCGGTAAATTTCGACTATTTTTAACTGATATTGACCCAAAAATGGCTAAAATCTAAATTGGGCTGTTACCATGGCAACGAGTAAAAGATTAACAAACTAATCTCGTTTTTCTGATATGCTACCAAAGTACTTCAACCTGGCCAGGAAAAAAATAAACAAATCGGCGAGCTTTGCCACCCATACTCGATATTTACCTGAGATGACTCTTAAATCGCAGTGATATGGTGGTAGCCTGATTATTTCATGTCCTTATTTTATGTGTTTATTTTGCAAAGTACGCTCAGTTCTGTATAGGTTCCGTGTCTGTACATCTTATAATGGTATCATAAAGTTGAGGTTTCTTCAGTGAATTTGAGTTACAGAAATGTTGTTTTATCAGCCATCCATTCCTACATTTTGGCCTTTAAAATAATTGACGTTCGTATTGTCTCGCTTTTAACACTATTGTAATTTGCATTGTCTATTATGATCAGGAATTTTGGAAATAGTTTTACATTTTATTGTTGGAAAAATACCAAAATAAAAAAATGATTGTGGCCTCCCGCGTGGTGGTAAATATTGTCCATCACTTTCGTTCGTTTTTAGCTTTGTGATTCTATTCATACGCCGAAATCACAGGTGACGATTTCAAATGCACAAATGGTCGATCCTTGGCTTTCATTGAATAGTACACTAACATAGCTGCTATGTGCATTATGTAGGTGATGAGAATAATAGGCATCGTAACAGTGTTGCGTGTATTGCATAAGGCAGCTTAATTGTTTCGACTCACAGTACATCTTATTTTTGCTCATCACCCCTCTCCATCCCAGCACCAAAGATCGATCTTGGATGAATTCAGTATAGCTATCCATAGAGAATTGAATTTTTGTCAGTTCTCAAAATTAGGGTAAGTTGAAATTGGACAAACAAACTATTTTTGTTGGCCAGAGGGTGGTTTAAAAGGGATTGCGTAAATATTCAGCTACTGGAATAATAGTTACACTAGATGTGCAGTGCACTATCTGCGCATGACAAATACAACTCTTGGACAAATCGGTGAGTTGCGAATGAATAAAACTAACCGCCGTATTATATTTGAGAGTCAGTGTTTCGAAGCAATTTGTGAGAACAAATTGTATTCGGATTATTTTCTTCAACAGGATCTGTAGACGTGACTGATTTAAATGAACAAAAATGTTGTTGAATCTCTCATTTAACTTTCGTTGGGTGTTGTTCATAAGTTGCTACATCGGTGGAGCTGTGACGCAAGAAGGTAGGACTATTATATTAATGAAAACAACGATATACATTCTATACACCATTGGTAATAATTTCAAGACGCTAAACGTCGCGTCACAATATGCGTAACACGTTTATCTCGAAGTATATAGTTGGACGTAAAGTAATGACAATAAGAAGCGAAATAATTAAGTCAAGATAAATGTCAGGAAAGACCTACGAGGGGCATTCAATAAATACCTGCAACCACTTAAAATCTCTGAACCGTGACACGTGTCGGTAAAATAAACTTATGATACTTTTAAACTGTAAGTCTTACCCCTATCTCACATTTCAAACACGTGGGTCATTTATATCATGTAATTTCAGTACTATAAACATCATGGTCTCTGGGCACTGAAAATGGACAAGAATCAGCATTATAAATCAATCGCCAATAGTAACACTGTTAACGCATGTATCTTAATGCATACCATACACTTGTCTGTCAAATTTCCCGCCATTGTAACATTTAATTCCCTAACCAGTGTTCTGAGATCACGGTATTTACAGTGCTGAGATGTAATGATAAAAATGACCTACGTGTTCGAAATTTTCTGTGAGAAAAGAGTAAGATTTTTAATGGTTGCAGGTATTTATTGAATGCCCCTCGTATGAACAACATTATTCTGAAGCGAAGAGCTTCAACAATCAAAACAAACCAACACTCGATTTATCCTTGGTGTAAGACAGCACATAATTAACCTAGTACAAAATCCTTTATTAACGGATTAAAATATTATACAGCTTTATTCCGTAATGGGGTCCTGACTCTATTCTAACTTATGAATATATTACACCAAGTATATACCAAACATTCAACATAAATATAAAGACACACATTTCAGGAGGAAAACATTGAAAACCCAAATAAGAATCTACCAGTTCGTGGTGTAAAAGCTTTATTGTCTAAATACGATGAATTTTAAAAATGAATGTACAAATTGTTTAACTACTACTATTTTAGCCTGTATATTTTCACCTTACATGTTCTCAGATCGATGCAGGACTAATGAGTGTCTGAAAGGTGGGCGGTGCTCTGTTTCTGGGTTTTGCGTCTGTCCGGAGGGTGTCACGGGTGAGCGATGTGAAATAGGTAAGTTGTGCTTTTCCCTTCTTTTTTTGCGAGGATCATTGTATAATAAGTACCTCCTTATCCCTTTTCTAATATAGATTTTTAGTCCATAAAATATGTCTGATTGTAGCTAAGAATTAACTATATAGGCCATATGTTAGTTTTCATGGAATAATCATTTTAAAAATCGTATTTGGGGGAAAAGAGAAAATGTAGTGTTTTCATGGAAATTCATGTATGTCAGTTATATAAACCGCTCTCAAAAAGTATCGAAACACTTAGAAATGATCCAATATATAACGGCTCGAAAGGGTATGCATTAATCTAAGCAAATAATCAAGTGCATAATTTTGTTTTGCGTATTTTGACACCTCGATCGATGATATACGATGTTGCGGAGCGGAGTTATTGTCATTTCAATGGTCGTGGGTCCAGTTTCAAAAGTGACAATCATCCTATAGAAAGAGGTTTGCATTACTGTTTAGAGTGATCAGATTCGTGCTTTTCAATAGGGATGAGTGTCACTTTTGAAACTGGACCTGGTAGACAGGTCCCTGCGTTTTAATTGTGTTTCATGCAATATTTAAATTATATTTAGTAAAATGATATGATCTATAGATCAATCGACATGGTTCGATAAAAATGAATGTGATTGGTTACCCGAAAATAGTTAGCGAAAATATCAGGAAGAAAATCGTTTTTGAATTTGAACATAAACAGAGCAACTTGGTGCTTATGAATATTATAGACTGTATGACTGTTTTAGTGTTACAGCTGTACCACATTTATCTATCAATGAAAAATAGGTTTTAAAGCAATGTTATCTCACCAACATGCATGCAGCTCCATGTCGCAATAACAAAATAGGTCTACATGTAAATTGACATAGAAGATTGTTGTGACCGTTCCCTAAATATATAAATCATTGTGTTTTTCTAAAGCAAGACTATAGTTTTTAACGCCAATGGATCAATCTAAAAATGTGTGTAATATGAAGTTCATACGAAATTCCGTTTTTGAGTTATGCGAGAAAGTTGAAATTTAGATGATTTTGTTTGCACTTCGTCAAGACCATCTTGGAAAAATATACTTGACACGCTTTACACGTTTTGGGCATTATGTGCAAAATTATTTTCTGATCTTTAACTTATGTTTATTTTGTTAAGAGCTGAATAGGATATCTTAGACAACAATGTTCCCTTCCCACACCCCATCGAACAATGTTGGGACACCTCGAACATTTCCTGAATACATTAATATTCCTCAACATTGCACAGGAGGAAAGTGGGTGTTAGTTTTCCGTTGTTAACGAGTAAGCGTTCCAATACTTTTTTCCAGGATTGTCTGATAAAGTGCAAACAAAACCATCTGAATTTGTTTTTCTCACATAACTCAAAAACGTTATGTCGAATAAATTTTATTACACACGATTTTAGATTCAACCATAGGAGTTAGAGTCCCAAGACTTTTTCTTCTTCAAGGATTGAAGGTAATCTCTTTTATCCTTTGAGCTCATTTTGCATTTGCCACCTTATAATATTTGAAAATCGCTATTTTGAAAAATAATATATTAATTGTATAGTCGGTCATGTGCCTTGAGTTGAGACCCCTTCGTGTGACATATGCTAAAAATGGAAAAATCACATGGATTTTGCTTAAAACATTTTTAGCATTACAACTATACATAGGAGTATAAGGACAGTATAAATTTCCTGAAAGCATACACATTTCCAAATCTCACAATGACAATATCAAGGTCATTATACAGGGTGGGTAGATAATATATAGGGTGCAAACATCTAGAAATGCACTAAAAATACAAAATTTTCACTGGTCATTTTCATACCTTGAAGATAAAATTATAATGTATTAAGGGGGGTATGGACTCTCAGGTACAGCCTCCGTAAAACTGCCGTAACTTCTTCAATATTCATTTAATCTTTATAAACGTATACAGTTTTTTGAAGAAAAGGGTTCAATGAATCCAACCATGATAATGAAATTGAGCATTTTGGAAATAATTATAAAAAACACGTTTTTAGGTTTGGAAAAGATAACTCAAATAAATTTTGTCAAATTTTGTCATACTAGTTTTATGATAATCCTGATAACATTCCCCAGGGGCGTTTTTTTGTTGGTTTTGAATATCTTATTTATTTTTTGAGTTACAGACCAAAATGTGCTAATAATTTGATTTTCTTTTTTACCGCATTTTTTGGCACTTTTTGGTCTATAACCCAAAAAATTAAAAAAGATATTCCTGGGGAATGTTATCAGGATTATCATGAAACTAGTATGAAAAAATGTGACAAAATATATTTTGAGTTATCTTTTCCAAACCTAATATGGGTCAAAAACATGTTTTTTTATTTTTTTCAAAATGCTCAATTTCATTATCATGGTTGGATTCATTGAACCCTTTATTGCAAAAACTGTATACGTTTATAAAGATTAAATGAATATTGAAGAAAGTTACGGCAGTTTTACGGAGGCTGTACCTGAGAGTCCACACCCCTTAAGCAGCATACTTCAAACGTATACACTAGTATTACAAAGAAAAATGTTGCCACCTTTGTCTTTAGTTTTAAAGGATACCTTACATACAGGGTGGTCAAAATTTGTAACAATATAAATATGTGAAAACGTATTTCTGAAATAAAGTTAACCGTTACATACTAAATTTAATATGGCCAATAACATCACATGCGATCTAACGTAAAAGTACTTAAAATTAGTTCGAAATGTCTGATTTATAACAAAATAATCTAATTTCAGTCAATTTTGACAATAAAAGCCAAACAAATTCGTTGTATTGTTGTCTTGTCCCCAACATTTTTTCTTGACCCCCCTTAAATGTTGATGCTGTGGCGCCATTGAACGTAAAACAGAATCCATTGATGTGTGAAAATATAATTACCCCAAAACTGCCCTCGTCCAAAGTGCTGTAAATGAAGCATGTCGAGAATAAGGAGTAAACGCTTTGAGAAAAAAATCGCATCTATCAAATAATATAAAATATGGAAACAAACAAAAAACTATGACAGGCTTGGCGTCTTTCAAATATTTACAAATAGACATCTCACCTAGGACACTGTCCCCGAGGACACTGTCCGCTTTGACGGATCATCTTCGGTCTGTCAGATGAGTCCTTAAAATTATCTAAAAACCAGAAACTGATGAAGTGTACAAAGCGGACGCACCCTAGCTTGCGCTTTGATGCATAATCATCAATCAAATTACGTCAGAAATAGCTGTGCTGAAGTGCACACTGATAGATTTTACTGACAGATTTTGTTAGTAAATACTTATCACTATTTGTTTAGATCTAAAATAAATTTAAACATCAAAGGGCCGTATTCTCGTACGTAGTTAAACACGGTTTTAAGCTAAACACGCGTCTAACTTTGACTTTAGACACAGCGTTTAACTAAACGCAATTCTCGTATATTTGTTTTACTTAAACACGCGTCTAACTCGCCGAAATGTGTCTAACTTTAAACATGGATACGGGGGTGGTTTAATGCGTGTTTAACTAAACTCGCGCACCAACTGTATGCCTTGAATGATTACTCAACCGTGCCCGGTGCAAGCTGGCGCGCGGATCGTGGTAGTCTTTAAAAGTACCGTGTATTTAAGGCATTCGGTCGATATCTATTGTAACCCATTAGGGCCACAATGAATTAAATACCTGTATACAATCAACTCAGGACCACTCTGGGAACAAGATTTGCAGAGTTTAAAATCGTGTTTTGTTAGACACGTCGTTTAAAGGATAAAATCACGTTTAAGTTAGACACGCGTTTAGTTAAACACGGTTTTAAGCTAAAACCGTGTTTAGTACGAGAATACGGCCCTAAGTGTTTGTGAAAACTTCGGGGAAATAGCACGAGTCTTTCTACTCTATAGTAAATTCATAGATATTGACCGATCGGTTATTGATTTTGACCTATTCCATGTGGACCAATCACGACGATATCGGTATCGTTTATGGGCCCCTCACATGTGTCCGTGTGAGCTGGGCGGCCCCTTACAGTGTGAAAAATGGGTGCGAACGACAGCACACACGGTGGGCCGTTTCCCGTCCGTTGAACACGTTCAGGGGACTTGGCCGGCCACCAGAGTTTTGAGCATGTTCAAAATTCCTGGCGGGTGAGTAAAAGCGGCGGCGAACGATGAGAGTCCGGTATGAGGACGGTATAAGGACGGCGCACCCGTTTCGCACCCGTTTCGCACCCGTTTCGCGCCCGTTCGCAGGGCGGTGATGGACGGTGGTAGACGTAGACAATCTCAGCGATGGGATTCGAACGGGCGCATGCCGCCTGGTTAACCGTTCGCAGAACGGACTCTCACAAAGAGTTAATATGGCAAAAAAAGAAAGCCTAGGAGGCCCTTCAAGGCGGTTCGGCCGGTACCCAGGCGTTCCAACCGGTGAGGACCCGGTATAGAGGTGGTATGCACACGGTGAGGACACGGTGAGAACGGTAAGCTAAAACTGTATGAGGCCGGTGAGCCCGGTACCAGTGATAACCTGGTACAGACTCGGTGTAGAACGGTATCGACCGATGACACGGTGAGGAGGTGTTATGCACCCGGTGAGAACGGTAAGCTACAAATGTATGAGGGCGGTGAGCCCGGTACTCGGCCGGTGAGGACCCAGTATATACCGGTATGGACCCGGTGACCACAAAAAAAAAAAAATGCGCCCGTTGACATGTTTTTACAAATTGTTTGGACTCTGTTGTTTTTCTATTAGACGGTAAGGTGGCCGCCTACCACCTCCGCCCTGCGAACGGGCGCGAAACGTGTGCGCCGTCTTTATACCTTCCTCAAACTGGGCTCTCACCGTTCGCCGCCGCTTTTACTCACCCGGCAGGAGTTTTGATCATGCAGTATTGCAGTTTGCTAAAGTCGTAGCAATACATTCGAGTTGATATTATACTATTTGCAAGCCTACAAAAGTTAATATTGCCTACAATCTGATTTATACATGATAATACAGTATTATATTCAGAAAAAAGAAGAAAAACAAAACAAAACATATTTATCTTTAGGATAATTGTCCGTTGTCCAAAATCTCTCTCTCTGTTTTTGATCGCATCATTAAAAAAGTGAGAGAGATACTAATTATCATTTACTATAAATGTGTAGCTATGATTATACTCATGACAAAAGTCATGAGGCAGCAACCATTCATATTAACGATGTTATGAATGAGGAGGTATAAATCATTGAGTGACCCTCGTATTATTAATGAAATTTTGATATTCAATTTGAAGAAAAAAAACAGGTTAATATATTCAAATCATTACCCAAGTACAATACCAAACACCTGTTAAACTAATAATCCAAGTGAATGGACTCCATCCATGCATGTCTTTGTCTCTGAAAGCGCCAGTGTACTACGCTTGTGTTGAGCATGCACAAAACAAGCGTAGTGCACTGTCGCTTAAGGGCAACCATGGGGACGCTCTCACGACCCTCTCACGTCCCAGCCAGTTCCCACTGCGTCATCAAGTGGTTTGTAGAGATCTTGATGCGTTTGGCTTGGAGTTTTTATAATGTTTTAGCGTGATCTAAAGGCCCTGTCACACATACGGCGATCAGGCCAGAGATCGCACTGCGCTATAAAAAGTGTATAACACGCAGTGATAGCGCGGAAAACTGTCCATTTTAAATCAATATCACCAAAACCCTTTCACAAACTGCTGCGATCAGACCGGCGCTTGGATTACGCTGAAACATTATCAAAACGCCAAGCCAAACGCATCAAGATCTCCACATACCCATCAGTGACGCAGTGGGAACTGGCTGGGACTTCAGAGGGTCGTGAGAGGGTCCCCATGGTCGCCCTTGAGCGCCAGTACACCACGCTTGTTTTGTGCATGCACAAAACAAGCGTGGAGGTTCCGCGTTCTGTTCAGAGCGCTATAATGACTCAGTAGCAGCGAAAAGTGAGCGTCCCGTCGACGTAGCAAGGACGCATACAAACTACTTGTCCTCTGCGACTGCAGTAAAGGTTCGTTCACACTTTTATAGGCGATGTTTGCCGTGCGATGCGATGCGGTAGCCGTAGTTCCACCGCAATGTACGGTAATTCGTCGCGGGTCACGCCGGGTCAACGCAGGTCACCGCATGCGATGGCATTCAGTGCCGTTTGGCAAAATATGAGAGCGTCAGCGTCAACGCAATGCGTCGCAGACTGCCGCAATGACAGTTAAATATTTTTAACTCCATTGCAATTACGTACCGCACCGCACAGTAAATAACGTTATAATGTGAACAAACCTTTGCTGTGAGAAGACAAACACATCATGATATTATCACTATTATTGTATTCAGATTAATCAAAAATGTTATTGATACACCTGTTTTTAAAACTCCCGCCAACCGATTATCATGGCTATATAAAGTAGCATTATCGCATTACGCTAAGCTAGGATAATGCTCTCTAAATAGAATTTAAATAACAATCAATTTATCGGCAATGTGATTAGCAAATTAGAGCTTTAAACGTGGGTCATTGTTATTCCTTCTGTATCTACTACAAGGAGTATAATGTACAGTTCTCAAAATAAGTAACTGACCAGGTCAACACTATCGGCCTAGCGCACCAATGGCGAGTAGCGGAAGAATAGCGCTACCTCGCTAGTAACTGAGGCGTAACCAAAACATTTGAGAGCACCAAACCGGGGTAAGCTGTTAGGCTAGTAACTTGCGAGTCGCGATGTTGGAGGCTGGTTTTGGTGAGATCATGAACAGTGAGGCGAAATCTTAAGGAAGGAAGACAATAACAGGTGTATAAAGCCAATTTAAACTCATTGCGAACCAGTGATTGCTCAATATTGTACAATTTATGAATTGTCCCACAATCATGTCATACACATCTTTTTCTTTACCATTGAATGTTATCAGCGAACGAACCAATGAGACGTTGGGTCCTGATCAGTTTTTACAATGTTTTTCCCCAATATTAAAGTCAATTACAGTTAGGCCTTTAGGGTGAAATCCATACTGGATGCTTAGTTTCATCTTTTAGGGGACGATGCTGAATAATGTGGACATTTACCTCGCTAGTTACTATTCTGGTGTTACTCGCCAGTTTTGCTCTCAGAATTACATCGTTAGTAAGTTACGCTACAGTTAGGGCTGCTAGGGAAGTAGCTTACCTCCCTATAAAGTGGTGCACTCGGCTGATATGTGTTATATCGTCGCTGTTCTGACATACCGGCACATCACAACATAATTAAGTAAAGTGATGTGCCGGTATGTCAGAACAGCGACGATATGTATGTGTTGTATATGTATAACCTAGGTAGTAACTTATTTTGAGGACTGTATATAATTTGAAAACGTGTTGAGAAGGGACTAGTAACGCAGACAGCGACTTATAAGCGCAATTTGATCACAGCAGAGCATAAACAAACGCGGCGCTTTGTATGGGCCTCAAGGGCGATCATGGGGACCCTACCCCGCTCTAGATGGTGTCCACTGTGTCCCCATTCGGTTCTTAGAGACCTTACTGTGTTTTGCATGGCTTTTTTCAGCGCAACGAGAGCGCAAGGCCTGATCGCCGTATGTGTGACAGGGGTATAACCGCCAGCCTGATCGCAGCAGAATGTGAAAGGGTTTTTAGCGACCTTGACTTAAAAATGGATAATTTCGGACAGTTTTCCGCGCTCTCACTGCGTATTATACATATTTTTGAGCGCAGTTCAGTCGCTGGTCTGATCGCCGTATGTGTGACAGGGCCAAATTTTCACAGCGTATCACAGCGTGCTGTTAACGTAAACGACGTATCCCCAACTTACCCCTAACTTATATCAGCGTACACCAACGAACACCAACGTATTTCCGATATTTTTAAAAATCCCAGTAAAACGAATACTATGTTCCCCATCAGAATAACTATGCGCGCCAAACACATCCCAAGGAAAGGGAAAACATTTGGAAACCTCCAGTTGGGTACATAACAAAAATGAGAACAAATCGTTGGGATCTCGATGGCGCGTCACATTACGCTGACCTTAAACCCTTGACGAGCATTTCCCTCATGCAGTTGTCAAGCCCATAATTTGATGCGCCAATAAGATCCCATTTAATAAACAAGTTTATAAGGAAGAACTCAGCCTTTAACAAATTCAAAAGTTTAAAAAAATGGGATCTCGTTATAACTAATTTAAAATCGCCAAAATGGGCTTTCTGTTTTACCAAGACAATAGGCCCGGTTTATATAAGGGCATGGTCATCATGGCAATAATTATAAAATGTTGTGATCAACGCCAAAATATAATAGCATAGTCTATTTACAATAAATAAAGCGTGGACATTCCATAACAGTCACCGTATGGTGAATCATGCTTTTGACCAAGGTTTATATGTATTAAAGCAAAAGGATTAATTAATTTGCATAGACGCATAAAGTTTTGCGGATTGCTGAAGGATTTAAAGTCCATTATTATATCGCAGCGAAACCAATAGCATCAAATGTCACAATCTTCATGATTGGTCCATTGTGGACCATCTAATAGTAAATCGAAAACGTCTAAACATGGAACCAATCGGCCAATGTTTGTGAATCTACTATAATCGTATTATAATTATGCATCTACAGTGATGGTGCTACGATTGATATGTTCTAAATATGAGCGTGTTTCTATACTCACCGTTAAGTTTTTAATCCCCCCTCCCCGTTTCTAAACTGCTAAAACGTTGAGTAAAACGTTTACTCAACGTTGAGTAACTATGCAACAGTTCGACAGTTGAGTAAACAATGCCCAATATGTTCAACAGTTGAGTAAACATTCACAATATGTTCAACGTGGAAAATCGACCAAAATATCCCCCGATCCCCCCGGGATTTGATCCAGGGACCTCTCGCACCAGAGGCGAAGAATTCCCCACTACACCACGGCTGTCAAGGCTAGTTTGCGAAGTATATTGCGCAAACTATATGGACTGGGTCCATTTTTTCATCGAAAAACTGCCACGCCGGGTGGTACCAACGTGCCCAGTCGTGGTATTTTGGGGGTATATGGTAGGGTTAGAGCTATATTAACAAAACTAAGAAATTGTTTAAAGAAAGAAAAAAAATCAAAAAATTCTTCAACGTGGAAAATTGACCAAAATATCCCCCGACCCCCCCTACCCGACCAGTTGTGCATGGTCCCCATTTACCCAAAAAGGCATCGCCAAAGTTGAAACCACCCAGCGTAGTGCAGCACGGTACGTTATGAACAATACTCACGTGAAAATACTAGCGTCACAAACATGCTCAATGACCTAGGATGGAACTCTCTCCAACAACGAAGAGCAGTCGCCAAAGTTACCATGATGTACCGTATTACCAACAAGCTCATAGACATCCCTGATGATCAACTCACCCTAGCACTGGTATCGGGCTCTCTATTTTCCTCATTTACTGATATTCCATTTAAAATGAAGCTCACTTGCGATACATTTCCCCGTGATACACAGTCCGCGCCTTGCAGAGCCGCGAAGCGGCGAAGGGAGTAGCCCGCGAGTTGGAACAACTTGTTAGTCGGCAATATAAAGTCGGGATATGCCGCTAATTAGAACAGCTTCGGTTGAGCCAGTAATTGTATTGTGCTTGGTTATGTGTTGGGCCGAAGGGAGACAGACGAGGGCGTATATTATGTCTAAACTCACCCCAGTCAACAGAACGACAAGAGGCAACAACAAGAAATTCACCATTCCCATCACCCGCACCAACTTGATGAAAGGCTCATATTTTCCTGACACCATGATCCGTCTGTGCAATCTACTACCCCAGCAAGTCGGACTACACTAGACGTCTTCAAGACCAGAGTCTGCGACGTCCAGTTCACCCAGTCGTCGCTCCGCACCAATATTTTAATTGTATATATACATTTTTTTTATGCCAATGGAGTTTTTTCTACTCCAACCTGAATGCACCTCAACACTTGTGCGAGTATACTCATTAACAGAGGTTTCTACACAGTATAGGAAGATGATGATGATGAGTAGTATTAAATACTTTTTACTAGGTACTGCACTGGTAGCGCGTTTCCCCAGTCTCGTGGTGCGATCTATGATATGCAGAAGCAATTTTTTTTGTTTCGAAACTGACTCAGAACTTGCAACCGGAGTCGATTGCCGGCCCCTTTCCTCCAAATTTAACCCCTTTCTCCGCTGATATATAGTTTTATTCTCAATACCACGCCTCCGGTTTTCGGGTTAAGGCACTTTTCATCCTAGCTTTCACCAAAATAATTGTTTTTGTGTTGCGTCTTTTGGTTTTTTTCTCTTATAACTTCATACCCAAAGACTCCTTTTATGGGTTAATTTTGCACACGCTCTCATCCAAAGACTCTTACCTCGGAGTGTTGCGCCGAATGTTCAGCAGTGTTGAAGGCCACTAATGAATATAAAGCATTTTAATAGTGACTTATCAATTCTTCCTTTTCTCTCTAGGTTTGGATGGACATAATATTACCGATGTCTATTTTTCACGAAACGCACGGCTTACTGGGACAAATTCAAAATTGTTCGGTAATCTCCAAGTACAATATAACCAAAGCTGGTTAAACGTGTGTTCCAATATAGGGGTGACTACTACTTTAACAATTAAATATGCGCAGACTTTAATTTGTCCTAATGTCAAACGTATGGCCATGGTAACATCTGATGCAGATCATTATCAAATTAATGATGACTATGAGTATATGATGAAACATGATGATAGTCCCGACATAGGACTGCTTAGTCTCAGAAGACCAAGATTTAATAGGGCGTGCGGAGGAGCCACAAGAACCATTATTAACTGTCTTTGGGGTAAGTGATCAGATCATATGTTATGAATAATGCATAGCAAATAAAGGGGTGATGAGAGGTGTCAAGCTTTCGAAACAATAACGTTGGAACTAACAAGACGCACGACACGTTATTATTTACTGGGAAAACATCAAACATAGCCCTTAACCAAAAAACAAAAAATATGTGCTATATACCATTTTCAATAGACCAAAGACAGCAAGTAGCGACCTGTGCAGATCCCAAATACCGTACTGTACATAGGAACATATTATGTACAGAGCATTCTGTAAGGCTCCGTGAGAGCACCGGGACCGCAACCATAAACGGAAACATTTAAAAGAACTGACGATGGTTAATTTCCTTTTAAGTATGATAAGGATCACTTTTGATAATGTAAAACAATACGGATTCGGAGGAGGCATGGCAATTAATTAATATTTATTCTACTTTAAGTACATTTGTTTTACTCTCGCTGTATACGTGTTGTGTCACAATCATGTGAAAACTAATGACTGGTTTTTGGAAACATTTCAAGGTCTATTTCAGGGATTACTGAACATACTAGGCATATTTGTACTTATGTTAATGCATCTTTCATGCTGATTCTAACTTTGGTGATGGAATTCAATAATTCTGACATTTTTGAAACATTTTGTGAACATTTGGAACTGTCGTCTGCAGACAACTGCCGCGTGGAAAGTATAATATTCTGTCACATGTTATTAAAAAAATGAAAGTAGACAAGTGTTACCCTTTTACGCGTTGCGTCACAATTATGTGAATACAAATGACTGATTCATCAGTATTATCATGATATCTTCAGAAATAAAATGTATAGCACCCGTAAAGGGTATTCACTTGTATATTAATATCAATTTCTAAGTGAAATGTGACCCTATATTCGCACAATTTAATTCCAGATTGAGTTCCTTATCCTGTACATGCCCGTAAAGCAATACAAACTTCTACAATTTGTCGTTATTATGTATGAGCATAAAGTAATTCTACAGAACACATGCCTATTACATTTACAAAACCCATATTGTAATTTTCTATTTTATATGTTTACGTACATTGTTTGCAACGCAATAATAAGTCAAATAACAATAGAACAGACTAGCTAAAAATTTAAAATAAAAATAACAATAAATACAAAAAGGGAAGAAAACGATAGAAAAAAGAAGGGGTTCGGACCAGTCCAGAGTAAGACCTCAAATTTTCAGCTTGAGAAATAATTATAGACATGATCTCCAGATGACGAGATGGGTAGAATATTGCTCTTACACCTACTCAAGAGAGAGAACACCAACCTTCTTACCCTTGATGCTTGTGATTACTTGACAAACATTAACGAGACAGATCCCAATGCAGCGGAACTCAGCAATGCTGATGGGATCCCTGGCCCTTTATATTTGACAAAGGGCTGTACAGTCTACATTAGGCCTAACCGTCCTCATTAGGACAAATTACTACACTGCTATCAAATGTGATGCTGCACATCAAACGGGGGTCTTTGCGGCTGTGTTTTTCAAGATATAGATGAAAACGGACAGAAAAAAGAAGGAATTAATAAGAATTTCACTCGTAAATTATGAATGTCTTATTCAATTCTTATACATTTGGTTTTATTTTAAAGCTTAGAAAATGATATGAGAGCACACATAATAAGAGCCTCATTACATTTTCTTTATCAGATTCTTATGATTTTCGTCTTGTTGGTGGAGCAGATGAGACAGAGGGAAGCCTGGAGGTCCGTCCGGATAATCTACCCTGGGGCCGTGTTGTATACTGCAGTGGTTACGGCCATCTACCTACAGATAAAAGCTCGACTGCTATTTGCCGCCATCTTGGATATCCCCACGGAGGTTTCTTTCTTCTTCAACGCTACATGTACAGCGCTCGCTCGAACACCACAAATATACTGCTTGGTGCTATAGAATGTGTTCACGGTCAATTGGAATCCTGTATTTTTAAACCGTGGAAAGAACAACAATGTGTACAGTATCGGGAAATCCTTGTTGTTTGTGTGACAGGTATGTATCATAAATATCAAATGTTTATGCGAGTTATTCATCATAGTAGCCCTCACATTAAAAAAAAATCCGGTGTCGTATCTCAATTTGTTAAATTTTGGAGAACTATCACATCATTTACTACAAATCCTCCAAAATTGACTTTGTTCCAGGTAGATGCGCCGGTGATTTTGTCATTAACAACGAACGCTATGGAAACGTCACTATGTGCAGCTCTGAAAATGCGAAGTGTTTTCGCATAGTAGAGTTTCTATACCGTACGCTGTTTACGACCCCGAATTGAACATTTATTTCCGTTTCAGAAATGAACTTACAACTATAGCATCAAATTAAATATTACAAAAAAATCAAAATTTTCACAATTGTTTAGGTTATTAGATTGCAACAATATAATATCAGCTATGCTCTTAGTTGTTTGCTTTATAACAAGGACCATTTCAAACATTATCAAGTGTCTTGATGCTGATGAGGTTCAAATGATTTGCAATCACGTTTATCTCGATCAATGATATTTTTTTTGTGATGCGTCTGTCGAATTTTAACAATTTCCCTTTTACAAATGTTGGCTAACCCTCGTCCTACATGCCTACTGAGCCTTTTTTTGTTACACGAGAAGGGGGTATTACCATTCAACACATACCAAAGAAAAAACACCCCACGCATGAGGTTACAATGACGTCGTAAACAGGGCCGACCTCAAAATACCCTAGTATTATTTGTACAGTGTTGTCAAAAAAGTTCCAAATATCGAAATTTAACCAGGTGTTTGGCTTATAAGAGAGGGAAATGATGTTTTTAATCTATACTGTATGATTCAAGACTATACTCTAAAGATCGTTTTCAAAGTTGTTTTCTTCTTCAAATGTTATAAGGTGGTACCCTCCCCGTACCCTCAAACTTTGACGGCTTACCTTACACCTGGGTGAGTTAGTATCCTCAATTCTGTTCGTCAAATGAGTGCAATGGATGCAAAAGAAATTACCTATGAGGGTAATTCAATAAGTTCTACCTCCTCTCTCATAACAACGCTAATATGAATGTCATCCTCATGACATTTGACGTCATGATTATAGCTACACATTTAAAGTAATTGATATCTGTTTCACTTTTGTTCTGATTTGGTCAAAGCCAGAGAGAGATTTTCGGCAACGAAAACAGACAATTACCCTACAAATAAATACACGTTTTTCGTTTTTTTCTCCATATTATTTCATCGTTAGATATAAGAGCACGATTTTGAAACTGAAAATGGCAAACAATGGATGATATCTAAACAGTATAACGTATTATCATGTATAGATTAGATTGTAAGCAATATTAACTCTTAGGCTTGCAAATAGTATAATATCAACTCGACTGTAGGCATATTGCTGTATTGGAATACTGCTAATCAGTCAAATACGTTGTTACAATTCATGCCAACAGTGATGTCGCTTTGTTAAATCTTTAACACGATAGTCACTTTATAATGTTTTCTTTATGGGCAATTTTCAGAATAGTCAATTAGATAGTCAATAGTATAAAATAAATTATTCGAGAGACTTGGAACCCTCCCCATTTAGTCCTGTATATTAAAGATATATCCCACTTTTGAAAAGCAAATTACTTTGGCAGTGTTTCCTATAGGGTTGTCCTGATCTCGTTCTGGCTATTCAGGCGGCATATGCCATATCAAATCAGTCATTGTTATTGTTTATACAGTACTCAAAATAAGTAACTGACCAGGTAATAAATATTTCCTTAACTCCAAAACTATAGCTCCTACGTAAGAATATAAAATTATACAGTTATAAGGAAATCTCTTTTCTTAATTTGTGATATTGTTCATGAAGATCGGTTGATAATTGAGAACACTACATTGATAGGGATAGAACAAAGTGCAGTTTACATTTTCACACTTGGTTTTTGAACAGGCAGGACCGTGTGACAGGTATTTGTATAGGCTGCATTGATCAATTGACGCATTCCCAATCCTTATCTTACTATCAACCCGTGAGTTATCGCTATACCAGTTAATCAATAATCTGTCTGTTTTTAGTCCGAGGCTAGGCTGCGAGTCGACGAACAAAATGTTAAAATGAAAAACTGACTTTGTTTCGGTTTTGGGCACATATCTGAGTCAATATTTATTCAATCTTCACGTGTAATATCTCAAATTGAAGAAAAGAGATTTCCTTACAACTTTATATTTTAATGTTTTTACGTTAGAGCTATAGTTTTGGAATTGAGAGCATATTAATTACCTGGACAGTTACTTAATTTGAGGACTGTAGTGTGTAAAAGAGATAAAGAGATATCTGAAACTTAGAACGGTTTTACTTCACCGATATATACATTTTGTTTCTTAGAACTGGCGAAATGATTAATACCTTGTTTAGAGATGTTTTGATGTTTTTCATCCGTTTCCGTTACACTAAATGCACATTTAGGTTTCATTTCGTCGCCAGAAAAGTATAACTAAGCTAAAAGTGTGTCATATTTCATAAGACTTGGTTATATCTAGCAAAGTTATAAGGTAGGGGTCGATCGATCTTATTGAATGGCCCTCGTAGATGCCCTTGGTCACTTTCCGTTTTGTTTTGGTGCCACCGGAGAAACCCCATTAGAGGGTGGTGTAGGACGAGGGTTACTTTGTCTTTATAAATGCTTTAGGGATTATTTCCCGTAAATGTTAGACGTTTCCCGTCATGTTATAGTAGCTTCAGTAATAATGGTTAAAACATAGAATTGCGTAAGAAACATATTATGTACATCGGCTTAAGTCGCATGTCGCATCAAGTTGTTTTCTTTAACACATTTGTGGACCACCATGAGTTTATTTTAAAATATCGGTATTTTATTTACCTTCATTTGATAGGAGGGCTGTAAAGCCTTAAACGTGACAAAGCATATTAACCAAAACATCAAGTGTTACAAAGTGTGATACAAAGGTTGATATAAAAGGAATACTGTTTCTGTTACTTTAGATTCATCCAAGTTTGAAAACATATCGGCGGCTCGTTTAACAACAGGAATCTTGGCAAATCGACAACGAGCAACGTGGGTGGATATAGCCATTAGGTCGAACTGGGGATCTTTATGCGTGGCACGAGGGAAATATAAGCTAGTACCTACCTGGGTATGCAACATAATACGAAGGAATATTTCTTCTCTGAGCCGAGCAAATGATGACCACCTTCTCTACTTCACAGATAACTTGTCGATTTATACAGTGCGCTCTTCTTACATCAACACCTGCGAAGACTTTGGATATATAAATACATCGATTCAATGTCCAAATGGTAAGTCAATAGCAGTAGACTGTCAATAGAGGGCAGATTCTAACTGAGGCAACCATTGTTAACTTTTTTTGCCGTAGTCATCGTAGTCGCCGTGTTACGCTTGTCACCTAGTTCTGAAAAGTACTGATTTTTAGTAAATTAAAAACTGACGCTAGAATTAAATTATAGACGCTCAACTGTTTTTGTATTCCTTAATCATATAATTATATATTTTCAGCAAAACACATAAATTGGATTAACTATGAAAACCCCCAGAGCTCTTTATGACAGTAATATTATTTCAAACTCAAACTGATGATATCCATTGCATGGCCATGCAATACGCGAATGTTTTAGTGTCATCCGTTGACAGAGTTCGTGAGTATTCTTGTCGCCGTAAATGATGTCACTCTGTATGAAAAGCTGATGAATGTCGCCGACATGCAATGGTGAATGCAGATGCCTCCTGATGTGACGTAGTATGATAGTTCAAAAACGTGTCCTTATGAAGTACTATGAAATGTACACATACCTCAGTTTTCGGGTAGATTTTGTGATCATCTACCTTTATCAACTGGTTTATTACAGCGACGTTTTGATCTGCTCATTTGACAGTGTTGCTATCTTGCATATAATTATCGGATCACCATGAGAAATGATATTGAAGTTGAAGTTTCAAACCAAACCAAACCAAAATACCGGCGGGCTGTACATTTAAAACAGACCGGCAAAAACGGAATATTGTCTGGTATAATTATAATTGAATCCACGTTCATCTTATTTCCCGCCAAAGTCAATGCCATGGCCCCATAATGCATTGCCGCTTTTGGCCATGTTTGTTTTGACAACATTTTATAATACAATCGGATATTAAAATCATGTATAAAAAACATCTCTAAAACGAGTGTCAACGCCCCCCCCCCACCCTTTTTATGTGTATATTATTTGTATACTTGCACAATGTTCATTGTACCGTGGCGATTATATAATAATGATATCCCTTATACTAATATATTTCGTGCCGTGTAAACTTTCACGCTTGTTTACACAACTTTGCACGAACAAGATAATATAAAGATGTCCTGCTTTTCCCGATGCACTATGCAGGAAATACTGGTGCACAATAACAAACATAATATCCCCCCAAACATAATTCAACACATAAATAGTTCAATTCAGATATTACTGTTCTTGTACTTACATTATCGCAACAAAAGAAGTGACTCGTCAAACGTACACTAGGTACAAACGACACCCTCCAGATAACCCTCTCGAACGGTGTGTGTTATGTAGCTCGATCATTGCTTTACAGCCAAACATGATGATACTAATGTAGTAAAGTGCTCAACAAAAGAAAGTCGTACACTTTGTTGAGGTCAATTACAGTCAGCACGCAGGTATCGCTTTCAATGAGTGACCTTGCCGATTTCTAACCCACGCAAAGATCGATTTCAGGATGTCAACCTTGCGCTAAAACCTTACGAGAAGTTGGTTTTCCCTGAATTAATTGAGGTAGGGTTAGCTGGCAGACATGATGGCGAAGTAGGTGGATTGTTCGTAATTTTCTCTATAATATGATGCCAAATCTGACATATTTGGTCCACAAACAGTGATTTTATCGCTAATTTTAGAATTTAACAATTTTTGTGACTTTGCTTCTTGTAACCATTCACTTGACCGGACTAAAATTCGTACGATATTTTAAGAGCAATTTCCGTACTAACGGAATTTTAGGCTTTAATTTCATATCAAAAACATTGATGCCCGATTTCTTTTTTGATAAGAAAAACCGAGTCTGATTTTCACCGATTTTCGGTCAGAAAACGAAACTTACGATCCCCCGTTAGGCCTCGCCAACTTGATTTTTAGTTTCCCGTAACCCGCCCGCGCTTCATTTGCATGCCCGCGTTTGAATTCATTATTGAAATTTTGGAAAAAAATACCGTTTTTGCAATGAAAACGTCCGAATTCATGCATTTTGTGTGATGAAATTGTGAAAAATTATTTTGACGAGAAAAAAATATCATATGAAATTGTGTAGAGCAGAAGGATCGATTTCGACCCCCGGACCTCTCGTTCTCCAAGCGAACTCTTTACTATCTGAGCTATCAAGCGAAACTAGTTATATCCGTGAGATTTAAACACTTCATCAACAACCCAACGACGGTACGAAATGAATTTAGCTCGAGACAAGATTCGAGGAGCTATATTATAATCATTCACTTGACCAGACTAAATAATTTTATAATATTTTAAGCATGTTTCTAGTTACAAAAGACTATGAATATTATGATACCATGGATAAAATTGGTGCCTGATTCTTCAGAAGTGACTTTTTTTACAGTGGATTTGGCTTTATTTTCGTCAAGTTTTTCTTGAATTCGGTCTGTGCGATCGCAATATTTTGCACCGAAAATACAACATGTCATGAAGTTCACAGATAATATTAGATATATTATATGCATCACCAGGATTGACCGGCGGGCAATCGATCACACTGTGCAGCCGTGTACACTACCCTGCGATGGGCGTACACTTAGTGAGCGGGATATTTGATTCCGAACATAAAGGGCATTTATGTGCTTGTTAACAATTGGTGTTTTCTTCCGCGTGGTGTATGGAAACAACGGGCACATCTATAGGGTCATGTGTCATAAGCTCGCCTCCTTTCGCGTTACACACGGATTTTGGCTTTCGCGACATGATTATTACTCATTTATATTTGCTTGTATACCCTCTGAGGTAGTAAAAGTATACATTTTCAAAGGGAAATTGCATGAGGAAACCAAATAATTATGCTATTGAAATTATAGTACGACTAAGAACTAAAATGGTATGATTCACAATGTTCGGAAAAATATCAGAATTTTTAATTTTTGATTTTAGATCTATATATTTTTTATACCTACCCTTATCATTATTTACTTTACATATTTGAATTCCTCATAAAATTACCCATCAGATGATATATAATTGTCAAAGGTTACTACGTCGGTAAGGTAATTTTACCGGTTAGTGAATATCTCCAATTTTTATCCTACATGTATATATTTTTAGAATTTTCAGAAATATTTGTTAAGGATGTACCCTTCCCTGATCTAAACTGCATATCTGAATTCCTCTAGTTACAAGCTTTCCAAAAATGTATACTTTTGCTATCATAGGTTGAAAACTTTTTCTGTTATAGTTATTTTTATATATCCGGTAAAATGAGGCTGATTATTCATGTTGACTGTGTAGCGAATAGGAAGAAAGCTGATGATCATGGTCTTATCCATAATTAATTAGTTGATACAAATAGTTGACAAGTATGTTGAACCACATACTTAAAGACTACTACATCCTTTAAAATGGGACCCGAATGGTGTTTCTAACATTAGGGGATGACTAGTTATTGTAAAAAGAACAAAGCATGGGATTATCCCCATTGAGTTTGTACAGGCGGCACCCCTTCCGGCGGCACCACCCCTGGTCTCCAAACTTCAAACAGCTGTATCTCCCCTTCTGTATTAGCTATACCAACGCCATTTTGCAGGCAGATAACTTATTACTAGGGCTTTAAAATTCGTTGAGATAGTTTTTTTAAGGAATATGACAGCATGAAGCTAAAAAGTGTTACAGCACCACCCTATTGGGAGGCGAGTTCATAACGCGTGACCGTGGGTTGGAATCTTTTGGTTCCTTTAACGTTAAATGGAATACGTCCAAATCGATTTCCGATCGGCCAATGTTTTTGCATCTTGGTAGAGGAAAAGGTAGCTCATTAACATAATTTTTCCGTGACCCATCGTGTTGGAGCATGCGATTCATGTAGTCGTGTAGTATTTGTTCTCCCGATAGATAATTGGTGTCAACACTCTGTTATGAATCTCATTTTTTATATCATAGATTTTACGTTAGCAAATGAAAACATATCGTAAAGCGGTGCATAATTTCAAAAATCCACGTGATAATACAGTATACCTTTGTTGGTGTTTTTTTTCTTCTTTCGTTTCTTTCCTTATTTCAGAAGTTATTGTCTCCGATGTGAAGGTGGACTTACTAGACAATGTCCATAGCTGTGCCTCCAGATGTAACAGCGCATTTGAGTTATTCCAGCCTTGTCGCTGTGATTCTTACTGTGAATTTGTCCATGACTGTTGTTTTGATTATAATACCACCTGCTTGCAGACTAACACTGGAGTGTTACAAAGTATAGCAGACACTAAACAACACATATCCGCTCAGTTGTACAACTGTACTTCGTTACCTTTCGGTTACGCTCAAAGTTCATTTACGGAAGATTACAAGTTTAGCGTTGTAACTAGCTGTCCTAAAAGCTGGACTGGCTCCTTCATTGAAACAAAGTGCCAGGAGCCGTTTCAAAATCCGAACAACGAGCTGCATAACACGGAAACTATTCAACGTTGGTTTGTTTATGACCATATTGGATTCAATTACAAGAATATTTACTGCGGCATTTGCAATGGGCGAAAACCATTCCAGTTAACCCCATTTATCTACGAAAGAAATTACAAGTACATACCCGAGGTCGGACCGTCCCTGAAGGAGAAAATGATTGCGGGAAAGTATGCAAGAAGTTGCACTCAGTCACTTATTGATTCTTGTCCCTCTGATTACACTAACAGTTCTCTAACGGAAGGATGTCAACTATATGCAGCCAACTTTGAATGCATGTATGACGGGCCTACACGTAAATTCAAAAATCCTCATTGTTTTTTATGCAATTTTGCGACCTATTATATAAATACCACTGCGGATTTGGAAAACTATTTTGATCGATGCATGGGTTCTAAACCAGGACAATCTCAAACTGTAAAGCCAATATGGACATTCGTGCCCCGAAGCACTACTAGGATGTCACACACCGAAAAGGGGGATACAGTTTGCTCAAAAGACCAATATTATGATCCGATGGCATCTATATGTCGAACAATCAGTTGCCCTGATGGCTTTCTGCGTAGAGGTCAACGTTGTTTGCCGTACCAACCAATCCCGTGGACGACAGAATCACTAAGGTGTTCTAACCAATATTCGAGAATTGCATTCCCAGTGCTAGGTCAATATCTGACTGAGTTGTACAAGAACGAAGAGACATGTTTGCTGTGGAAGGTTTTCGCCGTTGCGGAGGACCACCACGTAGTACACACAGATGTAAATCAGAGCTCAATCAATCAGTTTGTTTCCGATCTCAATATTGATATCTTCAACGCAAGTTTTGTTGGCAGAACCCAGAGATTGGTGACCCTGAACATCAGTATTTGGCAGATACAACAGCTACAATATGAACTGCAAAAACCTAATGTTACCCATTTGATTGAATGCGGAATGCCAGAGATTGAAGCCTTGGTATTTTGTGAGATGAATGTAGAGGGATACGACTGCTCTGCCAAATGGTACACATTGAACGCAGATGATATAACTATACTTAATATCAACAACGAAACGGTGATTTACGGTTTAGCCAATGCAACCTACATCAGACCATATTTCCTTTTGTACTATGCTTTCTATGATTACATACTTCGACTTGGTTATTTTAAGAGAACAGTGAAAGTGGTGGTATGCGGTGAGACCACTCTTTTCTGCCCCTTGGTGAGTCTGAATTCATCGGAGTTCATTGCGCGACTAAATGCAACAAATGGAACAGAGGTGGAAGTAAATGGACATACTCTGTTGCCCGATGAATTCGTGTTACTGACCAGTGGACAACAACTCCAGATATGTAGTTCCACCTTTGAGCGTATCATATCTGAAGTTCTTGCTAGTTCTAATGTTTCATTCGTTGAACCGTCTGTTACATCTACAACCACGAACGCCAAGTATGATTTATTCTCAATTGTAACGTATGTGTTAACTTCGATCTCGTTGATGTTCTATTTGGCCACATTTATGACGCACTGTGTGTTACCAAAACTGCGAAATTCTCACGGAAGAGCCATCATGCACCTTGTGTCGTCCACGTTCTTGGCGCAATTGCTATCGCTGTTTAACGAAGATTATCACCTCTACGAGAAGCTCTGCGTTACTATCGCGTTTCTTAGCCATTCCTTCTGGCTTGTGTCGTTTACCTGGATGACGATTATGGCTGTCAATCTTGTCCAAACATTTGCTTGGAGTAGCTTACTAAAGATGGAAGACAACTTAACGAATCTCGTTATACAACCGCTTATCGGATGGGGTTTACCACTATTGGTTACCCTTACATGCTTGGGGCTTCATTTCACCAGCGTACCATTTACATACGGCACTGAGACGTGTTGGGTATCCGATCCGATTGCCAACATCATAGTATTCGGAGCACCGGTTGCTTTATCTATCATAGTTAATGGAATTTGCTTCGTCATTACCATCAGAGCGTTGTCCTTGGCAAGTAAACGGTCAAATGAACTTCAAAGTAATGGTGCGCGGGACGCTTGGTCAGATCTTTTCGTCTGCGCAAAGGTTAGATTAGCATTTTGTTTTGTTTTTTCTTGACAAGAGATATCATTCAAATTATATAATTTTCAGTTAAATGTGCTGACATTGTTTAAATTGATTTAAGACCGTTATAAACACATCTCAAAATAGCCCTTCATGAAATGATCGCGATTGAATTTATAATACAATTTAGCATGCAGCAAGTGTCAAGGCGCAACAAATAATTTTTAGAATTGTTCTGGTTTAGAATACGCTCAGACAACAAGCATTGCAATAACGTACAATATGTTATGATTTTCTCTTAAAAGCCATCTTAACACTTTCCACGCGGCTATTGGTTTTACCGTATACAAAACAGATTTTTCAGAAACCTCTTCCAACTTTCAAAGTCTATCCAAAGGATTACTGAATCAATAGTAGGCATGTTTGTACTTATTTCAATGCATTTCTCATGTTGATTCTAAATATGGTAATGCAATTCAAACAATTTGACATTTTCGAAACATTTTGTGAACTTTTGGAATGTCGTCTGCAGACGCCTGCCACTTGGAAAGTGTTAAATATTGAAATAAATGTGTGTTTCGATTGATATTGCATTGTATTTTAATGGAAGATATCCTCTGCTGAATTTACTCTCATGTGTGGACATATATCTTAAATGTGTAACATTTTAGCAAATGTTTCCACTCTTTACAGATCTCTAGTGTAATGGGATTCAATTGGATGTTTGGCTACGTCGCAGGCACCGTGAATATCGATGCGTTGTGGTATGTGTTCGTCATCTTGAATTCTCTACAAGGTGTGTTCGTCTTTTTATCGTTTGGGTTTAATGATCGTGTGAGGAGAATGTTGAAGGCAGCTTTGCAACATCGTAAAGGACACGTGACGAATCAGACTACCGACAACTAGGATGGGATGAAAAACTTATAGAAAGAGTGGAGAACCTCATATATATTGAAAACATCTACGCCTAAACATGTGAAGACGTGTGCGCAAGAATTCAATAAGTCCATTTTTGGCCAAATTGAGTTAAACATTGTTTTGAGCAGCTTTAAGAATAAGAAACATGGGAATATTACTGATTTTTTTAATTTGAGACTTTTAAACATGTTTTTCAGGGGGTTCAATTAAGCACTGTCAGCTTTTAAATTTGAGACTTTTAAACATGTTTTTCAGGGGGTCCAATTTAGCACTGTCAGCAATGTGAGTGCAAGAAGTATGTAAGTCCGCCCATTATGGTGTTTCTAAAACATGAAGCAAAGTAAATTATCAATATAACTGCAAAAAACATCAATTTTTGTTGCACTTAAAAGTCAAGATATATTAATTCTTTAATTTCCCACTATATTCAACAACTTAAATGGGGAAAATATGTCGTTTTATCATAAAATATGTTTTATGCTATAAGATAGTCTGGAAACACTGCTTGTAACTACACAAAATCGAGCCAATTCACCTCAATAACTTCAGATTTCACTGAATTACACTATAATTGCTAAAAATGTAATTTAAATAAATGTTAGTATTACTCTTTCCAGGCTTGAATTCTTTTTTGCAAGATTTGTTATGAATTGGTAATATAAAAACTCTGTACAAATCCTATGGTGCGAATGTGAACGCAATGCAAGTACTAATTTTATGCAGAATATAAATCCCAAATACATAACCTATACTCACCAAGTAACAGCCAAATTGAACTTTTATGTTGATTTTTACAATATTTTGTAAAATTTAAATGCCTGTATCTCAAAATGTCAAATATGGACATAGCACTTCTTGCGCTCACGTCTTCATGTTAAATTAAAACAATGTTCACGTGCAATTATGCATACAGGGTAAATCAGACAGAATGGGCACTTTTTCACAAAGGCGTCACAACTGTTTTAGGCATACATATCCAAAACCAATGGTAGCACTATAATAAATACCTATGATTTGGCTTTCATTAAAAGAGGAACTAACACGAAATCAACCATAACGTTATCATGTTACCTAATTTTAGTAAATCCTCAAAATTTGAAGCCCATCGACCCCGGGATGGTCGAATTACCATTCCTTAACCGGGTTTGCTTTCTGAATCAGCTCAAATGCCCCTTTTTGTTTTTCTTCTTGAATCCAGGCTTTATTACTCAATTCCACAGTTCTATTAATGTCCAGTCTTTTGAAGATTTTGTATCCAATATTAATATGCCTTTTCATGTTTTTCACTAATTTCATTGGTTGGCATCTCCGGATCAGCCAGCTAACAATACTGCGTGTTATTGCCATTCTGTGGAATAATTTTTAAGATACCGGGTTCTACAGTATAACAGTATGTATGTAGTATGTATGTATGTATGTATGTACTAACATTGTTGTAATTATTATGCTCCAATGTTCGGGTCGTTTTTTTAAATTGAATGAAAGCCAAATACAGGGTGAGTCAAAAAGAAGTTGTACGGGAATGAATATTTGATTAAAAATAGACCAAACAAATTTGGCAAACCAATGAGGCACGTGTTCAAAGAGCTACTTATTCCGCTCATATGACAAAAGGAATCATTGAAATCGATCAATTATATCAGGAGCTATGCCTGTTTTAATAAAAGAACCCCTTTTTTTAGCTGTCCACGGAACGCTTAATTCTCTTGAAATATTTCCACTCTAAGTGGGCAGTAAAATGATTGCTGATGTTTGTCCTCTAAGGTGTCTTAATTGTTTTAAGCGGGCCTTCAATGTTTAATCATTTTCTTATTGTTGTCACTGATTTAATATATATTTCATGCACACCATTCCCATCTGTGTTTGAAACTCCCGGGCTTTAATCTCATTTGAATATGAATGCCCGTGTGTACATTTTGCTGCCCACTTAGTGCGGATAGATTTCAAGAAGATTAAGCGTTCCGTGGACAGCTAAAAAAGGGGTCTCTTTTATTAAAACAGGCATAGCTCCTGATATAATTTATCGATTTCAATGATTTTTTTTGTCATATAAGCGGAATAAGTTGCTCTTTAAAAACGTGCCTCATTGGTTTGTTAATTTTGTTTGGTATATTTTCAAACAAATATTCATTCTCGTACAACTTCTTTTTGACTCACACTGTATGTGGTTGTTGTAGCGATATCATTGGTTTTGAATATGCAGGCCTGAAATTTCTGTGGTGCTCTTGCTGAAAAAGTGCTCGTTCTTACTGACTCAACCTGTATACGACATACACCCATGAATGTCTTACAAGTTGACAGATCATGAATGCAAATGGAATTCAGCAGCAGCATGCAACACCGTCATATATAACATACTATCATTATGGCGCATTTCGAGTTGTTGGTAGAATTCAAAAATTGCCCATTTTTATCTCCATTTTCATCACGTTCCTAGAAATCAAAGAAAAATGATATATGCTTTTCTACATGGTTGAAATGTAAAACCATGCAAGATGCACATAAACAATGGCGGAGCACTTTGTCGAAGATGTACTATCAATAATGAAATGGTTATTTGATGTTTAGATATATGTTAACATAATTTACAGAAATAATATGCACTATATAATAATTAGAAGATTCATAAAATAATTCCAAAATTGAACTTACTGTTCCAGACAGTTTCGACGTCCGATCGGATGTCTTTCTCAATGGTGTATGACGACCGTTGATCCAGTGTTACTAGAAGTAGTTTTTCTGATGACGTCACGAGATGTGTTGGATGACGTTTTCTGGATCAATTGATCATACAGGTGACTGAGTTGGTAGGCCCCCTCGTCGCTGTTCATGAGGTGCTGTTTCATGTCTAGATGGGATTTGCGACGGATCCAAATGGATTCTCTAATCCATCTGGTGTTTCTAGTGTTGATTTTGATGATGAAAAAATTTATTGAACTTTGGGCATCGATGGGTACTAATCATTTTGGGACAGCCTGTATAAGAAATACATTCTAACGTAATGTATTGGCTACATTATAAATGTAAAATAATATACCAATATTCTCAAATACTATCTGACATAGCAGATAAAAAAGTAAAATTGTCTGTGACGGATAACTAGAAATGTAATGATGTGATTAATAATATAATTGTTGTGGCCAAAATGTGCATTAGCAAATTTAAATAAGACCGCATCTAAATGTTGTTGCCTTGTTCAGAGTTTGACGATTAACATGTATGTTGAAGTAGCTTGTAGTTATATATATCACAATTTGAATTTTTTTTAATGATAACTTATTGTTTAACTTGATTATGAATACGACTCTTATCAGCATGCAGTCATTCATCTTTCGAATTACGATGAGGACAGATCGTTTTAAGAGTAATTTTTTTCTAGGTTGAACAACTTTTGGACACACATTTTTTAGATTTTGCCTAAAGTTTGGGAGGTGAAAGACATTTAGTAGTTATGTAAAGATATGGTATTAAAAAAATCAGCAACCCTCTGCTGCCATGGTAACGAGCTTCTCTTGTTTTAGGTTATTTTAGGGGGAAATTCTCCTAATTATACTGATTTCAGCAACGAAAGTTTGGCAGAACCCTACACCAAGGTGGTACATTTTTTTCCCAAACTGACTTCATGAATGAGTTGCCCTATCTCCTGTTTAACAACTAACCGATTTAAATAAGTCAGTGCTGCCATATTGATACCCTGTTGCCATGTTCAAATATCACATTTTGAGCAAGTTGAAAAAGTCAGATATTACTAAGTCTGTCAACCTAGAAAAAATGCACTCTTAAATTGGATTATACATTTTAATCACTAATAATGATGTGAAGATATATGTTATTTTAAACTATTGACTGTATGTACAATGTATTAATAGTGAAGATGATGCGTGATTATCATTGATGTTAAATAAATATATAATATAAAATATGCACCCGCAAATATCATGCGTCCATGCATGAAATAAAATGAGCAATTAGCGCGCCTCAAATATGCCATCTTTACGGTGACATATCGATAGTCCGACGGTCTGATAGTCCGACGCTTCTATAATCCGACGCTTCTATAGTCCGAACACAAAAAAGGTTCTATAGTACGAAGGTTCTATAGTCTTTATAATCTTTAAACGGGCTCGATATTCCGAACATTATACATTTTCTTTAGTGGGTAAATCCGACAAATTATTTTGAATTTTAATTCAATTAATACTAACACTTTCCGATTCAATAGGAATGATAGGAGTAAAATATTTTCTTTCAAAATTAGAAACAGAATAGTTAACAAGATAGGCCATTTTCAATATAATCTCATGAACAATCTTATTTGCTGTATAAGGAATGTATGTAATTGGCAACTAAGTGTCTCAGTCACATGTAATGTATGCAATTGTTTAGATAATTATGACCACTTTTTTTTGTAAAATGCAATTATAACAAAAAATTCTGGATTACATTTTCCAAATATTATAAACAATTCTTGATGAAGGAATACGATTTTGATATATCTTTGTGGAAAAATCATATGCGGCTGGAACATCCGTAATTTTAAATTTAATTTTACAAATATGTTAATTGAACTAGCATATTATGCCTATATAAATCAAGAATAATTTATTATAATACAAATAAAACAAAACCTATTTCAATTCTGTTTATATTGGAAATTAAGAAGATTGACGAAATTATTGCATTTTCGAAAAGAAAGGTAAAAATAGAACATTGCAAAATATACTGTATATTTTATTCTTGAAAGTTATATGTTAAAATCAATTTTTCTTCACAGCATTTATCACATTGTACTAATATAATAAAAGCATTTGGGGTTCAATAAGATTTCGGAGTTGTTTATCTTGAATCGACAACGCTAAAGCTGCCCGAGCAAAATAAACCCGTCTTACCGTTGTCGATTCAAGATAAACAACGACGAAGACCTTGTTGAACCCCGTTCAACAACGACCAAACATATTTACATCATTCATATTTGAATAGCGTTTTGGATAATTGATGAAAACAAGTAAAAAAACGTGTTATATTTAATAGGCTTAATTTGACATAAAAAAATAGCTGCTCTTTAAAAAACGGGGAAAATGTTTACGTTTTATTATAATTAGGCCCTTATTTGGACATCGTCCGTTCCCTGTAAATGGGCGAGGGAACTTCTGAATGGGCTGGGTTACAAAAGGTAAACATTAGAGAAGACAAATTATTTCGCAAGTAATTGTGAAATTTAAAATAGTTTGTAAATAGCATTTTATTCACACACCACCTTTAACATTCAGAGAAAAATCAAATCAAGAATGCGTTTAATTTACATAACACATTTTGATACATGTTTATAGAAATTGTGTATCAAATAAAAACACACCCCTCCATTTCAATAGTGGTACGGTCCATACTAGAAGGAATGTCATTTCACCGCGCGAAGATGCGAAATGGCGATTCTCTTGTGCTGGGTAGCGATCGTTCGGTCTAAAAATTGTGGCTTTAGGAGTGACCCGTGACATATGGCCCTCGCCAAAAATATTTTCCTCAGGGATATAGCTACATTTTTGTATATAAAACTGTTTGCTAACTTTAAGGAATGCATGGAGAAATGCATTTATACGCCAAAAAACGGGCGAAAAAATGAACACATTTTGCGAACATTTTTTGTTTGTTTACAATTTTGCATCGATGCATCATATGCATAAGTGGCTTCCAAATAAGGTTCGCTATCCTACTAATTTGCATATTAACAGTGGGTTTATCTCAAATCAACAACGCTTTGTTACTGTACTTAAGGTATGGGGGAGTTGTTGAATGTCTCATACATAATGTACGATATCTATATTAACATATGTGTATTATAATTGTTTAACGTTATATTATAAGTTAACACTTGTTGAGACGAAAATAAAGACTACACTACCTCTATGAAGTTAAAAGAGGAAAAAAAACCTTTCCGATTCGAATCTTATTTTGTATAGCTTCTTTATGAAAGAATCAATGTTTCAAAATGAGATTTCCCCTTATCTCGTGAGGGCGCACTGCAAAGACCGCTATTTAGAAATGTCGGATTATAGAAGAAGAACACATCTGATTCGGAAAAAACAGTGAAACCCATTCGGACTAGAGAACCCTTTAAGAAAAAGAACTATAGAACCTTTTTTTAAATTCAGACTATTGAACCTATTTTAACTTTCGGATTAGAGAACCCTTTATCAGTTTTTGGACTATAGAACCTATAAGAATATTCGGATCAAAAAACTTTCCTAATACTAGTACTATAGAACCTTTTTTATTTTCGGACTTAAGAACCTTTTTGACCAATGAAAAAGTAATCGGATTATAGAACGTTTTTATTTTCGGAGTTGAAAACCTTCGTAATAAAGAACCTGTTTTCGGATTAAAGAACTTAGAACCTTTTATCTGATTGGGACTATCGAGTGATCAATGTACATGGTCGTACTATAGAACCTTCGTACTATAGAGGTGTCGGATTATAGAACCGTCGGACTATCGAGCCGTCCCTATATTTACAAGTGACACATTGATCATCGATTTTTCTTAGAGATTTAGTCCTTCTCGTATTATGAGGATTGAATTAGAAATAAAATCAATTTGGACGACAACACGAGAGACCTTTGTCACTTTTCGGGATATAAACTACCTAAGATATGATTTAACCCTAGTTCTCCTGAGACGTTTTTGTAACATTGGTACGTAAGAGGAGGTTTACCTCACCTAAACAAATCCAAACCGAGGTGCAGAGTATGCTTATTTTGGTACCATGGTATAGCTAGAGGTCTCCTCTTTCCATACATACCAAAACAAGTACAAACAGTCCACGCATGACGTCACGAAACATGGCCGACCTCAAAATCCTCTCGTATTCGTCTGTATACAGTAAAATATAGGCAAAAAGTTCCATATATCCGAATTTCACCCGGTTATAAGTGAGGAAAATGATGTTTCTAACATATATTATAAGATTCAGGACAATACAATTAATATATATTTATTCAAATGGCGATTTTTAAAAATGTTAAGGTGTAAAGTCAAGTCAAGTCAATTAAATCCTTGCTGAATAGTCATCGTAAAGTGGGGCCCTCATCGGGAACTGAAACAAACACTGAAAGCCAAACTGGAGTCAGGGTTACTCTATAAAGGGAGTCCAGCCTACATGTGACTCTATGTCAATATTGACTCTGTTTGGAGAGTCACATGACTCCCTTGGAGAGTCAACATTTACTGACTCCTTTGGAGAGTCATGATGCATGACTCTTCAAGGGAGTCTTGTGACTCTTCAAATGGAGTCAATGTTGACATAGAGTCACATGTAGGCTGGACTCCCTTTCGAGAGTAATAATGACTCCAACTGGCTAAATAGAGTCACCGTGACTCCAGGTAGGAATAAGACACTGAGAACTGGAGGTGGGGGGGGGGGCTTTAAGGTAATTGGTTCTTTGATGTTTATGTTCTTGCTCAATGTATTTGCATTTACTGAGTGAGCAATCACTCCCCTTCCTTAACCAGTGAGAAATATGCATATATCAATATACATTCAACGGTGTTAAATTAAGGCATCGACTTAATTGAAATAAATTAATAGGTTTAAATAAATAAAATGTGCAAATTAGCTCATTAGCATAATTGAAATGGTATACACGAGCATCGGTGCTAATTTTTGTACCATTGCAATTATGCTAATGAGCGATTTGTGCATTTTACTCGTCTAATATAAGACCAAGTAAAATATGCAAATTAGCTCCAGAGAGTCAGGATGACTCCTTTGGAGAGTCATGGGCGATGACTCTTTCCGACGGCTAGGATGACTCATTTGGAGAGTCAGGATGACTCCTTTGGAGAATCAGGATGACTCCTTTGAAGAGTCAGGATGACTCCTTTGGAGTGTCATGGCCGATGACTCTTTCTGACGGCTAGGATGACTCCTTTGGGGAGTCAGGACGACTCCTTTGGAGAGTCAAGATGACTCCATTGAAGAGTCATGATGACTCCTTTGGAGAGTCATGGCCGATTTACTCCATTTCAAGAGTCACTTGACTCCAGTTTGGCTTTCAGTGAATATGATTTGACTGTGTGCAAAGTGCCCCCAAAATGTTACCCCCCCCCCCCCCCCACCGCCCCCAACTATCATAACGACAAAATCTCCTTTTTACCCCCCACCCCCACCATTAAGGTATTTATGAAACTCCCTATAGAGGCCTTGTAATTCACCATGATACCGATGAATCGCATGCTTGATTCCTTTCTGTGAAGCCTACCGATGAATACGGCAGCATATTTTATCAAATTAACTGTCCCCATAACATTACGTCGGAATAGACTTTTGAAATGCATTTGTGCTGTGATACAATCTGTTGTATCGACCAATCTACAGAGGGTTTATCATTTCCTGCTATAGTAAAGTAGCGTCTCCCATAGGCACTGCGTGGCATCCCGTCTTGCTCACGACTTAGAACTCACCAACATAAGTTCATTGGATCTTTAAATTCAAAATTCAAAATAATCTCAACCCGTTATTATTTAAAATAACTTCGCTGAATATAGAACATTGCTGTAATATGTCATCGACCCATTCACTACGGAAAATCAAAGTATTTGACGGTAACGTTACGTCACTAAGCTTAGCTGTACCCAAAATCAATTTTTATTTTCTGCATACAATATACAACAGTAAAATGCCACAATAGGAATAAAAAATAACCATAATATACGTGTAGACACTTTATTTGACACCATGCATATATTTTTAAGACCTGTTGATTGAAAGTTATTTGGAGGGGGTCGTCATAATATTTTCATACAATAATCACACTCCCTTCTAATCAGCCGATTCATGAAAGAGAAAAGTTAATCACTTTTGCAGTGCATTTTTTGCCATATTTGCTTTAGGCAAAAGAGCAGATTTGGTTTTCGACGTCTTGGCACGTCAATCAAGGATGGACAAGGACACACCGCACTATGACCAGTAAGAAGAACTTAATTCGACGTATTGTTGACAAAACTCATGGTAGATTGTGTCCACTTCCTTCAAATTGGATCACCTTCATTCACAACAAACGATCTTATCAAATGTTTTACTCATAGTGTAGATAGTGTAATAAATATTGAGTAAATTTACTTGTATTCTTCTTCAGAGGTATAGACCTTCCGGAATATTATCGCTACTCTAAGTTTCATGGAAAATCCCGTACGGTCATTTTGTCCAATCATCAGGCGAATAGATGTTTCTCTGATCGCAGATTTTTGAAAATGAAAATACACATTCAATGGTGTTTTAAACTAACGGTCAGAGCAACAGTATATCCCAAAAGAGGTCAATACACATTATCAAAAGATAATCAAAAAGGGCTCAACTGATAAATCATGAGCGTAGTATAATTATTGACAACCAATTCGGGTTAGACCAGGGCGGTGCCACTGTACACAAACTCCCATTGCCGAGATTGAAGCCTTTCTAAGAGGTACATTGCGCGCCCTCATTATGCAAGAGGTACATCGCGCGTCTCAATGTCCCTTATAAGGACTTTCGTGCTGTCAATCATAGCGTTGTCATGATAACGCTTCATTCCAAGAGGTACATCGCGCGTACTCATGCCCATATATAGGAGGCTTCAGTTTTGCGATTCGAATTTCCTCTCCCATTATACAGGGTGTCCCAAAAGTCTATGCACGACTTTGAAGCTTTGTATTTCACAAAATATAAGTCGTATTGAAAATATGAATACATATTTAGAAAGAGGAGATGTGGGAAATAATTTTGATACCAAACATTGGAGTAACATCTGCTTGTAATGCCACCCTAAATGTAAAATATGTATTACTGCAAAAAATGTAGTTTTATACTTCGGAGAGATAAAGTTCATAAATCAATATCTATTGAGATTAACAAAAAGACGGGTAGAGTTGGTTACACGGAAAGTGATCCGTCAATTGTAATATTTATAATTTTACATGTGATCCCATCACAATAACAAACTATATTACACATAGTTTTCGTTTCTATAGTAAAATCTAGTTTAAATGTTTTCCATTTATATAGAGACGTGTGCTTATGCAAAAACACAGACCTAAAAAATTGAATAACGTAACAGAAAAGTGAACACACATCACACAGCGAATAGATCTCTTTGGACTTTTGGCTACTGCATGGCTTATGATATCAATGTGACTTGTTGATCTACCAGTCTTTTTTTCTACCACATCGAGACAAATCATGCACAGTTCCTGTGTTCAAAAATGTATCCACCAACTTAAGAATGGATATTCTTCCTGGCGCGCGTTTCACTTTAAAATGTTTTCTGAACTTTTGTTGAGTAAGTTGAACTGAATTCGTTTCAGCGTAGACTCAAAAAATTTGTATTCGCTTATCTATGCTGTAAACCATCTTGAATGAAGACTTTTGCTGTGCAATGTTGTCTACTTCGCCTATTTATGTTGTGAGTGACCGAGTTTGGTAATAACATTAATGTTGCAAGGTAAGCAGTGAACTGTGACTAATGCGCAACGTTGCTTTGATACCGTTAATTTATGCGCACCTGTTTTTAGCAACAATGTGTGGTATTTGGTATGGGTGGGTCTCACATGGCTAAAAACTTTCAACCAGTTTTATAATGTTGTGGGTTCACCAATAGGGTTGTTTTTGGTATCAAAATAATTTCCCAAATCTCGTCTATCAAACTATGGTTACATTTATACCATATGATTTATATTTTATGAGATATGACTCTTCAAAAACGTGCATAGACTTTTGGGACACCCTGTATAAGCTCCCTGGTTAGACTAGCCATTGAACAAAGTGCTCAATACCGTAAACAGTAGAGCTTATAAAAATTCAGAGGTATATACCTTCCGGAATATTATCGCTACTCTAAGTTTCATGGAAAATCCCATACGGTCATTTTGTCCAATCATCAGGCCAATAGATATTTCTCTGATCGCAAAGACAGCGGTCCAACAGTGGCGTCGGTCCACTGATGGCGCGCTTTTGGTGGCCCACTTGGGGCACATTAATGGCGGCTAGACGTGTGGCCGAGGTACGACCGACGTTTAGCCTGCAACGCCTTCCTTTTGTCCGTATTGTGTGAACGTGCAGGGGATAACTAATAATATGCCCTGCCGACATGCCACAGTACGGCCCTGGAAAGGTCAACAGAGAGAATTATCTCGAAAAGAGAGAAATATTTCAAATGGAGAGAAAGTTTTACAAAAGCCAACCTCATTTTGCCTCACCTCCCTCCCCTCTGTTGACTTTTAATGTAAATATTACTGGAAATTAGTTTAGAATTTGTCTAAAATGTCTAATTTCAAATTAGACACGAACGACCAAAAATGTTTAATCCTCGTTGTAAAGATGGATTTTGATTGTATGATTCCGAAAAAATGAAACCATGTTGGAACTAAATGATTTTATCCTAATACCGATGTGGAGTTGGAAAACCAGCCCCAGTGTAAGTATAATTTCTGTGAATTGTATCCGTCATTACCGTTTCATTTAGGGAGAAATAGTATGGCTTTACATAGTCAATTACTTTAGGTTTACTTAAAGAATAATGATTACATCTTCGTTTATGTGCATAATGCATGGTTTTGCATATGAGGTATTTTAATGTTCTGTTATTTCTATTGTTCATAAATTGAATCTTGGAACTTGGTGAAAATGTGGAAAAGGTTGTGCAATTATTTTATTTAAATCCATTAACATGCGCCATATATGCGACCATGTCAAATCTAGATCGTAAAATGTCGGTCACGTGGATTGTAGGTGTGTAGTATGAAACGTAATGAAGCGGTATGATCGCATTTATAAGCATCGGTTGTTCGCTAATAGTGGCTTACTATGTTTACATACCATGAGGAAATTGACTAAAGCGAGACTATTTTGTTTTACTCAACAATGGCGTCGATACCGGCAACTTTCAAATTTATCGAGCTGAATGTAAGATGTAAAGGTATGAATCCGAATCTTTTTTTATCTCACCGATTTTGTTACTGAAGCACCGCAAAATCCAACTGTGTGAGGAAGACAATCCCTCAACAAGCCCAGGTGCAATCAACACACGGGTGATTAAAACAATGGATTAGATTAAAAACACGTTTGTTTTTCTGACTTCGAGTCAAAGGCACTCGTCTGATCGGATTGCATTCGGAACCGATCAAATTTGTTCGGATTTGAAATGGTCTGTACGATGACGGTGTTGTATTCTGATGACGAATTAAATGTGTTGATAATAAATAGTTTGTGAACTTGAAAGTGAGATATTTCCAAACAACAACAAATTTCAAAATTAGCCTGTGCATTTTGTGTCCACCAGTATACTATTACTAACATCCATGTGCAGTTTGTTTAAGGTTTAGGTGTTCAACAAATCTTCTCAGCATTTTATCTATCTAAGCAATCAGTAGTCACAGATATATCATGTGACCCGTCATCATATGTGCCTGTCAAAAATAAATGTTGTGTCCACTGGTTACTAACACCAGTGTACAGTTGGTTTTAGGTTTTAGTGTTCTCCAAATCTTCTCAACATTTCATCTATCTAAGCAATCAGTAGTCAAGGACAAATCATGTGACCTGTCATACTTGTCCGTCATGTGTCCTTATTTTCGTTGTTGCCAAGCCGCCCTCACCATCCCTCTGACACGATCATTAAATCCAAACGAAACGAAGATCAAAACGCCTTGCAGAGAATTCACGATGACGAACACATACCACAACGCATCGATATTGACGGTGCCTGCCACGTAGCCAAACATCCAATTGAATCCCATTATACTAGAGATCTAAAAAGAGTTGATAAATTCCGAAAATGATACACATTAAATTAATGTCTATGTCCACATACATATTAGTGGAATCGCTTAAGGTCAATTTTGGCCATTACGTTTACTTGTCGGATACAAGCAAACCATGATGATATATTCTTCTTTAGGTTATGACACGTGATTCTAGAAGGGGGTGCTCATGTCAGGAATCATCCCAATCGAAGATGGCTTCTCCCATAAAATGACGTGTTGCAAAAGACAATAGAATGTTGTTAATCACAGTCTAAATACTGTAACCCCCCCCCCCCCCCCCCGAGAACCAACTAGTGACTCTGTTAGAATACATTATTATCTAAATATGCGCAAAGTGGCATGTTGGTTCTCGGTGGGGGGAGCATCCATTTTCAACGTTTTCTAATAAATGGGGTTTGTTTTCTTAAAACAGAATTGCCACTGAAGAAAATTCAAGCTGCATACACAATTTTCATTATAATTTGGCCGGGGAAAATCTATCAATTGAATGGATGGCTATTCATATGTGGCTTGTATTGTTTTGCTTCAATTGGCGTGCATGAATGCACTAATCCAAGTCATAGAAACAGTAATTAATGAATACAGCCATACAATAACGGCTGCCAGGTGGAGGATTATTGAGTAAACAAATGACGTAGATAATTTCATCATTGAATACTACATGTACTAAGCAACATGAAAGCTATTAAACATACAACTTGTTATGGTTCTCTGGTTTAGGTCTAATATGTTTGTGATTCCCATTCAAATCCATAGAGGTCCTTCATCAAACTATTCGCTCTTCATAAATGTACATCACGGCATATAGTATGCTGTATCGAAGTGAAGTAAGCTTAAACTACTACACACACACCCCCACACGATGAGCAAAGAAATTGATACTACATAGGCTCTCATCTCCTTACCTCGTAACGTCTCACCAACTCACAACAAAACTGGTGACCATAACATATTTGACGGCCTCCCACGTGACATTTACAGTTAAATTTGGTTACATTTGAGATGGAAAATTTGATTTTCCATCCCACTTTATAAAATACGATGCCCACTTAATGAAATCCAAAATGGCGACAGTCGCTAGCATGATCCAATACGTTCAACCAATAACATTCATTATTGTTCGTTACGTGTTCAACAGATATCTAAATGCTAAACGCCTGATAACCTAAACATGTTCGGAAAGTATTTACTTCATATTACGTACATGTATGTGTTTAATTCCTAAACGCATATGGCCTAATGTGTTTAGCAAGCGGTGGCAAATCTTTTGGACCAATGAAACGTGCCGTTTGATGTCACGTGTTCAGAAAGTGTTTATTCGCTAAACACATAAAACGCAAACACTCTAAAAGCTTCTTAACATGTTTAGCCAAGATGTTTAACTCTCAATTAATGTATTGTTTAATACCTAAACGTGTTTAGCATGCGCTTAGCCCTAATATATGTTTACGGTTTAAACATATAATGTTGAGGATTTAAACACTGACATCCGGTAGCTTCAGATAGCTAAGCATATAATGTTTAGAGAACAAATACGCGTGTTTAGGAATAAATCACGTTTAGCTCTTCATGTGTTTAGTTTCTAAGCACCGGCTTTACAATGTACATGTACGAGGAATAAATAAACAGTCGAGTAACAACAAATAATCAAAATGTAATGTTCATATTTTCTAATTTTCTACCTTTTTATGGACAACAAAAGGTCCAAGATTCTTCAAACATTCAAGTAAGTCCAAAAAGTATTTGATAGGATAATCCAAGTTGGTCCCCAGAATGGACTTGTTATTAAGGATGACTGTGTCATTGTTGGTAGAATGAACTTGTTATTAAGGATGTCATTGTTTGCTGGATTCACTTAGGCCATCTGTTTAATAATAGCTGTTGTTTATTTCATTACAGACAAACGCAGAGCGCCCTAATTTGTCTGATAATACCTTTGTTCTTTAAATTTCATTGATCAACCTTGAAGTTTTCTGTATATTCTGAATGATGTTTCTCAACGTATGCTAAGGTTCAGGCGCAACATATCATATATATATATATATATATATATGATGTTAGCGCCTGGTCTGAAGACACGCTAGAGGTACTAGTTCATGACCTCTGCATGCGTACTATTCAAAAGCAAAACACTCATCACTGAGCGCCAATTTTAAAAGCACATACCCATTTATGGCAATCAGATTTAGTACGTGGTCTCTCATTGTGTTAGGGATGCACCATTCTACAGTGTGAATTTGATTTACTCATCACATTCCCTGTATATGCGCACGCATACCACCGGGAATTACGTCACAGGTCACATCATCTATAAGAGAGCAGATATCATTTTAAAAGAATTCCTAGACTAACCTTTGCGCTGATAAAGAGATCTGCCCAGGCGTCCCGCGTAACATTACTGTCAAGTTTCCTTGACCGTTTCCTTGCCGAGTTCAACGCCCTGATGGTAATGACGAAGCAAATTCCATTCACTGCGAGAGATAAAGCAACCGGTACTCCGAATACTATGATGTTGGCAATCGGATCCGATATCCAGCACGTATTCTCGGTGCCGTATCTAAATGGTACGCTGGTGAAATGAAGCCCCAAGCATGTAAGGGTAACCAATAATGGTAAACCCCATCCAAGAAGCGGCTGTATAACGAGATTCATAAAGTTGTCTTCCATCTTTAGTAAGCTACTCCAAGCAAATGATTGCACCAGATTTAACGCCATAATCGTCATCCAGGAAAAGGACACAAGCCAGAAATAATGACTAAGAAACGCGATAGTGACGCAGAGCTTCACGTAGACGTGATAACCTTCGTTGAACAGCGATAGCAACTGCGCCAAGAACGTGGACGACACAAGGTGCATGATGGCTCTTCCGTGAGCATTTTGCAGCTTTGAAAACATACAGTGCGTCATAAATGTGGCCAAATAGAACATCAACGAGATCGTAGTTGCTAAATATGTTACAATTGAGAATAAGTCATATTCGGCATTCGTGGTTATAGACGAAACAGATCGTTCGTCGAATGACAGGTTTGAATCAACATGATTTTTAGATATGATATGCTCATAGACGGAACTACATATCTGGAGTTGTTGTCCATTGGTTAGCAACACGAATTCTGTTGGCAATAGGGTATGTCCATTTATTTCAATCTCAGTTCCATTTGTTCCATTTAGCCGCACGACAAATTCCGTGGAATTCAGTATCAACACGGGGCATGACAGAGTAGCCTCGCCGCAAACCACTACTTTCACTGTTCTCTTAAAATAACCAAGTCGAAGTATGTAATCATAGAAAGCATAGTACAAAAGGAAATGTGGTCTGATGTAGGTTGCATTGCCCAAACCGTAAATCACCGTTTCGTTGTTGATATTAAGTATAGTGATATCCTCTGCGTTCAATGTGTACCATTTGGCCGAGCAGTCGTATCCTTCTACATTCATCTCACAAAATACTAAAATCTCAATTTCTGGTATTCCACATTCAATCAAATGGGTAGCATTAGGTTTTCGCAGTTCATATTGCAGCTGTTGTAACTGCCAACTACTGATGTTCAGGGTCACCAATCTCTGGGAGACGCTCACATATCTTTTATTAAGGAAAGCCGCTTTGAAGATACCTATATTAAGATCGGAGACAAACTGTTTGATTGAGTTCTGATTTACATCTATGCGTTCTACGTGGTGTTCCCCAGCAGCAGCGAACACTTTCCACAGCAAACATGTCTCTTCGTTCTCGTACAACTCATTCATATGAAGACCCGTCCCTAGGAATGCAAATCTCGAATCTTGTTTAGAACACCTTAGTGATTCTGTCTTCCACGGGATTGGTTGGTACGGCAGACAACGTTGACCTCTACGCAGAAAGCCATCAGGACACTTGATTTTTCGACATATAGATGCCAACGGATCATAATATTCGTCTTCTGAGCAAACTATATCCCTTCTGTCGGTGTGTGACATCTTACCGGTGCTTTCGGGCACAAAGGTCCATATTGGCTTTACTGTTTGAAATCGGCCTCTAGAAGCCGGAACCATGCATCGATGAAAATAGGTTTCTGATTCCGCAGGTGTATTATAATAGGTCGCAAAATTGCACAAAAAACAATGTGGATTTTTGTATCTGCGTATACCAAACCCTTCATCGAAGCACTCAAATTCGGCGGCATATAGTTGACATCCTTCCTTAAGAGAACTGTTTGTGTAGTTAGAGGGACAAGAATCAATTAGAGACGGAATGCATCTTCTAGCATACTTTCCAGCGGTCATATTCTCCTTCACGAACTGTCCAACATTGGGGATGAAATTGACAACTCTTTCGTAGAGAAAGGGGGTTAACTGGAATGGTTTTCGCCCATTGCAAATGGCGCAGTAAATATTCTTATAGTTCAATCCGATATGGTCATAAACAAACCATCGTTGAATAGATCCAGTGTTGTACAACCAGTCGCTAGGATTTTGAAACGTCTCCTGGCACTTTCTTGCAATGAAAGAGCCAGTCCAGGTTCTAGGACAACTAGCTACAACAAGGAATTTGTTATTTCCCATAAAATAACTATCGAAACCGAATGGAAACAGAGGGCAATTGTACAGCTGAGCGGAGATATATCGCGAGTTTTTTGTCATCGTCATTAACAGCTCAGTATGATTCTGTAAGCAGGTGATATTATAATCAAAACAACAGTCATGGAAATGGTTACAATAAGAATCACAGCGACATTGTTGGGTTAACTCCAATGTACTGTTACATCTGGAGGCACAGCTGTGGACATTGTCTAGTAAGTCCACCTTCACATCGGAGAAAACAACTTCTGAAATAAGGAAAAAAGAAAGAAATATACCCATTTCATTATCATGTGAAAAATGTATGCGTGAAGAATGTATGCACTGGTATAAGAATTTTGGCAAGGGTCAATCTATTAGAAAAAAACACACTAACAACTGTGTTACTTTTTTTGTTATAACATTTATGTACAGTTCTGGTATAAAAGTTTGTCTCAACAAATCTGGGATATTGTTGGTTTATCATTCATGTTAGAATTCATGGAAAAGAAAGACATTGTGGATATAATGTTTCTATAGTCTGTTACTTTGGAATGGAGATACCCGCCCTGGGTTAACTAGGTAGGAATTATAAATCAGTTGAAAAAAGTGGTCGTAGACGTAATCGAACCATGGACCTATTGCTTAAGAACATTACGAAAAACTACAAAAAAGTGAGCTAAAACCACATCTTACATGCGAAAGACATTTCCAAAAAGTTGGATCTTGACGACAAAATGAACAGTACAGCTCAAAGGGCCCACGGCTGTTTGATCCCACATAATTTGTCCGTTTTATTCTGAAAACACCGTAACTTGCTGGCCCGGTTCTGGCTTTAACTTATTCAAGTACCTGAATATACTGGTCATCTTTTGTAGACATTTCCAGAACATTTTGTTGGTCCCTTTCTGAGAAATAGTGCTTTGCATATTATTATTTACTATAATAGCGTCCTCATCGGCCACATTTCCCATAGAGTTACATGTAAAATGTGTGTAAAGTAGAAAATGCCGATAATTTAAAAATGGCTCGAACAATTTTCGTGAAATTTTCACCGTATACTCGTATTCATTTGCGCTACCTAAATCAGGTCAAACCATAACTGGGCCACTGTGTTATCTTTTTTTATTCCATAATTTTAATTATAAATCGGACAGTCAAACAGCCGTGAGAGAAGCATGTTATATGTTATATATACTATATTAACTTCTCTAACAATCCCACCTGTCGTCTCACTAACCCAGCCAAAACCTAACCTATTTGATATCACCATGGGCAGCTATGATGGGCCGAATATTGCGAGTCAGTTGGCTCCTGTTTTTGTCAACCAAATTACTAAGAAGCACGGCAACGATTCCGGCCTCTACAGAGATGATGGCCTCGGAATCACAACGGCAACCCCCGCGACATAGAGTTTATCAAGAAATACCTCTGTATACTCTGTTTGGCCATCTCGAGACAGTGACGTAACCGCGTATTCTACTAATTGCATCACATAACGCGCGCGCATACTCGTGGCGCTGGCGTACAAACACGAGCGTTGAAAGGCGGAAGAAACACACGCGTGCGTAAAAGCTGCGCCTGTTCAGTTACGTCACTGTCTCGAGATGGCCAAACAGAGTATAGTATCTTCAAGATATACGGTCAAAAAATCACCATCGAGGCCAACAAAAAAGTTGTAAACTTCTTTGACGTAACTCTTTACCTGAACAGCGGGAAGCATATTCCCTCCACTATAAAGCAAACAATGTACCACTATTATGATACGTCCACCGAGAGTCTAATCAACCACCTGCTATTATTAGGAATATCAACAAGCGTCTCTCCGAGATCTCTTCTGACAAAGAGTCCTTCAACGCGAAAATCCATTGTACCGAATATCCACAAATACAAGTGTTATCTGTGGCAAATTGTGCGCACCATAATGCTCACATTACAATGGTCCTAATTTTAAATGGTTTAGGTCTATATTAAAGTGTGCCTAAAATTTCACATTAAAAGTTCTTTTAAACGAATTGTCAAATTCTGTGCTTCAAAAAGATTTATGACACTAAGGCCGCAAAAAAACCACCTCTGATCTACGGGCAAACCGACCTCTCGGGATGGGTTGGTCAGTAAGCATTTTTCATTATCGTTACCCCTTCAAAATGACCGTAACATTTAGATGGAACCGTAAAATGTAAGAATTGTGCCATTTATTTTTGTACAAAAAAAAAAAAACTTCTTTAATGAAATAAGATAAACAAAAATGGTCATACTCATACCGCAATCTATTTGACGATAACAATACGAGACCCGTTGCCCAGAAAGGCCAAGTTTGTTTTAAAGCGGTGAAAATTTATATTTTGTATTCGAATATATTATTACATGTTCAGTTAAGTACAAGAGTTAATGACACAAAGCAGTAGGTTTAAAATTATGGTGCAGAATTAATTTTTACTGAAGAAGTTCCACAACAAAATAGCACTACAAAATGTAAGGAGAATATGCATGAGAAATGTATGTATTTATTGTGGTTAATAGTAATTTATTTCTAAGCACAGTTCAATACTGACATACCGAAATGGGGAAAATATCCCAGGCCGGTTGGGTGTTACCAGTCTGCTCCGGAACGGGAGCGCGTTCGGCTTGAGGGCGCGCTAATTAGTGACGCACTGCCGTCAATTTGTACACGGCGGCGGCATCAATTGACGGGAGTCCGTCTTCCGCTGGTTGACGAATAAGCTCGATATTTCAATAGAGGGCGGGCTTGGGAATGGGAGTTTCAATGGAGGGCGGGTTTAGGAACGGGAGTACGTTTCCAGGAAAACGGCCTCCCGTCACAGTAATTTTCAAGATTGAAATCAATCCTATTTTGCCGATTGTCAACCATAAGATAAGTCGCTTGTCACTGAGATAATGTTTAAAAAATCATCACTATAATACAAGGCTTATATTTAACGTTAAAGTTGTCACACTTATCCTAAAAAACCATTAAAATGATGTAAACTCGCCTAGAAAATGGTAGTCTCAGCACGGTATGTAGGCTCAAGAAGGTGGAATTTCGTCCTGTATTGATATATGTTGGGGTCAAGGGTGAGATGAAATCATCGGACTAGCCGGCGCGAGGAATTCTGTTACCTGGGCTGCCCTCAATTTGCTAAGATGTTAATTTATATGCAAAATGTAGGGTTAAAAAGCAAAAATGCAAATGATTGCACAAATTGACGGGTACATGTTACCACGGTGACGCACACCCATCAATGTTTAGCGCCGTCTAGTGAAACGGGCTCTCGTTCCGGAGCTGACTGGTTACACTTTCCGCGTAAACGGGCATTACACTATCGGGTATTACGGCGGCCATTACTAGTGGGTTTCGCGACTATATAGTGGATAATAGAATAGTATTACATTGACGTTATAATACAACGAACATCAAAACAGCCGTGAAAGCCCGCCACTTTATTCAAGACCAACCGCTGTCAAGAGATGGCCTTTTCTGCCTGGTTGCCAGCGTCCATTGGTTCGCAAATATAGGCTTGATCAGCCACCGCACGAAGCATGCCAGCTTACACCAATAGACTCCATTAGCATCGGCAATCATATACGCCAAAAATTCTCTGTCGATACTTCGACGGGGTACATTTGAAATTGGACCAATCAAGTGTTTATGATGTGTTCGGGTAGAATGCGCATTTGCAGTTTAAGGTAAAAGTGTCATGGTGTGTCGTAAAGTCCAAGACCGTGCGTTTTGTGTTCAGACGTGTTTTCCATTAATTTTTAACGATATTGGGTTAATAGAGCCTACGTGTACCAAGCCAAGATGCCTTCTATTGATAGTCTACTTACCATTTGGACATTGAATCGATGCATTTATATATGGTAAAAAGTCTCCGCAGGAGTTGCTGTAAGAAGAGCGCACTTTATATATCGACATGATGTTATGTGGGCGGTCGTCTGCGAAGTATAAAAAGTGGTCATCATTTGCTCCGCTCAGAGATGAAATATTCCTTCGTATTCTGTTGCATAGCCAGGTAGGTTCTAGCTTATATCTCCCTAATTGTATCATGCATAAAGGTCCCCAGTTCGACCTAATGGCTATATCCACCCACGATACCTGACGTCGATTTGTCGAGATTGCTGTTGTTAAACGAGCCGCCGATATGTTTTCAACCTTGAATGAATCTATTAAAAGTAACGCGTTAATATGCTTTGTAGCGTTACAAGTAATCATATCATCAAATGAAAGTAAATAAAATGACAAGATTTTTAGATATATTCATGGTACATAAATGTTTTAGAGATAACAACATTGATGCGATATGTGTCCATAATTAGTTCCTCACGCAATTCTATGTTTTTAAAAAAAATCGCTTTAGTTACTATAACATGCCTGGGAATTGCCTAACACTACAGTAATCCGTGACAAATTAAATGTTAGAAAAAAAAGGTTTGAAATAGTAAGCAAGCAAGCAACCAAGCAAAAACAAAGCTAACATATTATAGTAATGTGATAAGCTAAATAATTGTGAAAATGTTCAATTCCGGGCCGGTTATTTACAGATATGACATAGATAAAGTGGTGTGTGATGCGTCGTAAATAAATGAATCTTATCTATAAACCACAATGTTAAAACATGCCGCACTTTCAGTTTTCATTGTAAACGACGCATCACATACCGGCGAATCTATGTCGTATCTACCAGGAACAGGACAATTTCGTTGTTTACGTCGTTTTACATAGTGGCGTATCTATCGATAATGAGATAATTTCATTCGTTACGCCGTTTCACATCACAAGTTTGCAATTCGGAGGATTTGTAGGCATCATGTGATAATTTGATAATCCAAATTACTCCAAAATGTTGATACAAACAATTGGGATGCGTGGTGGGCTCAACGAATTGGTCAATTAGGGGGGAAACGAAAGCTCAAAACCTTTCAAAACGACATCGGCAATTTGTTTTGTGAGGATTACAATAATAAATCATACACAGAATATAAATTATTTATAATAAATACCTGCGGCACAAACAATAAGGAGTTCCTGATACCGTACACATTGTTCTTCATTCCATGGTTTAAAAACACAGGAGTCCAATTGACCCTGATCACATTCTATAGCACCAAGCAGTATATTTGTGGTATTCGAGAGGGCGCTATACATGTAGCGTTGATTAAGAAAGAAACCTCCGTGGAGATAACCAAGATGGCCGCAAATAGCAGTTGGGATGTTGTCTTTCTGTTGTGGGTTACCACTACAGAATACAACACGGCCCCATGGTAAATTATCCGGACGGACCTCCGGGCTTCCCTCTGTATCATTTGCTCCACCAACAAGACGAAAATCATAAGAATCTATGTATCAGACAAAGTCAATAACAAAAGCAATAATATTTTCAAATTGTGTGTTTTGATTTTACGACGGGTATTACTATACACAGGTCAGCGAACCCATTAAACTCATTGGGCCATATTCTCGTACGTAGTTAAAACGATTTTAAGCTAACCGCGTCTAATTTTTAGCTTAAGTGTTTAACTAAACGCGTGTCTTACTTAAACGTGGGTTTATCTTTTAAACGATTTGTTTAACAAAACACGATACGTTTAAAGACTACACGATCCACACGTCTGCTTGCACCAAGCACGGTTGAGTGATCTTTCAAGGAATACAGTTGGTGCGAGAGTTTAGTTAAACACGCATTAAACTACCCATGTTTAAAGTTAGACACATTTCGGCGAGTAAGACGCGTGTTTAAGTAAAACAAATGTACGAGAATTGCGTTTAGTTAAACGCTGTGTCTAAATAGACGCGTGTTTAGCTTAAAACCGTGATTAACTACGTACGAGAATACGGGCCACAGCGCTTACTAAACGCGATTCTCGTACATTTGTTTTACTTAAATACGCGTCTAACTCGCCGAAATGTGTCTAGCTTTAAACATGGGTACGGGGGTAGTTTAGTGCGCGTTTAACTAAACTCGCGCACCAACTGTATGCCTTGAATTATCATCACTCAAGCGTGCTCGGTGCAAGCTGATGTGCGGATCGTATAGTCTTTGAAAGTACCGTGTATTTAAGGCATTCGGTCGATATCTATTTTTAACCCATTGGGGCCACAATGAAATAAATACATGTATACAAAAAATGCAGGACCACTCTGGGAACGAGATCTGCAGAGTTTAAAATCGTGTGTCGTTACACACGTTGTTTAAAGGATAAACTCACGTTTCAGTTAGACACGCGTTTAGTTAAACACGGTTTTAAGCTAAAACCATGTTTAGTACGAGAATACGGCCCTTAGGCCCGTATTCTCGAACGTAGTTAAACACGGTTTTAAACTAAACACGCGTCTACCTTTGACTTTAGACACATCGTTTACCTAGACGTAATTCTCGAAAATTTGTTTAACTTAAATTTGCCTCTAACTCACTAAAAATTGTCTAACTTGAAACATGGGTATGAGGGTAGTTTAAAGCGTGTTTAACTAAACTCATACGTTTTACGTTGTTTAAAAATTAAACTCGCGTTTAAGTTAAATAAGTTAAGCTAAAACCAGTATTTAGTATGAGAATACGGCCCATGTTGTTTATAAACGTGTTTTGTTAAACACGTTGTTTAAAAGATAAACTCGCGTTCAAGTTAGACACGCGTCTAGCTAGACAAGGTTTTAAGCTAAAACCGTATTTAGTACGAGATTACGGCCCAATAGGTGCTAACAAATTTGGCTCATAAGGCAACATGGAAAGAACTACAATCTAGAGAGTGCTGAAACTGTCCCTATCCACCCGTTTTACGGTACATCAACGGTGTTTTTTGTTAAACACGTTGTTTAAAAGATAAACTCGCGTTTAAGTTAGACACGGTTTTAAGCTAAAACCGTGTTTAGTATGAGAATACGACCCATATGTAGTTTATAACCGTGTTTTGTTAAACACGTTGTTTAAAAGATAAACTCGCGTTGAAGTTGGACACGCGTTTAGTTAGACACGGTTTTATTTAAGCTAAACCGTGTTTAGTACGAGAATACGGCCCATAATATGTGCTTTAAAGTTTGGCTCATAAGAGAGAGTGCTGAAACTGTCCCTATCCACCCCGTTAGCAAGCCACGGCGGTTGCAGTTGTGAGGGACGTGTTACCGTCGTATACATTCATTAATTGATCGTTTTGTTTATTTCATCGTTAAGGGGGGGGGGGGTGGACTCTCAGGTACAGCCTCCGTAAAACTACCGTAACTTCTTCATTATTCATTTAATTTAATCTATATAAAAGTATACATTTGAAGGAATCAAACCATGAACATAAAATTGACCATTTTTGAGGAAATTATAAAAAAACAAGTTTTTTTACCCATTTTAGGTTCTGCAAAGATAACTCAAAAAATATATTTTGTCAAGTTTTGACATACTACTTTTGTAATAATCCTTATAAAATCCTTAGGAATGTTTTTTTTTATAAATAATATCTCTTTTTTTTTTTTAATTAGAGACCAAAAAATGCCAAAAAACGTGTTTTTGTACCTCCAAAATCATGAAAATCACATTTTTGGTAAAAAATTACATTATATATATTTTGAGTTATCTTTGCAGAACCTAAAATGGGTCAAAAACGTGTTGTTTATAATTTTCTCCAAGATGGTCAATTTCTGAGATCATAGCGCTCATCCGAAAGATGTGTGAACAGGAACAGACCGGGGTGATCCCCTACTCTTTACGAAAGAGTCTGTAACCTTTTTAACGTGCTCGGGTATTGCTCTTCCGATGCACGGGACCACCATTTCTACGTGACTTATAAACCACGGTATTTTTACTGCCATTAGGAAATCGTCACAATCACCACATATTTCAATCATTTATATATGTGTAATTTTATGCGAGTCCGACTCCCTTTTCTGGGATAAAGGACCTTGGTTTGACATAGGTCTTTGGCTACCGGTAATATCTTATTATGTGTTAATATGGTGGCGGTCAGGGAAAAGGTATGACCGATAAGCAGAATGTCTGTATTTTAAAAATAAAGGTATTTTATCTCTGCTTTTTCTTCTTCTTCATCTTCATCTTTATCTTCTTTCTGGCAAACCTGTCAACAAAATCACCACGGAACGATACAAAATCAAGGTGTCTTGGACTTTGACCAGAATCATATATAGTTTCAGTTGACATTGCTTTCTTCGTCGTCAAATGTTTTCATATTCATTACATTTGTTGTAGATATGCCTTTTTACGACATATGTTTAAAAATTAATCAATACGTAAAATTCGAGTATTACCGTTTTTTCATGATCAATATTAACGTGAGATTCATGTCCAGATTTGTTTCCAAAATCAAGATGGATTTTTATCTGAATCATTTTTCCTTTTTGAAATAATTGTAAAAATATTATTCCCCAAATCACAATTTTAAAACTAATAGTTTTGCGTGATCGTTTGATTGTATCTCTATGTGTGGGCAGCAAACTAGAACGCATGAATGGAAACGGGTATTACGTTGCCTATAAAACGAAAAACCACGATTTTCGAATCGAAAAAGAGGTTTATCGATTTGAAACGCAATATATAAATAGGAGGTAGAACTTATTGAATGACCCTTGTATATGGTAAATATAATAGCCGAAAGTGTTAAATAACAATTATTATGATAACTTACCCCAAAGACAGTTAAGAGTCAGGTTTCGGCTTGCAAGTCGGCACGGCCCATAATAGCTCTGATGTTCTCTGATGCTAAGCACGTGGTCGGTACGATCATCAGGGCTTAGCACAAACTCATATTCATCATTAGTGTGATAATGATCTGCATCTGATGTCACTATGGCCATAGATTTGACATGTGGGCAAATTAAAGTCTCCAAATATTTTAATGTTACGGGACTAGCGTTCCCTAATTTATGACACACTTGTAACCAGCTTTGATTATATTGTACTTGAAGTTTACCGAACAGTTTTGAATTTGTCCCAGTTAGCCGTGCGTTTCGTGAGACGTAGACATCGGTAATATCACTGCCATTCAAACCTAGAGAAAACAGGAAGAATTCATAAGTCACTATTAAATGTTTTCTATTCATTAGCGGTATTCATTTCTATTCATTAGCGGCATTACACTCTCAGCAAAAATGGTTCAGAAAGGGTTCTTTGAGTAAGCTCGGGGTTCGATGTAGAATCTTCTGCACTCAATGAACCTTTAATGTTTCTAAGAAGGATACAAATGGTTCCAAACCCAGAACGAAAGGTTCTTACTGAGTCAATGGTTCCTTATAGAACCCTAAAATACGAAGAAATGGTTCCATGAAAAGCTGTGAGAGTTATTTATAATAACTTGCACTTCAGAATAATTTGACACACGGGTATACCTGTATACGGGCCAAAGTGGACAAAATATTAACGGTCCCAGTAGGGCCCACTGTGGGCCCACGGTCGATGTTGGCTGGGGTGTGCATCTGCTTCTTTAAAATTAACACCATGGAAAGTAGATTTCGTAAGGATTTATATATTCATTTTATGAACATGATTAATTCAAGACGTCATTCACTTAGTGATTGTTCACAAACCAGATGCATTGTATAAATGATGTAAATTATAAAAGTATGCAAACAGCAAAATAAAATGTTGCTTGAAACAATCTATTTCTGAAGAATCCTAAGGGTTCCATATAGAGGACAAAACTGAAGAACCTTTTTTGGGTTCTTTAAAGAACCTTTCAAGAGGGTTCTTTTAACCCTGAAGAACCCTTAGGGTTCCATATAGAGGACAAAACTGAAGAACTTTTTTGTTCTTTAAAGAACCTTTTAAGAGGGTTCTTCAATGAAATGGTTCTTGGGAAGAACCCATGAGGGTTCCATATAGAGGACAACGTGAGGAACCATTTATGGTTCTAAGTTGAACCTTTTTTGCTGAGAGTGTAGCGGTCTACACACGATTACACTCCTAGGGACGAATTTATTTACCGTAAACAACATTTAGATTGAAACTGATATACATGTACGTATACAGGTGTTTTACACTTGCATTTACATAACATATCGAGGGTTGAGTGCCAGAAGGCCGTAACTCAACTTTTGGTCAAAATGAGATTTTTGTACCAAAATAATCCATATAACCCACAGATTTTAAGAACCATAAAGACTTGACTCATAAACACTCTCAATTGAAGATAATGGCCAATTCCACATAGCCCAACTCAATGTAACAGGTTGGGTCCCAAATATTCGAACCTTATGTCTTATTTGTTTTTGATTGTAGATCTAAACAAATAGTGTGACAAGTAATCACTAACCAAATAATGTAAATAAAATCCATCAGTTATGCACTTCAGCACCGATATTTCTGAAGTATAGCTATAGTTCGTTCGCTTTGTACACTTTATGATGTTTCTGATTTTGAAGATTCATCTGTCACACTGAGGATGATCTGTCAACACTTAGTGTTTGATGACGTATATGTTTCGTATACGTAAATAATTGAATGACACCTGTCACAGTGATGTGTCAAGGTTTGCTTGCAAATCTTACTTGTACATTGTAAGTAAATTTCTAATAGATGTCATTGTTTCGCAACTGTCTTTACTCTTCATTCACGACATGCTTCATTTTCAGCACGTACTTACAAAGAGTTGGGTTTTTTAAAGTATTTTTTATACCTTTTACACCCGCGACTGGTTTCTGTTTTATTATTGAAATTTTAAAGAATTGTCGAATAGTAAACGAACTCTTCAATTTTACCAAAGCCTTGCTGATTTATACTTACTTATCATATTGATACAAATAATCAAATTAATTTATTAATTAACCATTTATTTTAATCAACACATCTTAGTTATATAAAAAGGTTATTTAAATAAATAACCGTAATACATTTGATTGAATTAATATCTCCTCTTTAATGTGATAACTGGTTCCCAACAGTAACTTGCTTTGTCTATTTGGTGGTCTCCTTGATGATCAAAATCAGATGATGGTAAATAAAGTTTGTCTTGAAATTTGAATTATCATTATATCATTGATTTTAAGATTCCAAAACCATGCATCACATTTAACTTGTTAAATTGTCATTGTATTTTGTCTATGTTGATATGATGGAAAATAAATATTGAATTGAATCTTGAAACCACATTAGTTCATCCCATACCGTGAGAGTAGAAACGTAAGGGTTAATTCTTTATTTGTGTCCATTTTGTGTAAAATATTAATACCTTTTACACACTCGACTGGCTTATGTGTTATTTTTGAAATTGTCATTTTTCGAATAGTGAACGAATACTTCCATTTTATCAATGCCTTGAATTTTGAACAGTTGGATTTGTATTACAAGATTCCAAAACTATGCATCATGTGTTGAAACTACATTATTTTATTATTGTAACTTACCCTAACGAAACAAAAGTGTAAACAAATACTACTATAGCACTGACTAGTGGCGCGTGGTTCCCATGCGGGCTATCATAATAATGCGTAGCAAAATGTTTAGTGTTTGCAAACTTGTCCCCTTAGCTGAGTCATATTAGAACTGGAATTGGTCAATTGCGGTAATATAATAGTATCGCATGAGCGGCGAAGCCGCGAGAGACCTGGTAAACCACCAAACCCGGCTATGCCAAAACCTGCCGCGGTCCCCAGGTGCCGTCCAGATCATTTTGACATATTATTACATGAGCCAAACCATTATACTATTCCGCGCACCTCGTAAACCAACGGAGCAATTCTAACGGTTGGTGTTTGGGCGGCACCCTTATATGTCATACAAGTTGATGGACTATCAGCATGTGGGTGTTCCTTGCTGATAACCTTTGTGCACAAATATTCGCGGTAATACTATTCTAAGTACTATAGAAGTGTTGAACTAATTAAACTGTGAGTATTTATTTACCAGAAAATTTTAAATAAGAGGAAACTATTTATAAACGTTAGAACAGTACTAAAATTAATTAAACGAAAGGTATTTGTTTCGTTTGGCAACTATTCTTTGCACGGAGGCATCCTTAGGAATCATAAACTGTACAGTGGGTTATCCAGGTCCCTCACGGCTTCGGCGTTCGAAATCAGTGTACTAAAGGCCGTTGGTGACCGATTCCAGTTCTAAGTCATATATGCGGCGGACTGCCACGCCTGCGACGCGGGTTCGATCCCTGACACAGGCGGTTCTGTTTTCCCCTCCCTGATGTAACCCCTTTTACTCCCAATCACAATTCTGATATAATATATATATTCTTTCAATTGACACCAGTCATGATGTCGATATAACATGCTTAAAAATAGAGATACACAGAAAAAAAAACAATTTTGTCGTGAAAAGCGGATTAAATTATAGTTTTTGGGCAAAATGTCATTAAAAACCTAGATGTAGAAATGTCCAACACCCATACAACAAAAATTGAAATGACGGAAAATCCCAACATTTCGAGAAAATTTTCATTTTAAGTCATTTTATCGAATATATTCAAAAGGTATCAAAGAGAGGCAATGGGATTTTGGATTTATTCTTTTTTATTACTACTACGTCTTTGACAATCGCATTAAAAATGGAATGCTGAACTTAGAGCCGTAGTGGTTACAAAGGGTATTTCTAGAACATTGTAGAAAGTGGATCAATCTTTTTATTGGCAAAAAGTTCATATAAAAAAACACGATTTTCTCCGAAGTACCCTTTGTGGACTATACGTTTTGCCGCAAATAACTCTTCATTTCAATTCTCAATGTCGGCGTTAACTTTACGTCCGACTATTACGAAGTAATTCATAACGCACGTTGTGACGCGTTTAACGCAAAATCAGAATAACGTCTTGAGTTAGAATCCTTTCTAACTCAAAATGTATATTGTGATATTAAATAAAAAGTAATTGTATTAAATTAGTTTATGTTTTCATTAATAGTCCTACCTTCTTGCGTCACAGCTCCAGCGATGTAGCAACTTATGAACACCGCCCAGCATAACTTCAATGAATGATTCAACAACATTTTTGTTTATTTAAATCAATCACATCTCCAGATTATGTTTTAGAAAACAATCCGAATGAAATCAAATATTTGTTGTTTCACACAATGCTTCGAAGCACTGACTCTAATCAAGGCATTGTGTAAAGTCTTTGCTCTAATATACGTACAACGGCTATTTTCATTCATTCGCAACTTACCGACTTTTCTAGAGTTTGATCATGCGCAGATAACACACTGCGCATTTAAAAGTATAACTATTTGTCTAGTACTAACATTTGCGCAATCTCTTTTTTAAACCGCTCTTATCAGTATGCATGATGACTTCAGTGATTTGACTACCACCCTTTTAATAGTTACATGTCACTGCTAAACTACAATCTTAGAAAATATTGTATGTAAAATCATACCCTTTCCTTTGATCAATGTTGAGTCACCTAACTTGCCAACCGTCAGCCCGTTCCCTGGCAACATTGATGAGGGAGGAGGGGAGGGGTATGTGGAAGGGGAACTGTCATACTACAATAAACAAATTGGTTTTCTCACATGACTCTAATTCATAACACATGCTATATGGTAATTACAAGGTGCAAAAAGGGTCAGTGTTCGAACACATTTTTTCTATGACGTTTTTGGCGTGTAACTATAATTTAAGTATCAATTCCTTTGACATGTTTGAGATTTGACATCTTAGCCTCTTGCTCACGATGTAAATGTAACCAAAACAAGTTCATTGAATCTTATAATTATTATCAGGAATCACTAGGGGTTTGAGATTTGTTGTAGTGTTATATTTTTAAAGAAATAATGAATCTCAGCCGGTTATTTGTAAAATAATTTCGCTGAATATAGTACATTGCTATAATATGACATCGATCCATTGATTACGGAAAAATCAATGTATTTGCATGGTGGCGTAGCCATCCACAATCAATGTCACTAACCTTAGCTGTACACAAAATCCCTTTTTAGTTTGCTTCTAATGTATTTTGTATAGGCCAATGTTAAAATTTTGCAATAAACAACATTTTAATGTTGTTTATTGCAAAAAAAATTTAAAAAGGCCACAATCTAGATGAAAAAAATTATCGTATATAATATACATAAATACACTTTATTTGAGACCATACATATATTTTTAAGACCTTTTGATGCGCATATACTGTGGCGAAAAGGGCCCTCTGCACTCCGCAATTCCGGCGACTTGGTTCCTTCCTCTGTAGTAACTGCTGCAATTGATGATGGCAATGGGTCCGAGTGGTTATTCCTCACTATCTGACACATGCTGATCCCCTATAAACGGACTCGGAATGATCACAAGCACAATTGTATTTATGTTCTTAACAGCATCCTTAATGGGATTGTGGGGCAATCTACTCTAATAGGACGTCGGCGGAAGTGACCAGACCCCCTAGTACAATGAGTACTTTTTTCTTGCTATTACACTCTTAGAAAAAATAAGCAATGTTGGGTAAATAATGCACTTTACGATGGTAAAAAGGGAACATAGTTTTTTGTTGGGTGGAAATGTACACAACATTGGTTGTGTAGAGTCTTACACAACACATAGTGAACATTTGACCCATCAAATAGCTAGATTTTACTCAACGACACAATATCATTGAGTAAATGTTTACCCCAAAACTACCATGTTCCCTATTTTGACCCAATTATGTGTAACACTCTACACAACCGGGGTTGCGTAAAGGTTTTACCCAACACTTGTTTCATTTTGGTACACATACATTGAGGTTTTTTTAAATGCAGGTATATTTTTAAAGCCATTTTGGGTGTAATATGTGCATCCTAATCTTCTTTCGCAATTTAATTTTCCACGGAATTAAAGATTTTAGAAGAACTTATCTTAACGGGGCTCGAACCCACAACCCCTGTATACTAAGACTGACGCCGTATCCACTGAGCTAACGAAGTATTTCATGATGTGGAAGTGTTTTGTGTTAATATAAACTATTTTATTATGACTAAATATGACAAGATAGAAAGAAATTGCTGAAATGAGTTGGTAAATGTTGAGATTGGCATGAAAAAAGCATAAATATAATGAAACTAGTAAATTATAATGCTATATTATCTTAAAGGAGACCGATTTGTGAAGGTCAGGTTGCCGATGTCGGCAAATCGTTGAAAAATCGACTTTGTTAATAATGTGCTGCCGTGACACACACGGCTAGTTTACTTTACCTTGACTGGACAATAGTTATATCGATCGGTAACGCGGCTTTCTGCACAGAGAATGACAGAATATGCGAAATGTTGCCAAACTGAAATCATCTGTTCATCTTATTTTCGTAGACTTGACCGTTTAGAGCAATAACACTTGCGAACGCCGTAATCGACTGAGTTAACGAAGTAGTTGATGATGTGTAAGTGTTTTGCCCAACAAAGTTTAAAACTTTGACACAATATCGTTGGGTAAATGTTTCCCCCAAAACGACAACAAACTACGCGGGGAGAAAATACCACATGTTACGGAAAAAGTGTACTTTAGCTCCCAGATACTAGACTGTACTAGTATCGACCAATACTAGAACACCCAGTTCGATACTGGTACATTATTTTGTACCAGTATCGCTCGATACTGGCACGTTTAAAATGGTTCAGTATTGCCCGATACTGGAACAAAATAATGTACCAGTATCGATCGATACTGGTACATTATTTTGTTCCAGTATCGCCCAATACTGGAACATGAAAAATGTACCAGTATCGCCCAATACTAGAACATTAAAAAAGTGCCAGTATAGCCCAATACAATATCGGTGAAGTTGGCTTGTATGGTTATTTCTCTTTCTGGAAAAAAGGTGGCTCTGAAAAGAACCATTTTGTGGTATTCAAAACAGCCTGTGATGTGTCAACCGACGGGAATCTTTGGGAGGTTCGTCTCTTCTCTCGTGCGGTTTATTCTATACGTTGGCGAGTGTCTAGTGTTGATATGTGTCGGTGTTTCCGTTTCTTAATGACTGCAACTGGTTGTTCTTTTTAGATGGACCCGTCGAAGCTGTTGTCTGAGACACTTCATTATTATTATTTGTTTGGTTATTCGTGACAAGTACAAACATCTTACGCTTGACGTCACAATGACATTATAAACATGGCCTCAACATGCCGTTTTATATTTGTGTAGTGAAATACATGTAGGCCAACATTGAAATGTTTGCAAAAAAACTCCATATCGGAATGTCACGACATAGCTACTTGTTTGTTTTTCAATGCAAACATGGGGTTTTCAACGCAAAAATCACAATATTTTAATCAATATCAAGAACGGCCTATAAAAGCTCTTTTCAGAGCCGCAACAACTTCAAGAGAAATATATTGAACGACCCCATTTAGTGTGTAGTACTCCAACATAACCAATGTTGTTCCCAAACCATAATGAATGAGATGGTTTTCACTCGCAATATTTTAAAACACTACGACATTTTTTTCTTCAAACAAATAATAGAAAAAATCCAGCAATTCATATATAACAACTGAACACGTATTTGAAAAAGGAAAAAATAACTATAATGCACTCAAAGCTAACGTCGTAAAAATGTCGCTAATTTTTAAAGCTGAAATGGTCGTCCCCTTTTCACAAATATGACAATACACGAGTTCTGGAACAAATAAAATCGTTCCATTATCGCTCGATACTGGAACATGTAAATCGTTCCAGTATCGCTCGATTTACATGTTCCAGTATCGAGCAATACTGGAACAAAATGTTCCAGTATTGGGCGATACTGGAACATTTAATGTGTTCCAGTATCGATCGATACTGGAATAAAACCGTTCTAGTATCGGGCGATACTGGAACACATGAAGTGTTCCAGTATCAGTCGATACTGGAACACAATTTGATGTTCCAGTATCGACCGATACTGGTACATGTAAATTGTTCCAGTATCGAGCGATACTGGCAAAATTCATGTACCAGTATCGACCGATACTGGTATACCAGTATCTGGGACCTAAAGTACACTTTTTCCTGAGTTTCGTACACGGCGGGACAAGTGTTGCCAGTTCAAGTAAACGCAGCCTAGATGATAACTATCAAAATATCTAGAAGGGTAAATCTATAGGTCCAACCTATAACTTACGACTAATAACGTACCTCTAACGTATGTCAGCGTATGTCAACGTATGTCTAACGTATGTCAGCGTTTGTAAACGTATGTCTAACGTACCACGAACCTATCGGGAACTTATGCAGAACGTAAGTTAAGCACACGTTGAGTACGTCGAGAAATTTTGAACATGTTCAATAATTTTTCGCGGGCTCGACGTGTTCCAAATTTTCACAACGTATCACAGCGTGCTCTTAACGTAAACGACGTATCCCCAACTTACCCCTAACTTGTATCAGCGTACACCAACGTACGCCAACGTATTTTTCGATATTTCGCATACGTTGTCATACGTTCAGGCGATACGCCATGGTGTGACAGGGCTACCGTACAGCTAGCGTATGTACCGTACAGCTAGCGATCATTCGGCGTTTTGGGAACTTATGGAGGGTTTGAGTATATAAATGGGTCCCTTGAGTATCTCATCCTCACTTCTTCATGGTCTGTCGTGCTGAACACATCAACCCATCATCATACGCTACGAATACGCTACGCTACGTTAAGTATACGTTAGTCATACGCTCGCATACGCTCGCATACTCTGTGATACGCTGTCATAAGTATGTTATAAGTTAGTGATACGCTATCAATACGTTAGTCATACGCTATGTATACGTTCAATATGCTATGGATACGCTATGGATACGTGACAGGGCCTTACACAAGGTATAAGGTGAATACGTGAGAATACGTCGAAACTCGTTGGAAATACGTCAGGCATACGTTAGACATATGGCACATATACGTTATGAACTCGTTATCACTACGTTGGCTGTACGTTTCCCCGTCAGCCTACGTTCATCAACGTATACCAACTTACGAGTAACGTACCACTAACGTATGCCAGCGTATGTCAACGTATATCTAACGTACCACAAACTTACCGGGAACTTATGCAGAACGTATTAAGCACACGTTGAGTACGTCGAGAAATTTTGAGCATGCTCAATATTTTTTCGCGGGCTCGACGTGTTCCAAATTGTCACAGCGTATCACAGCGTACTCTTAACGTAAACGACGTATCCCCAACGTACCCCTAACTTATATCAGCGTACACCAACGTACACCAACGTATTTTTTCGATATTTCGCATACGTTGGCATACGTTGAGGCGATACGTTATGGTGTGACAGGGCCTTTAAATTAATTCCTTTTTTTTCAATAAATTAGTATATTTTTATTAATAGCCCTACCTGCTTGCGTCAAGGCTCCAACGATATAACAACTTATGAAAACCATCCAGTATAACAGTATCACATCTCCAGATTATGTTTTAGAAAACAATCCGAATGAAATCAAATATTTGTCGTTTCACACAATGCTTCGAAACACTGACTCTAAAATACGTACAACGGTTGGTTTCATTCATTCGCAACTCACAGATTTGTCTAAAAAAAATTCTTCTTCTAGTAACTAACATTTGTGCAATCACTTTTAAAAAAACCTCTTATCATATCAAATATCTTTTATATCTAATATCAATATACGTAAGGTAGTATTGGACCATATGCATATCATTTTAGACTTGGTTATTTGAAATGTTAATACGCAACGAATATCTGTTTAACTATCTAATGGACATTTTGAATAGATATATAAAGCTCGAAATGTTTCAAAAAGTGTGTTTTATATCTGCCGAAATTAGATTAGCTATTTAGAACAATACATCCTTGGGGCTTTTATGGAAAAAGCCCTTTGTTTATAAGGCAAATTACAGAACGGGACCTAAATAAAAAGGGAGGGGAATCCAGGAAATACTTGTTCAAGTCTACCATAATCGTGTTGACAATTAACAATGGTGTGTCGTGAAAAATCGTTTGATTAAAAGTGTTATATTCACATAAAGTAGTGCTATACCGAATAACAAGAAACTAACGTTCCAAAAGACAGGCATTCGACCACGATCCCCGTAGCAAAATAACATTGCCACCACGAGGACAGCTATCTTATTGGAGATGAACGTTACGAAATAGGCCATGGTACTGAGTCTATACTTCGCCGACGATTTAGGTACATCGTACATCCGCAGCAACTGGCGTACGTATAGGCATATTACGTTCACTTCGACGGTGGCTGTTAACGTCCCATATCCTAAGAATTTTTGACGAAATGCCACTACAGCACAAAAAAAGCCAACCTGTAAATATAAATAAAAACACACATTTGAACTGCAGTAAAAAGATAAAATGAGGGGTTGGATGACACGTAATACTTTCTTTCGCTTAAGGGGGCTGTGCACCTTCAGGTACAGCCTCCGTAAAACTACCGTAACTTCTTCATTATTCATTTAATCTTATAAAAGTATACATTTTTTTTGCAGGAAAGGGTTCAATGAATCCAACCATGGTCATGAAATTGACCATTTTAGAATTTTTTTATAAAAAACATGTTTTTTGACCCATTTTAGGTTCTGCAAAGATAACTCATAATATATTTTGTCAAATTTTGTCAAACTAGTTTTATTATTATTCCTTATACAATTCTCTAGGAATCTTTTTTTTTGTTGACAATCTTTATTATTTTTTGAATTATCGACCACAAAGTGCCAAAAATATGATTTTTTTACCAAAAATTGTGATTTTCACGATTTTGGAGGTTAAAAATCATGTTTTTTAGCACTTTTTGGTCTATAATTCAAAAAATAATAAAGATTTTCAAAAAAATAAATAAATATCGGTGAAAACCAAAGGCCGCTCCCACTAATCCCATCCCCACCCACACCCACTCTTACACTCAGATTCTCTAAATATTGGCGGTTTGTGTCCATAGAAGTGTTTTAACCCCATTTGACTAATCGTTACAGGTTTACTTACTAATACGTGATGAATTATTATGGATATCATTTCTTGAGGATTGTAATATTGGAGAATATTCATAGTATCGTAGAGTGCATATCCTAAAATAAAGCACAGTGGACAAAACATATCACAAAATGTATTCAACATAATACTAAAAAGTCAGGGCAAACTTTTATTAAAAAACAGAGCTTATATGCAAGGCGTCGTTGAAGAAAAAAAATTATAAAGTGTCACGTTCTAGTCATATCTAATGTAACACTAACAATAAAACTAAACTGTTTTTCAGTTATTTTAACCTTTTGCAGCCATCTTGGTTATTTTAAAATACTCATACTAGATCTAAGCTTTATCATAGACATTGAATGATGTCTTATTACATTTGGGGGTGTTGGTAATACGTAGTATAGTCATTTACAATACAAATCAATTGTTTGCGGTCATTTTACATCATCTTAACCCCTCTGGAAGCCATTTTGAAAAGTGATACAGAATCAAAATTGTCACAGAGGTGGGCCTTATATATAAAAGCAATAGCTTAGCAGTTTAGAACATACTATTTGGTGAATGTGATGTAATATACACTCTTCCAATATCTATTGTGGATTATCATTTACTCATGTAGACTATTTTTACATTTACAGCGGCCATTGTGGTGGCCATCTTGGATTTAAAGTATGTTATTACAATGTAGATATATTGGATATACGTTACTAGTGGTCTAATACATACCTCCCAATGTTAAAGCTATACTTTCATCATGCATTTTGGTTGATATTATCCCATTTTATGGAATTTGACAATTTTTGCAGCCACTTTGGGGCATTTTGGCAGCCAATTTGGATTTTTGAACTATGTTAACAGAGCAAAAAATACTGGATATGAAGTACTAGTGTCTAACAAATATATCCCATCGTTAAAATCATATTTTTATCATACATTTCGGTTGATAGTATGCTATTTTATGGAATTTTGACCACTTTTGACCAATAATTTGGCGGCCATTTTGGTTTTAAAGTATTTTAACAAAGCAAAATTACTATACTATACTCTGTTTGGCTATCTCGAGACAGTGACGTAACTGAACAGGCGCAGCTTTTACGCACGCGTGTGTATCTTCCGCCTTTCAACACTCGTGTTTGTACGCCAGCGCCATGAGTATTCGCGCGCGTTATGTGATGCAATTAGTAGAATACGCGGTTACGTCACTGTCTCGAGATGGCCAAACAGAGTATATATATGAGTTTCCAGTGGTCTAACACATACATCCCATTGTTAAAACGATACTCTGATTATACAAGTTGGTTTATATATGCCAATATATGGAATTTTACCATTTTTTGCGGCAATTTTGGCGGCCATCTTGGATTTAGGTGTTTTAACAAAGCAAAAGTTCTGGATATAAGTGTCTAGTGGTCTAATACATACATCCCACTATTAAAACTATACTTTCACTATAAAATTTGGTTGCTATGTCATTTTATGAGATTTGACCAGTTTGGGCGGCCATTTTGTACGCTATCTTGGATATTTTGAGAGCATCGGATTTTGGTCACTGTTAACATCTAAAATGTGTTTACGGACCCTAAAAGACACCCTAAAAAGTTGGTTTGGTTTGGAACTGGGGGTTGGGTGCGCGTGAACCCCCCCCCCCCTGTAGGCTACACACCCGACTATCAGGGCAAGCAATCGACCCCAGAGGGCGCTGGTCTTTCGCGGTGTAACGTACCTGAAATGATAGACATCAATATTTCTCCAAGCAATGAGTTTTCGGTTAGATCGGTCCACATGTATGGCAAACTATAAAAACAAATATACATATGTCTATTAGAGTAACTATCAACAATGATGCACCTACCCATCCTACCCCAGCCCATCCACCACCCAACCACGACCAAGCCCAACCCACTCGGCCACAATAAGGACTTGATTTCAAGTCTAGAAGGGAGAAGAATCCCTGTTTATTGAACAGCCGGAGAATAATTATTTTCACCTAAACCCCAACTCTGAAAACAAAAACACATAACGTCGCTATTCTTTCAAAACCTCGTATCTCCAACTTACCTCGACATTGATTTTTTGTGTTTATCATGATGTCAGAGACATTATGCAAATGATGGTAATGTTTTTATTTGTCACAGCCAATCAGAAGGCAACAAATTTGGCTTTTTCAAAACCTGTGTTTCAAAACCGCGTATGTATACGAGGTTTTGAAACACAAGTGCTGACCATGTGCTGAGGGGAAACTTCCAACTTTCTTGATATTTCGCAGCAAATGTGTGAACTACAGGTGAGATTTTATTGCCAATGGCTTGAATTGATATACGGACTGGTTTATGGCAGTTTTTTCGTTTCTATTCTTTCAAAACCTCGTATCTCTAACTTTCTTTTTTTCATCCTAATTCATTTTTTTTTTTGAGATGTTTTGAAAGAATAGCGACGATAAGTATATTATAGTAACTATCAACAATGATAGACCTATCCCACCCAACCCAACCCCACTCATCCCCCGCCCTCCCCCACCAAAGCCCACCCCACTCGGCCACAATAAGGACTTGATTTCAAGTCTAGAAGGGAGCAGAAATGCTGTATATTGAACAGTCTGGGAATCATTATTCTCACCTGATATACGATAAAACTGAAACAATTACAGCATGGGTCAATGAAACCACAGTGGCCCGCCATTTATGTGCCTGATCGCCAATGTATTTCGCAGGAGGAGACAGCACCCAGTTAAACTCTAGAAACTTATTGAAGAAATAGAAGACTACATAAGAAGTCAGTATTATATACGGCGCCAGCATCGTCAAGACTCCCACTTATACCAGTTTCTAAGAAAATCACCTATATCTTATAAAACTGCCACATGGAAGTACGAATCTATAAAATGACATCTACATGATCCGGATGTTAACTTGTTTTACTTGAAATTAGCACGACCTGGAATATAAAACGAAGATCATTTATTTGCATTAGGGAATTAAACTAATCAATATTCTTAATTAAAATGTAATACAACAAACAGAGTCGAAGGCCTTTAACTCACGTTTTGGTCATTTCGAAATATTGGTACCAATAATCACCGTCGTCCAAAGTTTCTAGGTACGATAAAGATTTACACAATACTAAAAGTAGCCTCACTGGAATTAAAAGCAAAGTTCATATTAAAAAAAAGTGATCGCATAATATTCTATTTTTTTATTACAAAAGACCGGGTTTTAAAAAAAGAAATAGGCCCTTTCCAAATTCATAAAATTGTTATTGAAATTCTTAACTCGAAAAAACAGGTCAAAATTTCAAGGTAAGGTGTAGCTTAGTACTGGGGTATTCTGGTCACATAATATTCTATTTTTGACTACAAAAGTATGGGATTTAAAAAAATTGGTCCATAAGGATCCCATTTTAAAGAAATTCAAATTCAAATTCTTAACTCGAAAAAACAGGTCATTCTAAGAATATTTTTTGATCGCAGGTCAAAATTTCGAGTTTTAAAGTAGGCCATGTTTTTGACGTCATTTTAACGTCACGCGTGGGATGTTTGTACTTTTGTTGGTATATATGGAAAGAGCAGACCTCTAGCTACACCATTGTACCAAAATAACTATATTCTGCGTTTCTGTTTGGATTTTATTAGGGGGTCCCCCACCCCATAGTAAACCGTGTTACTAAAAGGCTCAGTGGAACGAGAGTTTCGACCCCATTTTCTAAAACTCAAAACTCGAAAAAGTGTTTAAAAAGTGAAACTCGAAACTCGGAACTCGAAAATGCTCGGAAATGAAAATATAAACTCGAAATTCGAAAATAAAACTCGAAACTCAAAATTATAAACTCGAAATTCGAAAATTAAATTCGAAACTCGAAATTATAAATTCGAAACTCGATACTCGAAACTCGATACTCGAAACTCGATACTCGAAACTCGATACTCAAAACTCGATACTCGATTTTCGAAACTCGATACTCGATACTCGAAACTCGATACTCGAAATTATAAACTCAACAATCGATACTCGAACCTCGAAACTCGAAAACTGAAAATGCTATCAAAACTCGAAACTCGAAGATAAGTAACACACGAACATGTGTACCTTTTCGCACAGACTATCGCACAGACTACAGTATGTGCTATAGGTTGGTTTTCGCACAGTAGGGACCTGTTTTCATACAGACTTTACCCTGACTGTTGGTGGTAATTTACATTATTTTTGTTGCTTTTCTTGATGAAATAGTGGAATCGCTTAAGGGCAATTTTGGTCATTACGTTTACTTGTCGGATACAAGCAAACCATGATGACATATTCTTCTTTAGGTTATGACACTGATTCTAGAAGGGGTGCTCATGTCAGACGTCATCATAATCCAAAATGGCTGCTCCCATAAAATGACGTGTCGCAATAAAATGTTGTTAATCACAGTCTAAATACTGGAAAGATGTATTATATCAGTGGTATAATCTAATTTTTGAATCCAACATGGCGGCTACTGTTAAATTATGTATTACTAAAAAAATACAGCGATTTTATACGTGAAGTCCCAAAATAATAACGTACAATATATAATTATTTTATTTTATGTTTATGTACCAGATTAGGCTATGTAAGATACAACCACAAGATTAAAAGATGGCCGCTATCTAAAATGGTCGCTGCAATGAATATACATTGCAAATTTCAAAAATAAAGAAATACATAAGCTCCGAATTTGTTTTCAAAAGGTAGGTTTTGACTTATTACCTATTACGATTTTCCTACTTTTTCTCAAAATGTAGAATACAAAAGAACTCTGACGGTAGAGGGCGATATATTGAAAATCAAAGAAATACATTTGCAAATTTCAAAATTAAAGAAATACCTAAGCTCCGAAAGTTTTCAAAAGGTAGGTTTTGACTCAAACCTACCAAGATTTTTAAACCTTTTCTCAAAATAAAGAAATACATTACAATTCTGAAAAATAAGGCTACCACATTATACGTAGAGGGCGGACTACAAAGGTAAACGTCTCCTATATCTTGCCAGATTTTTTTTGTTACTCTCATCGTAGCTTACGCCGGCGAGTAACCGCAGTGTGAACATAGCTTAAACATGCCAACGTAGAGATACATAGCACCTTTAAGCAAATCCAATCCGATATTCAAGTTATATCCTGAAAATCACTTCCTGTGCCATTTCCTATAATTAATTGAATGGATGGGATTCATTTCCTCATTTTACTATCAACCTGTGAGTTGGCGCTACCAGTTAATCAATAATCTGCCTGTTGCTAGTCTGAGGCTGCGTGTCGACGAACAAAATGTTAAAATGAAAATCTGACTTTGTTTAGTTTTGGGCACATAACTGAGTTTATTCAATCTTCACGTGTAATATCTCAAATTGAAGAAAAGAGATTTCCTTACAACTTTATAATTTAATATTTATACGTAGGAGCTATAGTTTTGGAGTTAAGAGTATATTTATTACCAGGTCAGTAACTTATTTTGCGGACGGTACATGGGTCTTGCCTCCCGGTATTGAGACTCAGTTTTTGGTTTTCGAGACTTAGGTTTTTGGTTTTTGAGACTCGGTATTAGATTTTTGAGACTCGTCTTTTGGTTTTTGAGACTCGGTTTTTAAACTTCGAGACTTGGTTTTTAATTTTTGAGACTCGGTTTTGGGTTTTTGAGACTCGTTTTTTGGCATTTGAGAGTTGTTTTTTAATTTTCGAGACTCGGCTTTTGATATTCCAGACTTGGTTTTTTGAATCTTGAGACTCACTTTTTTTGTTTTGCAGACTCAGTTTTTATTTTTTGAGGGGAAATTGCGACTCGAAACTCGAAAATTTTGACTCAAGACTCGAAACTCGATGAAAAGTAGCACACTTCCTTTATCCATACATCCTACACATAGCAACGTATACAATTATGTTTGTGATCCTTATCACCTAACGAGTAATTTGATATAATTATATAAAAGATCAATTGAAGTATTCTCATATTTGGCAACAAACTCCCCCCCCCCCTCATCCGTGGACTCTCACATGATCCCTGCTAGTGTGAGGGTCAAATTAAGGGGGCTGTCAACCCTAAAAACATGAAATTTATCAAGTGCTGTAACTTTTAAAGTATTAATGTGATGTATATAAAAGTATACATTTTTGCAGGAAAAAAACCCAACACTTTTTTGGCTCAAGAACTTGCTGACATCGTAGCACTAATCAGTTGTTGGTAACAAATGCTGAAATGCATCAAAAAAAGCCCTGATCAAAACCATCACTATACACTTCCCTTTAGTTTTTAAAATGTTGACCAAAAAGTGCCAAAGGGCCATTTTTGTTAGGCCCTACTCGCCCTACCCGGTATTTACACATTTTAAAAAGTATTTTCATATATATTGCAATCCAGTTCAGTCAACAATGATATATAACGGTGGGGGTGAGTCATTTGAGACAGTCAAGGTCCGTCAGAATTAATCAATGGTGTGTCACAAAATTGACGTAGGTACCGTCATTATATGGCAAAGGTCTGCCACATTTGTGACACACGGGTGCGTCATGGTACATGAGAATGAGACGCACCTCGGTTAAGTGACGAACCATTCCCGTGGGTTGTATAGAACATCATACATTTGACATGTGACTTACACAAAGTACTTCTTCTTCTACACACTGCAATTGTTTATGAATTTTGACATAAAATTATATACCCCAAATATACCCCGCCGAAATGTCTACAAAAATTACACAATATTAAATGGTAACAATAAAGAACACCAAAGATTTCATACACATTCAAAACACATCGAAATAGCGGTAAGCACCTTTAACACTTTCCAACCGAATGGCCTTAACATTATGTGATTGGTAATTATCCGTCTATCTTATCTTTATTATATTTTTTTCATGTTTACACCGTTGATTTGGTATTCATTCTTTGATTGTGCATCGATTTTCGTTTCTTGCATGTAGTAGAGTCCTGACGAAGATACTTAAGTTTCAATATGTTTCGATAGCCTGGCGACAAAACCGTTTCCTACCGATTTCGATGAACTTTATATTATTTGAATACTACTACATGTACATCCAAATAGTTATTACGACGACTATGAACAAATATACGCAAACAGTATTCAAGTATTCTTACCTATTTGAAAACGGGTGTCCTCAGGTCATCTTATGGTAGTAAATGCCATGTTTTCGGTATTATGATTATATACATACGTGACAACAAATCATTTTCCAGGTGTCAAATCAAACAATGCCCCGTGATTTCTGGGTCATGAAAAGTTCGGTAATAATTGAGTGGTTAGTCTTAACACTCATGACACCAAAAGATTCGCTCAAGGACAAATACATGCATGCGCGTTTACTCCATTTCCCACCTTTGATAACAAAAATCCACTCAGTTCTTTCATTCGGAGGTCAGATTGATCCATTGTCTCCGTTTAGAACGGGTTGGTTTAGAAATTCAAGGCCAGGCATGCAAACGTACAGTGTTATTCAAGTGCAAAGTCACAATAGAAATAGAGTCAAAACTCCTAACACAAATTTTATTGGTCAATAAAACGAAGGATATGCCACATAAATGCATGCACTTTTTTTACCATGCTCAGGCAAAATGCTCAGGCCAGCCTTAAAAAGCCTATATAAGCATGCTGGCTGAATGAAATGAAAGTTAGAAAAGATGGAAGAAAAGAATGAAGTAAAAAGAGCCACTTCCAATAAATAAAGTTAACAATTTTATTGTGAATTTTCATTACCAGAAATCTTGAATCTTTTTGACGAAAAAAGATAGCCTTCACCTTTGGACTTCACCTCTGGTTAATAAAAATAGGGCATAGGGATGCATAGCCAAGGGATATTTCCCCTTTTTTGCCATTGTTGGACTTTGTGTTAGATAGCCATACAGTAATGGCTTTTTGCTAACCAAATATTCCATGATAATGCATGGGATGAGAGTGGTGGCAAGTTTCAGCACAGTCATGGCGTAACAGCCGGGGGGGGCAGGGGGAAGCAGGAAATTCAAACCTACCCACCAGGAAAAATGGGGGGAAGGGCGATTTGTTTGTCACCGTGCGAAATATTTTGACCATCCCCCCCCCAACCTTTTACGAAAATTTCTGTTGGGTCGAACTGGTGTTCACCAGGAAAAAATATCCTTGCCCCCCCCCCCCCCCCCCCCCCCCCCCCCCCCCCTGGAAAAATCCCAGATACGCCACTGATTATATCAGGTCAACTTGTCAGGTCCATTTTGTCTTTCCCTTCATTCTGTAATATTTGGTTATAGTTGTATACAAAAAGGCTCACTGTCTTGACTTGTGAAGACCCCCACCTCCCCCCCCCCACCTCATTCAACAAAATCGAATGAATACTTTTAAAGTTATTGTAATTTTAATGACCGCGCATAACAACAGCAAAGTTGCTCTAGGTATAGATGGTGTGACCGGTGACGTAGTGCCCGGCGGTTTGCGTGCGCACCTACAGGGAACGGTGCTTTAATTCACACTTGATTTATCATTACTTACCATGCTTACGGTGTAATAGTGTAGTAGTCATTGTATGCATCCCTAAGCACAATGAGAGACCAGGTACTAAATCTGGTTGCCCGGCGGTTTGCGTGCGCACCATAAGGGCATGTGCTTTTAAAATTGGCGCTCAGTGATGTGTGTTTTGCTTTCATATAGTATGATGTATGCAGTAGTCGTGGACTAGTACCCCTAGCATGTCTTTAGACCAGGCGCTAATAGGAAATCATTGATTTATGTGTGTGATATCGCAGTAAAAATGTGTGTGTAAAGAAAGACTCACAGCTAATCAGCAAAAGAGTTATAATCTTCACAGCTAGTCATGCCCTTTATACCGCAATCACTCCAGACCCATTCATCCATATACCTGGGTGACTCGTTAACACCCTTTATACCGCAATCACTCCAGATCCATATAGGTATAGATACCTGGGTGGCTCGTTAACGCCCTTTATTCCGCAATCACTCCAGACCCATATCCAGATACCTACATGTAGATTATCTATTTTGAATTAGCCAACCTCCAAGCACCTGGTCCGGGACTTGTGTATATTATACAATAAATGAAATGCTTATCCTGGGTGCAGGTGCATGTGTTTAGCTCTAATTGAAAACTGGAGAAGGCACAAGTTGAATTTACAAAGCAGAATTTAAACTTCACAAAGCAAAAAACTTTGAGCTCTAGCCTAAATGATAGATAGAATTCAAACAGACAATGTTTGACCCGGGGGTGGTTTACATAATTTGAATAGTTAATTTATTAATTGTAACAGAGTGCAAAAAAAAAATAGGAATGATACTTGTGATTAAATGGTTTCTTTTGATTAAAAAATATCTAATGTATGTGCCTGTGTCTGTCTTAGATTGAGTTAAGTTTATTGTGTTCACTATACTTTGTTCAGTATAGACAATTAATCCACGCACAAAATTAATTCTAACTGTGGCGTGTATATTTTAATATTTAGCATGCAGCTGGGCTATTATAAACAACTGGGCATGATGCACTGTAAAAATGGTGTCTTACAGAACTATGTAAGACACATCTTGGGAATAGACACAAAAAAACAAGAGTCTTGCCTGAAGACACTTTTTAAGACATGACTCAATTAAGTCGGTTGTGAGATGTCTTCAATAAGACACAAGTCGTGTATTTATACAAGACATCTCGCAAGAAGACATGTCTGCTGGTTAGACACATGTCTCTAAACTTACGCGTCTCCCTGCATGAGACGCGTCTTACAAAGTGTCTTCTGTCAAGACATGACTTGCATAGAGACATGACTTGTGTTTTCATGTCTTACAATGCGTCTTCAGGCAAGACACTTGTTTTTGTTGTTGAAGACATGTCTATTGCCAAGACGTGTCTTGCATGGTTCTGTAAGACACCATTTTTACAGTGTGCACTATTACACCCATATTAATAGAAGGAATTATTTTTGTGCGGATAAATACAATCACAATTTTGTCTTTTGGGTACTGACTGTAGGGTATTTAAATAAAGATTCCTTTTTCGATCATCAGTTTGGGATGAGGTCACTGTATACCTTGCCTGCCAATGCCACTTGATTTGGGTGCGATATTGTTCTGCAACCACTTTAACAACTTCGGGGTGGGTTGGTTACCTGTAATACCGTCACAAATTTCAGACATTTTATGTGAAAAATCAAGTATAAACCGAAAGGTGACAAAAAAAACCCAAACAAAACTTACCCTACTTGGAAAGTCCATCAATTACCATTTTTCCCCCTCAGAAATCATCTGAAATGTTTGACCAAAATTAGATGTCCAAGATCTTAGCTCTTTTTGCCTAATTTGTTGTAATAATATGTGGGGGGTACGTTACCTGACCAGTGAGGGAACGATCGAGAGTTAATATTTTAACTTGGACTTGGATTTCTAAAAAAGCACCCTATTTGATTAAAATATCCTAAATTTAAATAAATCCTATATATAGGGTGGTGTGTTAAGGTGTAGTTCCTGGCACAGCAGGGTTATTTATGTTATACAACAAATTTATAAAATGTGAACCATCACATCAAAACAGACCAGTTGTCTCCGGATATATACGAAAATTCATATTGAAGAACTATTTGTTAGCTAACTAATTTGTCAAAATTGACCTTGGATCCGCAGGTTTTATGTAACTCAGAAGGTTGAACATTTGTTTTATTTTCTTTATTTTCTCAACTTTTTTGTTGTTATTGGCAGACGAGCCTTGCCAACGACTGGTCAGTTTTGATGATGGATCAAAAATGTAATAATAAAACTTTCTCTCAAAAAAATTGACAAATATTCTCTTTATTTTTGTTAGACAAAAGTTGCCCATCAAGAGTCATCCCATTCTACGGTTACTAGCATCTATTCATTTTTAAAATAGTCTTGACATACTGTAAAACAACTTAATTTTGCTAGCAATTTAATTTCGCTAGGAGATCCATTTTGCCAAATTAAATTGCCCCCAATAATAATATTTATAATGGTTATAAAGGACGATGATACATAGTGAAGTTAAATTGCTGCAAAAGTTGACTAAATGCAATTCGCTAAATAAAGTTGCCGAAAAATTAAACTGTTTTGCGGTATTATACTGTGTGCTCAGGAGGGAGGGGGGGGGCACGTTTCGAAAATGGTTCATGTAAGTTGTCATATTAATGCCTATACACAACACTACATGGGGCGGCGGCACAGAGGGCGTTTTAAGGATTTGTCTGCCCCACCGCCCCCCCCCCCCCCCCCCCCCCCCCCCCCCCTAGCCACCGCGAGTGAATATATTTACCCCTGAGATCAAAATCGGATTTCATTGTTGGTCATCATTCCTACCTACAGATAGTGAATTACACTTGTTTGCAGTGAAGGGTAAACAAATGGAAAATAAATCACGCTATTTGATGATACCGTTAAGTAAATATGACTATTTCTGTACAGGAACTGTTTTTTCACCAAAAACACGGTTTTTAATTTCAAGCTTAACGAGCTTAATAATGTTTACTAGGATTATGATGTAAAGCATTACACATCTTGTTTATTAAAAGAATTAAGTAGACAATAGACTTGTTCAAAATTGTCTCCTAATAGATTAAAACAATAGACAGCTTTAAGGCCTATTTATGACACAATTACCACACTTTAATCATTTCATAACAAAGGAATTGATCCTTTCGCTGTCGGTATTGTAATTTTTTATTGGTCGTATCTTATGAAATATAATGGTCAAGATCTGGAAGCGTGTTCGGACGTTAAATTGGTCACTTTTATTCAAAACAGCGTAAAATCAGTTTTTTGACTCACCCTGTACATCTTTTAAACTTTGTTCTACATCTTTAGCATGTTCGGGTCAAAAGTTACGGCCCTCGGTAATTTCCGGAAGTTTCCGGAAATTTGAATATAGTTGACTATTTTACAAGCCCAAATAGTAGAAATATGGTTCTTTTATCATAGTAAAACATTGATGCAATGAAGAAAACGTAAAATGTATGGGATAATTGTTTTTAAAATTGCAAACAAACAGAAGTGTTGTTATTTCAAAAAATGTGCCAAATTGTCAAAATTTTCATTTTTGTTCAAGAAAAAACAAAATGTCATGATTTAAAAAGTTAAAGAGATATTTGATATTTTACTTGTGCGCGTAAATTAATTCACTTGTGCGCGTAAATTAATTCACTTGTGCGGGTAAATTAATTCACTTGTGCGCATAAATTAATTCACTTGTGCGTGTAAACTAATTCACTTGTGCGCGTAAATTAATTCACTTGTGCGCGTAAATTAATTCACTTGTGCGTGTAAATTAATTCACTTGTGCGAGTAAATTATTTCACTTGCGCGCGTAAATTAATTCACTTGCGCGTAAATTACTTCGATTGTGTGCGTAAATTAATTCACTTGTGCGCGTCAATTAATTCACTTGTGTGTGTAAATTAATTCGCTTGCGCATAAATTAATTCACTTGCGCGCGTAAATTAATTCGCTTACGGGTAAATTAATTCACTTGTGCGCGTAAATTAATTCACTTGTGCGCGTAAATTAATTCACTTGTGCGCGTAAATTAATTCACTTGTGTGTGTAAATTAGCCTTGTGCGCGTAAATTAATTCACTAGTGTGTGTGTAAATTAGCCTTGTGCGCGTAAATTAATTCACTTATGCGCGTAAATTAATTCACTTGCGCGCGTAAATAATTCACTTGCTCGCGTAAATTAATTCGCTTGCGCGTAAATTAATTCACTTGCGCGCGTAAATTAATTCGCTTGTGTGTGTGTAAATTGCTTGTGTGTGTAAATTGCTTGTGTGTGTGTAAGGGGGGTGTGTGTGTGTAAATTGCTTGTGTGTGTGTAAATTGCTTGTGTGTGTGTAAATTGATTGTGTGTGTGTAAATTGCTTGTGTGTGTGTGTAAATTGATTGTGTGTGTGTAAATTGCTTGTGTGTGTGTAAATTGCTTGTTTGTGTGTAAATTGCTTGTGTGTGTGTAAATTGCTTGTGTGTGTGTAAATTGCTTGTGTGTGTGTAAATTGCTTGTGTGTGTGTAAATTGCTTGTGTGTGTGTAAATTGCTTGTGTGTGTGTGTAAATTGCTGGGGTGTGTGTAAATTGCTTGTGTGTGTGTAAATTGCTTGTGTGTGTGTAAATGGGGTGTGTGTGTGTGTAAATTGCTTGTGTGTGTGTAAATTGCTTGTGTGTGTGTAAATTGCTTGTGTGTGTGTAAATTGCTTGTGTGTGTGTAAATTGCTTGTGTGTGTGTAAATTGCTTGTGTGTGTGTAAATTGCTTGTGTGTGTGTAAATTGCTTGTGTGTGTGTGTCAATTGCTTGTGTGTGTGTGTAAATTGCTTGTGTGTGTGTAAATTGCTTGTGTGTGTGTAAATTGCTTGTGTGTGTGTAAATTGCTTGTGTGTGTGTAAATTGCTTGTGTGTGTGTGTAAATTGCTTGTGTGTGTGTTGGCGGTGTTAGTACACCGTAAGACGGAGTCATGTGGAAGTAAGAGAGCACTTTCTAGCACGACGTGATAACCATTATTAAACACCGGTTTGATCTGGCACGGGCTACCTTTGGCGCGAACTACCTTGAGTGGTAGCTCGGCCCGACTGGCCACGATTCACCGGATGCGCTCGTTTTTATATACCCAAACCACATGACCAACTGAGGGTCACATGACCTCGCACTGAAGGGAGCCACCAAGCGTTTCACTACAATCTTGCTGAGATAAAGGATGCCCTCTTTAGTCTCTCTCACTTCCGCTACAATATTTAGGTTGATACAAAATTTCAAGATACCAGTTCCTTATAACGTCGAAAAATATCCATTTAAAATTGTGCATTTCACGTGTTAACCTATGGCCTATGGGAGAGGTATTTGGTGGTGTGAAACCATATTATGTGAACAACTCATTAGGGACTGGTCAGTAATTACTAATGCTGCCTGCGTGTGTTAAATGCGCCCGGATATAAGGTCTTCAGGCCAAATATCATTTATCCAAAAATGTCTATCTTCAGAAGATAGCAATTAATGATGCAATGACTTGTTCAATACATGTACATGTATGCATTTGGAATGTTTGTACTTTATATTTTTCTTTAGTTCATCATCTGTGTAGATGGAATCTGAATCACGGGGTCTATCTCTTACAAATGATTTAATGCATATTACTAAACAATGGCACGACTCTCTTATGGTATCGCTCACGGGCTTTGTAAAATAGCAGCTTTTCTTTACGGTTCGTGTCTCTTTATTCTCATCGCTCGGTTTTCACTTTGTCTTTCTAAGTAGATCGATTGACGCCTATATAAAGAGCGATTAAATCAGCAATTGTTAAATAACATGATTAAGTACAGCAAATCATTCACAAATTCAAGAACGTTATTATCATCCAACAAATATATAGATGCATGTTAGATAAGATGAGAAAAACGGACTTATGTGTATACATCAATCCACAAGTACACATATTTAATGGAATGTTTTGAAAGGGTTTGAATTTGAATACAAGGGTACCGAGTGCTAGCAATAACGAACTCAGTCTTGGAGTGCAAGCAAAGTGTTTGAAGCAAGCACAAGCACAGTCACCGGGAATTCTAGGGTTGAAAGGTAAGTCAAGCTGAGTGTCGTCAGCATATATATGAAACTGTAACTTATGACGGCGAATGATAACGGCAACTTCCTGGGTGTACATTTTAAAAGCCCTAAACCAATGATTGAAACCCTGCGGAACCCCACAATTAAAGGCATATTATGTGATCTTTTCCAGAGAGCGCCCTCTATTCATCATTTTTTTCAGAAAGTAGATTTTCTTGCAGATTTACATTTCTGATCATAAATCGTACATACATTCCAAGTTACAGAGCGATACGATTCCTAATAACCTCGAAATCATGGTTTTAGAGTGAATTTAGAGTGAAAATATAAACTGTCGTGTTATCACGACAGTTTATTTTCACTCTAAAACCATGATTTTGAAGTAATTAAGAATCGTATCGCCCTGTAACTTGGAATGTATGTACAATTTATGATCAGAAATGTAAATCTGCAAGAAAATCTGCTTTCAATTTTTTTTTCGATGTTGAGGGCGTTCCCTGGAAAGATCACATAATATACCTTTAAGATAGAAAACAATAGATATATTACTATCAACACATACACGAAAACTACGATCGCTTAAGTATGACCGGAAGCAGTCAATTGTGTGCCTTTGATACCAAAGTTTGTCTCACATTTGGCTTATCGATATGGAAGTTGAAATCGCTAAGGAGTACTAGTTTGCCAGACATAGACATTATTGTATTAAGATTTTTTTGAAATTCATCAAAAAAGCCGGCAACAGTTAAACCATTCTCTTCAGATGGGGTGGGCGGTATAACATGTGATATAGTGAACGCTATTGTTCGGGTCGAGAATGCTAGACCGGAATCCCATCTGGACCTTTGAGAGTACACCATACCTCCATGTCTAATGCACAAAATACATCCAATTTGGCTTTACCCCGTACACTTGATGAAGTGGACCAACCATACACCTATAGACCATTTCAAATCCGAAAATATACGATCGGTTCCGGTTAGCCGAGTGTCAACACTCGGTTACATGACCTGTCAGGAGCTGACAGGTCATGGCCATGTGCCGGAGAAAACACACATGTTTTTCACCCGTCTGCCCGTGTGATAGATTGCGCTGGTGTTGGTGATAGATTGTATCCCTCACAAAGTTGATGTTACGGCATTTCAGTAACAAAAAACGGTGAGATGAAAGAGATTTGGGGTAATATTTTCACTTTTTACCGTCTGCTCGATACATTTGGAATTTGCCGGTCAGCGCCTTTGTTGATAATCAATCTCTTTTTTATTGCTGTATATTATACTGCTTTTGCATACATCTATATATTATACTTTTTTACACTTTTAGTATTTCACACAGTTTTATTGTATCTTAGATTTTAATGTTGTAATTTAATCAAAATTGTGTAATATCATACTATGTTCAGTTCTCCATCCATGCATTTGCGTGTTTATCCTCTTCCTTGTTGTTTGCTCGACCTCCTGTCTTTTCCCTCTCACGCATATGTGCATGTATGGACGACCTGATCATGCTGATCATAGGTTGCGAGATAGCGAGTCGAAATTTATGAGACCATTTGGTCGTGTCCGTCTTTCTCCATGTGTCCTGATGCTCGACCCACTATTTTAGCGACCTTTTTATATATATATTGTTTGTGTTTATTGTGTTATATGCTATCATATGTTGTTAAGCGCCTTGAGGCCCCTTTGGGCTAAGGGCGCTATATAAGCGCTTGGTATTATTATTATTATTAAAAAAACAAAATAGTCTCGTTCCACGTTTTACTTCTCATGTGTGCACGCGTGTATGTAAACATAGTAAATCACTAGGCGGACAACCAATGCTGTAAATGCGATCAACTGTTGCGAAGAACGCGCAACGCACCTACTCCATGTGACCTGTTTTTCCGAAGATTTCCGATCTCAATTTGATATGGTCTATAGAAGTGTAATTCAGGATCAGCATCAACGTTATTTGTCGCGAAATTACACCTAGCACTGCGCGCACAGACGGCCAGAATCGTCTTAAAGTGTGCCAAAATTCCATAAATGATATATTCAGCCTAAAAACAAGATAAGATTGCCAATTTTGGGGGTTTTGCACCTCCCGAATTCAATACGTCATGAAAAATGCTGAATTTTGATTAGTCGGTTGAATTATCAATACCAACGTAAGCATCTGTCGTTGTTTAAAGTCAAAATGACATTTATAAGGGAAGAGGTTTGTGTATACGATTTTTTTTAAACGTATGAAGTCATTTAAATGCTGAATTTGATTGGTCGATTGAATTATCATTGCTAACATAAATATATATCTGTCTATGTGAAAAGGCCAAATTGCTTGTATAGGGTTATTGGATGCTCAAACTTCAATGAAGACTTTCTTGAAAATGTATGACGTCATCAAAATTCCGAAATTTGATTGGTCGGTTGAATTAGATTTCTTATGTTGATACCTGTCTTTGTTTGAAAGGCCAAATTGTCTTGTAAGGGGCACTTGAATCACAAATGAAATTTTAAAAGTGTATGACGTCATCCAAATGCTGAATTTCGATTGGTCGGTTATATTGTAGCGCTAAATTTAATATAAAGAGGCAAAAAAGCGTCAGTCAAATTTTTCAACACTTTTAAGTGCTGAAAAATTTGCTACATTAAATTAAAATCTATTTAAAAATAGATTTTAATTTTATGTAGCAGTTACCGGACGGAACTAGGAACTATATCACGGGCCGCCCAAAGCATACCTGTATGCGTTCTGGCCTGATCCCCATTGCAAGTTTAATCGTGCCCTAAATTCTATCAAAATATGCGTCAAACATGGCTCATAAAAATGGGCTATACTCATAGGCTAGCAAAAACTAGCATCTGATTTTTCAATCATCTTAAAGCTTAGACCTTACGGTCAATGCAGATGTTAAAATGAAACCAGGAATCACCGGGAATCCAAACGTTTACCTTGATTTTTGTAAACATTATTTTGGTCTAATATCTAGTTCTAAATAACATTTCAATTTAATTCAATAAAGAGGATTCATGTGTATTTACGACTCGATTCCCTTTACCTAAGTGTATTACAATTCTTTTAACAAATAATGTAACTTTTTTCATTTTTCCATAATGTAGTCGTAATTATGGTGACGCAGAAAATAAATAAAAATAGTGAATGCCTTTAAAGAGCAACATTTTTTATCGATATATTCCTTAGGGTACTATACACCGAAATAAAATATAAACGTTGAAAAATAAGGAGTGATCAAATTGGACTTTTAGCACACTTTGGATCTGTGCTGGTCCACTGTGCGGCGTACAGGACGATCCTCATACCCAACAGCAATCACAGACAATACACATAGTGTTTCTGAGCAATTAAAATTTGCCGCATATAGTTGGCAGCCTTCAAGAGTAACTATTACTAGGCATAGCACACATAAAATTCAAATAATTGAGACATGTACAAAATTGGTGTCAAATAAAAGATTGCAATGAAAGACTTGTTTTCCAAAAATAATTATGACAATCGGTCAATGCGTTCTTGTGTTATGGTGTCTTGTGTTACGGTGTTTTGAAATACTCCGAAAATGGCCGAAAACCTGCCAAAAACAGTAACAATTCCCACAAATATAACTTTTCAGGATTGAGAGAGCTCAATTTGTTAATAATGTAACATTCAAAACACCATTTACACATATTTCTTAACAATTGAATATCTATATACCATGTTAAATTTAAAAATATGGTAAAATTAAAAATGACTAAGTCCAGCTAATTAATATGCGTAAATGTTATAAATCCAGATGGTGTATTGCAATTAAACTTGGTATACTGGCTATCAGTTTGATACCCAATCTTTTAAACTATAATATTATCTCTTTATTTAGAGACCACGTGTTCCTGAATTTAGTTTCAGGTTGCACCCCCCCCCCCCCCCCCCCCCCCCCCTCACACACACACCCATTCCTTGTAGTCCCTTACACAACCCCAGCATGACTTAAACTCTATACTTTTATATCTGAACAATATTGATAGTTGTTACAGTGGCTCCCGTCTATGACACGTTGATATCTTTCAACAACTGATTGTTGTTTTAGTAATATCTCTTAGTATCTCATGAATTCTGGATATAAGATTTCAGGTTGCGTCTCATCCCCGTCACCCCACTTTTTAAAAAAGAGCAATGTCCGACATTTTTTTCCTATCGTACGAGTGATCGGTAATAGATATATAACATGTAAACCCAATTTGATTGACAAATATTGCTGCATTTAGAAATTACAAGCTTTTCCATTTCTTAAATACTATCAGGGGTATGTGTGTGTCCCTGTGATGCCACCAAGCATTAGTTGGTGAGGGGAACTAGCCCATAATAAGAAGTTCAGTAACACATCACAATATGTTTAAGCTACATAGTTTATTAGCAAGAAGTCTAAGTGCAGAGGTGTAGGATCAGCCCATGTTGCATGTTGTTACTCGGAGTGTGGTACAGAGATAACTCTAGAAACTACTCCCTAAATTCACTTTACATCTACCTTATGCTTACAATGCACACTTTCACTAGGCCACCGGAACATACTGACTTCCTGTGGTGATTTATTTGATCCATGTATTTTGACCAATCACATCCCTCAATGTGATGTAATACATGTAACTGGTGCCTACTAGTACATATGCATGTTCTAAGAAGTTCAACTACCCATAAATTCTAGGAAAGGTTTAAGATGGATTATCTACCCCAAGACGGAAGTAGGAACAATGACAGAACAAAGCCTCCACCCACACAAGGTGCTCATAACATTCTTGTTTACATATCAGTGCATTTCTCAGGAACCAGCCTACGTCATAACATGATTCCTTCTTTAACTTAATCCTGTTTGGCCTTCTCTGGGGATAATCCCTTCTAGTAACATGTTTTGTATAGAAGTCATCCTTACAACTTGTAAATAGTCACATTTATAATAATAGGGTTAATTAATATACTTTCATCATAGGTGTATTACTTAATATATATAATTATTCAATTGTCTTTAAGTCAGCTTGGTGATAATACCAATATTTATATTCTTAGTCTTTTACTCACATTGTGTACTCAAAGGATGCAAAATCTGAGCATATCACTAAATGGATTGAAGTGTTTAGTACAATATCACAGTTTAGGTTAATTTTAATCGGCCCAATAATTATATACAAATTTAGAGAAAAAACTAAAAAACCAGATGATAAATATTTATACCTGAATCAAGGTTATACAGTGTACGGTCATGCCTACCATATATGGCAAGCTCACTGCCCTATAGGGAGTGTACAATGTGAGGATACTCAATTTTATATAAGGGTGCTTTTCAATGTGGAGCTGCATAGATTATATGAAGAGCTTTTTTTGCATAAGGGCTTACAGACCAGTCCTACATGTTACTCATTTTGCATTATTAATTAATCAAATCATTGTATGGCTGTCTTCATGACTTGGATTACAGTCATCAAAACAAGTAACTATACAGGTAATAAATGGGCTTCTAACTCTAAAGAAATATATCTAAGCTAAAATTATTAAATTATAAAGTTGTTTAAAGATTCATCTTCTTCAATATGATATATTGCACGCTAGGATCGGATGATTATTGAGGAAGTGACACTCCAAAATGTAAGGTGAGGTCCGATTTTCATTATCACATTTTTATTTTCTACACGCAGACCTATCTACGGGTACAGGTAGGACAGTCGGCCATATTGTTCCGATGGATCAATACGCCACACACACGCTACCTGTCATACTCTCCCCGTGTTAAAATGTAAAATGTGAAAATGAAATTGTGACTTAACCTTACATTTTAGATTGTCACTTCTTCAATATTCAGCCGATCCTAGCGTGCAACATCTCATATTAAAGAAGACAAATTTCTACCAACTTTATGATTCAATATTTGTATGTAAGATATCAATTTTTTAGAGTTAAAAGACCATTTATTACCTGTGTAGTTACTTTTTTGATGACTGTAGTGCATCCATGCACGCCAATTGAGGCACCAACAATACAGGCCACATTCCATAATGAATAGCCATCCAATAATGCTATAATTCAATAATGCAAAATGAGTAACAGGTAGAGAAGTTGATGTACATGTAGGCCGTTTTGCAACACAGCTCTTCATATGTTGTTGTTCCCTGGTGTAACGCTCCCAGTGGCAGACTATGTGTGTGTGCAGTGCTATGCCTACTATTACCGTAGTCAGATGGACAAAAATCAATAAGCGCTGGATTGCAACTTCGTGTATGGCCATGTGTTTTGAACTCGCCACCCTTCCCGTTGTATGTCCAGATTTTTACATTTTACCCAATCTGAGATTCGAATTAGCATATCGCAATAACTACTTCATAAACTGCTCTACCCCATAAAAAGTATATATTTCCTGAACGGTAATCTCACAATGAATCCAAATATGCTATCGGAATTCAGATAGGACCTTATTGTAACATGTTGTGATTACAAAAAAATATCGATGTTGTTTATATTTTGAATAAAGCTTATAATGATCCCTATCATAATTTTACTGCGCATATTAGTTCTTCATGCAATTACCATCAGAACATATTTGTTGTCAATGGTAACTTGTTTAAACATACAATATTGGGAAGAAGATGAGCACAAACGTTTAAATTTCATATTTATTAGAGTTTACAAGTATATTGTTTGGGGTATGCACACTATCCTGATTTAAACGGCATTTTTGGATTCCCCTATTTGAGAGCTTTCCAAAATGTATAATGTTGCTATCATCGGTTGAATGCTTTTTGTAATAGTCATGTATGTAAAACAGATGAAGTTCACTGTGTAGCAAATAGGGAGAAAGCCAATGACAATGCAATCGATTTATGATTACAATTATTACATAATAGCTGTTACGTTTGTTGAAACAGAATCTTATAAAATATAAAATAATCTATAAAATGAGAGCAAAATCATGTTTGTACCATACAGGATGAGGAGTTATTGTAAATTGAACGTAGAATTGGGAACATTTTCTATATTCCCCATAGAGATTGTACACAGCGCCACCGCCACCGCCGCCACTGCCACCACCCCTAACTTTCACAATATTAATCAATGATATCTCAGCCGAACAGTTATTGAAATACCTGATTTATTTACACAATGTAGCTCGATAAATAGGCTTTCAAATGACACCTCAACCATAGCTCTACCACATTTAGTTGTGGAGTTAATAGAGAGATGGATGATTCGTAACAAAAAACAACGCCACAACCCAAAGAGTTCAAAACACATGGCCGTATACAGGCCAGTAGTATTTTGATTGTTTACGATCGTACCGATATGGGGTATGTAATTCAAAACGAATTTGTAATTAAACGGAGTTAAAGGGGTACTGAGAGATGTGTTGAAGGCTGCGCCCTCAATTAGGATAAAAACAGGGATTTCTACATTTTTACAATTGTATTACATACACAAACTTACAGCTGTAAGGATTAAGAAAAGATTGCATGATTCCGAATAGTTCATCCCATGTTGGAACTAAATTATTTCATCCTAAAACCGCTGCAGTTGAAAATGCAACTCCAGTGTAAGTACAATTTCTTTGAATTTTATCCGTCATTAACCGTTCGTTTAGTGAGAAATATTATGAGTATACATAGTCATCAATTAGTTTAGATTAACTCAAAGAACGGTGGTACATCTTAATTTATGTGCATAATGCATGGTTTTGCATATGAGGTAGTTTTAGTGTTCTGTTATGTCTTTAGTTCATGAATTTAATCTTGGAACTTGTTGAAAATATTAAGAAGGATGTGCAATTATTTTTAAAAATCCATTAATTATAACATGCTCTATTTATGTGACATCTAGATCGAAATATAGATCGGAAAACTTACACCCGTGAGAAGTAAAACTAGAAGCGAAGCTATTTTGTTTTCAATCAACAATGGCGTTGATACCGGCACCTTCATAATGTATCGAGCTGAAGTTAAGATGAGAAGGTATAATCCTGAATCTCTTTTATCTCACTGTTTTTGTTATTGAAACACCGCAAAATACAACTGTGTGAAGAAAACGATCCGTCACAAACATCAAATGCACGGTTTATTAAAACACCGGATAAAATGAAAAAACACGTTTGTATTTCTGTTGATGACTCTGAGTCATCAAACTGCTGCCAAAAAGCACTCGGCTTATCGGAAAGCATTCGAAACTGATCAAATATTTTCGGATTTAAAATGGTCTGTACGATGACGGTGTTGTATTCTGATGACGAATTAAATGTGTTGATAATTAATAGTTTGTGAACTTTAAAGTGAGAGATTTCCAAAGAACAACAATATTCAAAATTAGCCTATGCATTTTGTGTCCGCCAGTATACTAACACCTGTGTACAGTTTGTTTAAGGTTTAGGTGTTCAACAAATCTTCTCAGCATTTCATCTATCTAAGCAATCAGTAGTCACGGACATATCATGTGAATCGTCATCATATGTGCCTGTCGCGTGTCCTTATTTTTTGCGTCGTTGCCAAGCCGCCATCACCATCCCTCTGACACGATCATTAAATCCAAACGAAACGAAGATTAAAACGCCTTGCAGAGAATTCATGATGACGAACACATACCACAACGCATCGATATTGACGGTGCCTGCCACGTAGCCAAACATCCAATTGAATCCCATTATACTAGAGATCTAAAAAGAGTTGATAAATTCCGAAAATGATACACATTTAATATCTATATCCACAAGTAGTGTAACAGGTCATAAACACTTTCCATCATCATAACTTCCCAACCATACAGCTTCACTGATTATGTTATTATTCGTAACAGTCTTCCATTTGGAAAACAAAATATATTGCATATGATTATATGCCCGATATTATGTTTGATGACTTGTCTATCCACAAATGTAGCTCTTAAATGTTTAAGAAAATCATGATTGAATCACTATACACGCTGCCTACCTGTCAAAATTTAAATAGATTTCCTAATTTCGATTTCAAATGGGATCTCATTTTTTGGAGTAAACTTCCTCGATGTACCAAGAAGGCACATCTTATTTCACTCAATTGGAAAATTCTCCATAACATACACCTAACACAAACCATGCTGTATAAGATGGTATAAGATATTTGTGAATCGTGTAGGCTTATGCTATTGATCATAATACAGGGTGACCCAGAAAATGTTGAACCCCAAAATCACAAAATTCAATTTTTTTTTTTACCATTAAAATAACAAAATATTGCATAACTCGTTCACCAGCTACACTTCCGCCCAGAAGTGATGGCACACACCATCGGGAGAACTTATTCTACAAACAGTCTTGTAAATGTATCCATATCAAGGTCAAATCCTATTTATATAGGTACCTAGATATCTTGTCATTCATAAATTCATCTTTCCTTGACCTTGTAGCCTACACATTTGTCACAATAAATATCTTTCCAAGGTCGCTATTTTCTCTATGGGGAAATCCCATGTAATTCTCGCCTCATTAATATTCATGAGCTCAATATCGCTGTAATAGCGCTATGGGATATCCTTGCATGTGAAAATCATCTCCGACAAATCATTATTTTTACATTATTTTACAAAATGCAACCACGTAATATTATTATGACGGGAATCTGTAATGCTCATTAATACCTAAAAATGGTTCGTGTTTTGACAAGGTTACTGGAATTTTCCCAAAAAGCTGATATTTAGAGACAAAACTTTATTAAAGTTTTGGTTGTAGAATAATGATACCTGTGGCGTACTGGGAACCAGCAAAATTCTCGAACTAAAACTGGCAGCAGCAATTACAATTTCACATACAGGGGTATTCTGTCATATTGCAATGTGTGCATAGAACATGGGTTATAAAACACATTAAACTGGTGGACATGAAGTGAACACAAAACACGCCATACATTTTGTATACAGTATTGAGCTCATCTTGGTGAAAATGGCTGGTTAAATTGTAATCTTCCCATTTTTGAGTTAGAAAAATGCTCAAAGTTGTGACACCCCCTAGCGAGACGGCTTGTCAGGTCCGTTTAGGGAATGTTGAGACTAGCCAAGTCTGACCTACGCTATTAGAAAATATTAATCACACAATATAAGTGTAATTACCGCGTGATCCAACATACATTATTTTGAATGGACTTGTTTGAATCCTTTGTTAGACTAGAATCGATCACCCTTTTAGCGCATTCTTTTATGAATGGTGAAAGATAGAGATATCGCCCAATTAAAACACATCCGGCAGTAAGTTCGATTGCATAGTATGGTGGTATAGGCTGTTGGGCTATGTTGCTCCAATAACAGGAGCGCAACTGATGGAAAAGATATCGACTGACCTTCGCAAAATTGTACATTACATATTCATTGTATTATGGAATGCAAATCATTGTCGCGGTAATTTTAAAACCTGCCATGGGTCCTGTGCTGCCTCGTGCGAGATACCGGGTGTCCCTATAAAAAGGGTGCACGTGTTTACCCAACTTGTTGACCATGAAGTTCTAACATTTGGTGTATGATGTTTACACATATTGAAAGACTAAACACCTGGCTTTCAGATGCTGCTTATTTCATCTGATTCGGATTTGTCAATCCTGAGATATGTACAATTAACTAGTGCTACCCGGAATCGATGTTATGCCCCTTTATAGTTTCAAAGGTTTACTCCTAAGATACGACAACTTCCACTTGTACGATTGCCCTTCACCATGTTCACCAGTGTTATGCAAAATAACATTTTTGTATTGAGATTGAATGGGTTTAAATACTAGAATGTGTGCCTGTGTATCCAAGCAGAACTGAATATAAAAATATTTGTTACATGATTCGAACCAGTCCTTTTGACGAGGTTTCACAAAAAAATGATTATTGGGCCTACATTTTCCATACAAGACAGACGTCCATATGGCTGGGTGCGGCCTCAATTTTCATTAGAAGAGGGTGTTCATGGTCTTAAAATATCATGAAACGAGAAGTTCAGCAGAAGTCACCAGAGCGTTTGCCATTCATTTCCCAAACACTCACGTACCATCTAGTAATACACATACAAAGGAGTATTGGAAATACGTGGTAGATGGTACAAGTACCATGATTATGAATAAAGAACATTCTGGACTAAGATATGAAAAGTGGCAGGACACAGTAACACATTGATAACGTGCGGCGTGCACTTCAGAGGGATCCCAGCATAACTGCTCATAGAAATCCCTTACCACATATTCCAAGGACATCATTTTTGTCCTCATCCTTTTTTAAACAATTCTGGTCAAATGCCCACCCCAATGTTTCAAGACGATTGATGCCCATGGATAGACCAATGTTAGTATCGTTTTGACGCTCATAATCATTCTTTCTGTAAAAGTGGCACAACGTCGATTTTGGGGAGCTTTGATAAATTGGGTATATCTCAGGATTGACAAATCCAAATCAGATAAAATAAACGGCATCTGAAAGCTGAGTATTTTCCCCTTCCGTGTGTATAAACACATTACACCACATTTTAGGACTTCATGGTCAACAAGTTGCGCAAACATGTGCACCCTTTTTTTAGGGACACCCTGTACAGACAAACTGCGAGGTTCTCTGTCGTGTATTGGATCACTGATTTGTAAACCAAAATATTGAAATTGTCTTTTAAATGTCAGGTTTTTCTTGACAATTCAAATTACCTCCTCAGAAAATTACCATGTTTTAGGGATTTATAAGGACTGCGCATCATTATATAGGAAATTACAATTATGAATATAACAATTAATTATTAAAAAACTCAATTTTTCAGAGGTGTAGATGAGAGAGAATGTTCCCATAGCGCAATACTAGTGGTAATGAGCTCATGAATATTAATGAGGCAAATGTCTATGGGATTTTACTGTGTAGATTTTGACTTGTCTCGATTTATTGAGTTTTGCATGAAATGTGGTGATTGTAACATGCAACAAACATGAATTTATGAAGAAGAACTATATAATGAACCCATACAACATCGTTACTTGTGCAATTATTCAATACTGTGTTCATAGAAGATGGATTTTCTAGGATATGATCACTGCGCCATCATGATGGATTTTCTAATCACTGCGCCATCACTTCTGGGCGGTAGTGTATGTGCACCATACACATTTAACTTTTTGAAACATTTTAGATCATAAAAATATGCCACACGAAACATAAAATATGTGTAATTTTGTAAGAAGTGTTGTTTTGTAGTGTAAGTGAAGTGCAAAAAATGGTTTCATGCTACATGAGCAGAACAAGTGCCTGTTTGAAACCATTTATTTCCGATTTGTTTTTACTTTTATCGGGATCTTTTGTTGTGACTGTAATGTACGATCAGAAGTGAATTGTTTGAAGATCAATACAAATGAAGTCCCCTTGACTTCATTTGAAAATGTTAATTTGATAAACAGATCAAAAGAAAAGATTACTTAACTCACCGTACTTAGAACAGAATTAAGTTTCATATCTGAACCAAGTTACAATTTTTTTCACTTTTACAAAAGGGCGAAAACACCCCCTGTCACACAATCAAGTGTATCTTTAGTTTGGTAAGGCCAATTTACATGATCTAAAGTTCTCCAGAAAGCTGAATAAATTGTTTACATAACTGTTAAAAACAGAATGCCATATTTATTTATTTTAATTTTTAATTTTTTTTTTTAAGTTTGTGATTTTTGGATTTAACATTTTCTGGGTCACCCTGTATTGATCGCTTTTGATCTAAAATATTAGTCATATTTGGAAAATCTGTGAACTTTATCATTTCATGTAAGCTAATATTTCTCTAAGTGTTAATGATGTCCTGTTCGGTGTCACACTAAGAAAGTAATAAGAATAATACGTTTATCCACCATGTCATTGCAATTGCTAAGCTAAGTATTAGCAAATTTCGATAATAATCCTAATTTTCTTTTCCACTTCCAATTTGAACTCGATATTCGTCATGTGACTTATTAGAGACGACTTCATTGGATACAATGTTGTCACTCCTTGCACCACACATTTTGTGTGGGCTACAATCCTTGTTATTTTACAGTGATGTTTAACAATTTATATAACATTGATGTGTTTTGCTGTAAATAGTTACTGGTGTTTACATGTGTTGCGAGGAATAAATAAACAGTCGAATAACCAAATTGTAATGTTCGCATTTTCTAATTTTTTAAATTTTTATGGCCAACAAAAGTTTCAAGTTTCTTTAAACATTCAAGTAAGTCCAAAAGTGTTTGATATGATATCCAAGTTGGTCCAGGTTGGACTTGCTATTAAGGATGACTGTGGCATTGTTTGCTGGATTCACTTAGGTCATCTGTTTAATAATTTTAATAATTGCTGTTGTTTATTTCATTATAGATAAACGCGGTCATTCAGAGCGCTCTAATTTGTTTGATAATACCTTTGTTCTTACAATTTCATTAATTAATCTTGAGGTTCTCTGTATATTCTGAATGATATTTCTCAACGTATGCTAAGGTTCAGACGCAACATATCTATAAGAGAGACAATTGCGATATCTGAGAATTAAACTTCAAACATTGCGAGACTAACCTTTACGCAAACGAAGAGATCTGCCCAGGCATCCCGCGTAACATTACTGTCAAGTTTCCTTGACCGTTTCCTTGCCGAGTACAGCGCCTTGATGGTAATGACGAAGCAAATTCCATTAACTGCGAGAGATAAAGCTACCGGTGCTCCGAATACTATGATGTTGGCAATCGGATCCGATACCCAGCACGTATTCCCGGTGCCGTATTTAAATGATACCCCGGTGAAATGAAGTACCAAGCATGTAAAAGTAACCAACAGTGGTAAACCCCATCCTATAAGTGGTTGTACAACGAGATTCATAAAGTTGTCTTCCATCTTTAGTAAGCTACTCCAAGCAAATGCTTGAAACAGATTTAGCGCCATAATCGTCATCCAGGAAAAGGACACAAGCCAGAAATAATGACTAAGAAATGCGATAGCGACGCAGAGCTTCTCGTAGACGTGATATCCTTCGTTGAACAGCGATAGCAACTGCGCACAGAACGTGGACGACACCAGGTGCATGATGGCTCTTCCGTGAGCATTTCGCAGCTTTGGAAACATACAGTGCGTCATAAATGTGGCCAAATAGAACAACAACGAGATCGAAGTTGCTAAATATGTTACAATTGAGAATAAGTCATATTCGGCATTTGTGGCTATAGACGAAACAGATCGTTCGTCGAATGACATGTTTGAATCAGCACGAGTTTTAGATATGATATGATCATAGATGGAACTACATATCTGGATTTTTTCATTGGGTAGCAACATAAATTCTGTAGGCAATATGGTATGCCCATTTATTTCAATCTCAGTTCCATTGGTTCCATTTAGCCGCACGACAAATTCCGAGGAATTCAGTATCAACACGGGGCATGACAGAGTCGCCTCGCCGCAAACCACCACTTTTACTGTTCTCTTAAAATAACCAAGTCGAAGTATGTAATCATAGAAAGCATAGTATAAAAGGAAATGTGGTCTGATGTAGGTTGCATTGCCCAAACCGTAAATCACCGTTTCGTTGTTGATATTAAGCATAGTTATATCTTCTGCGTTCAATGTGTACCATTTGGCCGAACAGTCGTATCCTTCTACATTCATCTCACAAAATACTAAAACCTCAATTTCTGGTATTCCGCATTCAATCAAATGGGTAACATTATTTTTGTGCAGTTCATATTGCAGCTGTTGTATCTGCCAACTACTGATGTTCATGGTCACCAATCTCTGTGAGGCGCTCGTATATATATTATTGACAAAAGCCGCTTTGAAGATACCAATATTTAGATCGGAAACAAACTGTTTTATTGAGCTCTGATTTACATCTGAGCTGATATCGTGATGTCCCCCAGCAGCAGCGAACACTTTCCACACCAAACATGTTTCTTCGTTCTCGTACAACTCATTCAGATATAGACCTGTCCCTGGGAATGCAAATCTCGAATCTTGTTTCGAACACCTCAGGAATTCTGTCTTCCACGGGATTGGTTGGTACGGCACACAACGCTGACCTCTACGCAGAAAGCCATCAGGGCACTTGATTTTTCGACATATAGATGTCAACGGATCATAATATTCGTCCTCTGAGCAAACTGTATTCCTTCTGTCGGTGTGTGATAACTCACCAGTGCTTTTGGGCACGAAGGTCCATATTGGCTTTAAGGTGTATTGTCCGGCCCTAGAAGACTGAACCATACATCGATGAAAATAGGTTTCTGATTCCGCAAGGGTAGTATAATAGCTCGCAAAATTGCACAAAAAACAATGTGGATTTTTATATATACGTATAGGTACAGACCCTGTATCGTGGCACTCAAGGTTGGCGGCATATAATTGACATCCTTCCTTAAGAGAGCTGTTAGTGTAGTTAGAGGGACAAGAATCAATTAGTGAAGGATTGCATCTTCTTGCATACCTTCCAGCGGTTATATTCTCCTTCACCTTCGTTACAAAATCTAGGGTGTAATTAACAACTCTTTCGTAGAGAAATGGGGTTAACTGGAATGGTTTTTGCCCATTGCAAATGGCGCAGTAAATATTCTTATAGTTCAATCCGATATGGTCATAAACAAACCATCGTTGAATAGTTCTAGTGTTGTATAACCCGTCGTTGCGATTCTGAAATGGCTCCTGGCACTTTGTTTTAATGAAGGAGCCAACCCAGTTTTTAGGACAGCTAGTTACAACGAGGTATTTGTATGTTTCCATAAACGAGCCATCGAAACCAAATGGAAACGCAGAGCAATTGTATCGCTGAGCGGAGATGTATCGCGTGTTTTCTGTCATCGTCATTAACAGCTCAGTATGATTCTGCAAGCAGGTGATGTTATAATCAAAACAACAATCATGGAAATGGTTACAATAAGAATCACAGCGACACGGCTGTTGGGTTAACTCCAATGTACTGTTACATCTGGAGGCACAGCTATGGTAATTGTCTAGTAGGTCCACCTTCACATCGGAGATAATAACTTCTGTAAGGAAAAGAGAAAGACAAAAAACACTTTATGTATTAGGGAAGAACACTGGTAAATATGTTTAAAAATATCTGTACTATGTTAACACTTTCCACGCGGCTATTATTTTTACTATACACAAAACAGAGTTGTCAGAAACCTTTCAAAATTGTATTTAAGTCTATCTCAAGGATTACTGACCCAAAACTATGCATGTTTTCACTCATGTCAATGCATTTCTAATGGTGATACCAAAATGGTAATGAAAATCAACAATTTTGACATTTTTAACAATTCTGTGACATTTTGGAATGTCGTCTGCAGCTGGGATATCTAGGATATTGCTGTTTTATCATTCATGTTAAAATTTATGAAAGAAAAAGATATCTAAACATAGTGTTCATATTCATTCATTCATTCATAAAAGGTTTATTAAAAACTGTTCTTGCAGCAAATACAAAGTAGCTGAATTACAACAATTTTACAATTTTACACATAGAAATATAAATCATTAAAGGAAACAATATAATCTACTAAAATTAATTACATGAACCCAATCTCCACACTCACCGAATACCACTAAACAACCAACACTCAAAAAACATCCTCACACACACTTCCAACACCCCCCCCCCCCCCCCCCCCCCCCCCCCCCCCCCATTCAGACTCGGCTCATTCATTCATACATTCATAACTGGTCTATTAACATTGATATAGCAATACATACAATAAAAATACATTATAGTTATAGTATAAAAGACCATTAGATTATAAAATATTGCACATAGAATTAGAACATCAAAAATTGAAAACCCCGAGCCCGCACACATCAAACAGTCATGCATACTCCACTTCAAAACTCACTTAGCAAAACACAACCCTCACAAATAATCATTACATTTACACCCTCTTTTAACTCATAAACACACACCCCAACTTCAAACTTCAAAACTCACTTAACGAAACACAACCCTCACAAATAATCAAAACATTCACACCCTCTTTTTACTCAAAGGCACACACCACCCCTACCCCCACCCACCCCCACCCCCACAGAAAAATTGCACAATAAGACACATGAGATGCATTTAAGTCACAGGAGATTTGAAAGTGGAATTTCATTGATCATTAAACAATTTGGTCATGTACAGCAGTGGACTGTTCTGGAAGCGAACAGTCCTAAATTTTGGCAGGGCAAGTTTCCTGGATGGCACCCAACTGTTGAAATGCTCGGACTCGATAAGAGAGTTGAAGAAATCCAGACAAAGCTGCTTACGTCTATCATGTAAAGCTTGAAGATTGCAAAGCTCAAGGGCTTCATGATAAGTTGTGTAGTATTTGCCAACGATGATCCTGCATGCCCTCTTCTGGATCCGTTCAAGAGCGAGATCTTCATGAACAGTATTAAGCCCAGGATGCCACACAGGGGCAGCGTATTCAGCCATTGGGCGAACAAATCCAGAATATATGGTTACAAGATCATCAGTTGGCAAGTTAAAATGTTTGAGAAGCTTCAGTAGGTACAGTCGGAGTTAGCTTTTTTGAGCACCTCACATATATGGTTACTCCATTTTAGGTCTGAACTGATATGGACACCCAGTACTTTTGCTGTCGACACCTCTTGAAGTGGCACTTGATCAATTGTAGGAATTTGATCCTCATCTTGTTTCTTAAGAAAGGAAACTTCCATGTAAGCACATTTAGAAGGGTTCAACTTCATATGATTGTTCTTGGCCCAATCACTGAATTTGTCAAGATGATCTTGTATGACCAGAGGTTTATCACGTGATCTCGTCTCAATCAAGGTAAGGTCATCGACATATTTCAATGTCGTAAGAGCATTATCGGTAGCCGCGTCATTGACCAAAGTGACAAATCCAAGTGGACCTATCCGTGTTCCTTGTGGAACACCACCTTTGAGTTTCAACCACTTGCTATTATGTCCCTTATACCTGACACATTGTTCACGTCCATCAAGGAAGTTTGCAATCCATGCAATAACAGATGGACGCACACCGAGAGTGATGAATTTGTTTATTAAGAGATTGTGATCGACTAAGTCGAAGGCTTTGCTGAAATCAGTGATAACAACAGAGCTAAAGTGACCAGGTTTATCAGAATTATTCAGCAAAGTATCCATCAGTTTCACAAGGTAGTGGGTAGTGGAAACCTGAGACGAATATTCGTCTCAGGTGGAAACACCCTTCCTATTCCCATATTGATTGGGATCGATGTTACTTTCCAAATCTTTTAATAACCACTTTTCAATTTCCAATTTGCAGGCTTGGTTTTTGGAATTGGGACCACCACAGCCTTTTTCCACTGAGATGGCACAGACCCTTCCTTGTAAGACTGATTTAGGATATATGTAAGTGGTTTGCTTAATTCATGAGAGAACTCCTTTATCAACCTGGCAGATATACCATCAGGTCCCCCTGCTTTCCCCACCTTAACTTTATTTAACATCTGAAAAACCTCAAACTCTTCGACAAAAGGGCTTGGTTTGGAGTCAGGCAGATATGCTGGAAGCTTGGTAAAATCAAGTGGTTCGAGATCTTTGGACACTGAAGCAAATATGTCATTAATACTATTAGCAATACCCTTAAAGTCATTTACATCAATACCAGGTGGAGGTTGAATACTTGTGTCAGTGTTACCTAGGTTTGCTATGAGTTTGATTTGTTTGTACCATTCACCCGGATTCGCCTTTTTGTGCCGTTGAACTCTGGATTTGTAATGCTCTTTCTTGGCTTTGGGAATCTCGCGACGAACTTTGTTACGCAAGCGTTTCCACCTGCGGGAACGTCCTTCTCGATGAAACACTTGTTGCCTCTCACTGATTATACTTTTAACGTAGTTAGTCATCCAAGGTTTGTCAGATGAATGGACCCTGATTGTTTTCTTTGGGAAGTGCAGATCTATACCACATTGTAATTTTTTATAGAACACATTACATTTGCCAGCTGCTGTTTGCTGGTCATACACACCTGCCCAATCACAACCAGTTATCCACTGACCAAATTCCCGGATATTTGAGTCTTTCATTGGTCGAACAGTACGCGACCGCGTTCTATTGACTTTTGTAGGAAAGCTGGTCAGAGGACGCCATAAGACGCACGAATGATCACTCTTCCCGATTGGTGAGAAAATTTCGGGCTCGCTATAATAGTGAGCTATGTTAGTGATTATTTTGTCAAGGATTGCGTCCTTCCGCGTTGGTTTTTTGACAACCTGAGAAAGACTATATAGTTGTTGTATAGGTACATGTATGCACGAGTGGAGATGTCACTATCTTTCATAGGGACATCATCAGGGTAACCTTACCCTGGTAGGAATCACACACCTTTTGGACAGTAGACTATTTTATAACCCTAACTTTTACTAGATGAACTAAATCAGTTGAAAAATGTGGTCCTAATGGGAATTGAACCATGGACCTCTGCATTTCAAAGCAAGTCTCTCAACCGTAGACCAGCGGGGTAAACTGGTCAGGATATAATTTAAATCATTCTTAAGCATTAACTGAATAAATCAATAACACTATAATGATCAGCACACACAATATGCTACCCTGGGTAATGTCACCCTGGGTGATTTCACCCTGGGTCACATTCAAAATACCATACAATTGTTCAACTTGCAAGACTCATATTGCAGGACATCTCTATATAATCACATTATGTATGTTCCTCACATTGGAATGGAAATTCCATGCCTGTGGATTTGTTGCAAAAAGACTTTCACTTATTACATTTTTGGCACAACATTAGTCATGCTAATGATTATTTCAATATATGAAATTAAAGAGATTCATCGTGGACAATCTTTTTTCTCACTACCTCGCTCCCTTCACTTTATTAATCTCAATATTGCACGCGTTTAAGTAAAAGTGCAGTTTTACAGATCGGGAAACTTTCATATGTATTTTGGCAACCCAAATAGCTGTTATTGTAAATTTGATACCAAATTAATTCCGAAGGTCCTCTCTTTTCAACTATTTTTTGTTTGTTTTATTACTGGAGATATAATGCTTTAAAAAGGTTTCGAAACTTTTGGGACACCATGCACATGGACTTATGACACAAACGCAGTAAATCTGAAATTAGGTTGCATAATTTACTAATTTTACTAAAGAAGTCCCACTATCAACACAGTTAAGGTAGAAGTGTCCTGGTGTGTCGTTAAATCCAAGACCGTCCGTTTTGTGCTCGGACGTGTTTTCCAACTCCTTAATGTTTAACGATATTTGGTTAATTTAGAGCCTGTGAGTATCAAGCCAAGATGCTCTCTATCTACAGTCTACTTACCATTTGGACATTGAATCGATGCATTCATATGAGAAAAGTCTCCGCAGGAGTTACTGTAAGAAGAGCGTACTTTATATATTGACATGATGTTATGTGGGCGGTCGTCTGTGAAGTATAAAATGTGATCATCATTTGCTCCGGTCAGAGATGAAATATTTCTCCGTATTCTGCTGCATAGCCAGGTAGGTTCTAGCTTATTTAGCTTTACCACGCATAAATGTCCCCAGTTCGATCTAATTGCTATATCCACCCACGATACCCGACGTCGATTTGTCAAGATTGTTGTTGGTAAACGAGCCGCCGATATGTGTTCAACCTTGAATGAATCTATAGAGGATTAAACAGTCTTAGTTTATTCATCAGTTTTCCTTCTTATATCAAACTTTGTAATACATAATTTCCTGGTTAATATGCTTCGTGGCGTTATAAGTAATCATATCATCCAATGAAAGTAAATGAATCGGCAAGAACGTTAGATGTAGATATGCAGAGATGGACATGTTCATACACTTTTTGACCTTAGGTTAGCTAACCCCAGGTTAGCTAACCTCAGGTTACCTTACCTCAGGTGACCTCTCCTCAGGTGACCTAACCTCAGGTAACCTAACCTCAGGTTACCTAACCTCAGGTTGTATTCACTTTTGGATTTAAACATTTTGGTAGCCAAGGCTATTGTAAAAAAGTAATTATACATTAGAATACTGCAATAAATAAACCTGAGGCTGAGAAAATATTCAATACAACGACACCAGGTTGAAAATAAATCCAATTAAACGACCTCAGGTTGTCAACATATTCAATGTGAAAATCTCAGGTGGATTTTGATTGAAACGTGGTTCATACTAACATAACCCTATTGTATGATCGGTCACCGGGATGATATATAAATTAGAATATGTTACACAACAAGATCCGGTTGTATGTATTGGTTACCAGGAGATAATTGCTTGTAGTTCATACTGACACCAGGACGATAATTGCTTGTAGTTTATAGTTTATATACTGAAAGAACCCTGGTGTATAAATTGGTTACCAAGAGGATAGTTGCTTATATTTTATCGGTATGTTCATGTTGGTTGTTGTCTGAAATAAAGATGTTGAATTGGATCAATGGCATTTCTGTGTCATTTGTGTTTCTTTGCTTGCGTTTGTGGTTTAAAAAACATTGATTCAATGTGTGACCATAATTAGTTCATTGCTAAATTATATGTTTTATTAAATGTCGCTTTAGTTACTATAACGTTACTGGTAGTTGCCTAACACTTACAATTCAATTCAATTCAATATATTCAATAACAGAAATATAAGTTTAATATAACAAATAAACAACAACAAAATAGACAAACGAAAAGGTAAACAAGCAAACGATTATACATGATATCCCACGTAGAAGCATGCAGCAACATGATATAATTTTTTTAATTGTTGTTAGTTTTTAATTAAGTTTATTAATATAATTTTGGTTTTTGGTTAAGGTGGGTCTAGGTTGGTCAGATATTAAAATTCAGTGCTTCGGACAAAAATGATATATTAGCACACTAGAAAACTGCTAAGTCTCTGCTTTAAAATGCTTTTTGTTTGAGGTAAATTGGATTTTCCGTTGTGACGTTATGGTTTCGGGTCTCAAAAAATCGGTGGTGTTTTGTATACATTTGTATGTAAAAACGCTCACCCTGCGATTTTTTACATTTTCAGTTTTAATTGTTTTTTGATCAAATGATTGTAACATTTGATCGAATTTTTAAAATATTGAAATCATTAATTGCACATCATAAATCATCAAAATTTCAAGGTCAACGTAATTTCTTATGCATTTCTTTATGTTTCTCACCCGGCTATTTTTAAGCCATTTATCTTTAAAAATCAATAAAAATGCTTACATAATATAATAATATATTTTTATCTCAAATGTCAACTTATTTCTGTCTCGCCAATTTTAATATACGTTTTGCACGATATCTCAAAACTATAAAACACGCAAACTTGCAATATGGGAACAAACGTAACTCAAAAACGAAAGCTCATATAACCATGGGATGTGGACCAGATGACCAATCTACCCAAGTATGGTGTATATGCAACATTTCGTTTTCTAGTTACGTTTGTTCCCGTGTTTAGCCAATCAGAGGCCTTGTATGGTAACCATGGCAACCAGATCAAAATAACACGCATTTTCTGAAACGTCTTGACCTAAGCTGTAATTTGATATATAACACTAAGCGGTAGGTTTACGGTAACATTAAACAATGTGTTTCCAAATTTGGGTCAAATCAACCTAGACCCCCCCCTCCCACCCCTTAAACAAAGTATAGTATTATCTCAGTATTGCACACACTTTCAAATTGCACATTTCAGTACTGATCATGCCGTAAGGTGTATACTACTGATGAAAGAGGAGATAAGAAACATTTAAATTGAGACAGTAATCACTGACACATTAAAGCAAAGTAATGTGATAAGCTAAATAATTGTGAAAATGTTCGATTCCGGGGCGGTTGTTTACAGATATGTCGTCATAGATAAACTGGTGTGTGATGCGTCGTTAATACTTCCAGTGTGGCACATAGTGGTAAGTGTGGCACATAGTGGTATATATACAGTGTTCGTTGTAAACGACGCATCACATACCGGCGAATATATATCGTATCTACCTAGAACAGGACAATTTCGTTGTTTACGTTGTTTCACATAGTGACGTATCTACCGAGAATGAGATAATTTCATTCGTTACACCGTTTCACATCACATTCAAGTTTGTAATTTGGAGGATTTGTAGGCATCATGTGATAGTTTAATCCAAATTACTCCAAAGTGGTGATATAAACAAATGGGATGCGTGGTGTACTCGACGGATTGATCATTTAGGTGGGAAAACGAAAGCTAAATACATCGGCAATTTGTTCTGTGAGGATTACCACAATAAATCATAAGCAGAATATAAATTGTTAAATACCTGTCGCACATACAATAATGATTTCCTGATACCGTAGACATTGTTCTTCATCCCATGGTTTAAAAATGCATGATTCCAAGTGACCCTGATCACATTCTATAGCACCAAGCAGTATATTTGTAGTGTTCGAGAGAGCGCTATTATACATGTAGCGTTGTTCAAGGAAGAAACCTACGCGGAGATATCCAAGATGGCCGCAAATAGCAGATGGGATGTTGTCTTTAGGTAGTCGGTAACCGCTACAGAATACAACACGGCCCCATGGTAAATTATCCGGACGGACCTCCAAACTTCCCTCTGCCTCATGTGCTCCACCGACCAGACGAAAATCATAAGATTCTATTTATCAGACAAAAATGATTACCATAGCAATTAGGTATTCAATTGTGAGATTTGCTTTTGCGGCGAGTATTCATAATACTGTGTAATTGTTTAATATGTTCGCCGTCGGACAAGTTTAAACAAGTTTAAACCTGTTCGACCTCGAACCTGCATGCAATATGAAATATCTTGTCACATTTTCAAAAAGGCTTAGATAAAGCCATGCCTTTCCCATGCCTCGGAATGCCTCTTCAACCCATGGGGTCGGCTCTTATGAATTCATTTGGACGTCAGGTGTATTTAAGGTTATTTTGACAACCAAATGATGATGTACATCAGCTGGTCAGTAGTTCCATTCCAGATGTAAAACCTTCCATGTCTTTTGGAATGCGGCCATCAAATAATGCATCTGCAAATATAAAGGATCATTCTAGACTAGAGGGGACCCTAGCGAAACGAAGAGGGAAGCTGGGAAAATGGAAAAAGTGTACTTTAGGTCCAAGATACTGGTATACCAGAATCATTCAATACTGGAACATGAAAGTTCCCAGTAACGCTCGATACTGGTACGATTTTACTGTTCCAGTATCGATCGAAACCGGAACAAGCGATACTGGAACGTTCTTATGTTCCAGTATCGGACTGATACACGTGTTACCAGTGTAGTTTGTTCCGGTATCGCCCGATACGGTACATTTAAAATGGCATAGTCTCGTCTGATACTGTAACACTGACTTTGCACCATTATTGTCCGATACTGGGTGTTCCAGTCCAGACTAGTAGAGTCCAGAATCTGGGACCTAAAGTACACCTTTCCCCAACAGTTGACGGAATCAAGCTGACGTTTGTTTATGAAAACAGCCACGATCTCTAACAAAGTGAACAGTTCCATTGTAGAGACTGTATCGATAACTGCCTTTTTGCTTGCACCACACATCCATTATCTGCTGTTATAAATAGCACAAGTCAAATTGTATCAATAATCAGTTTTTGTCAACATTATCTCGTATACATGTCGCCAGATTTTGTTTCTGAGAACCAATGATAATTGCTTTAACATCCTTAACTGTTTAAGAATATAGGATACCCTCAGCTCCTATCCACTATTGAAGTATGATCTATGTGTGCGTCTTGTTTGTTCAAAAATATTTGTGTTCTGACGAAGAAACGTTATTGTTCGCAAGCTTGAGACCTCGTTACCGTTCTATTCTTTATTAAATGTTCATTACTTCGAATTCATGTATAATCGCGATAGCTGCGTACCAAGTGCGTTCCAATCAAATTATTCGTGTAATTACATGTACTAAAACGATGAGAACGCGCACGCGAATGTTCCTAATAATTGCCCGAAAGTACTGCGCCAAAGTGTTCGATTGTTTTGCTCATTCACCGACTAATCAAAGTAATGCCTCACGCCCCTAAACTGAATATTCAATGAGTTATGAGGTAACACGATTAAAGCTTATTTTGATTGGTTGAACGATAACAATGTTAAAAAGGGGATGACTCGACTTGGACTGTTTCAATAATTAAGAAGGTGTGGACAAAATAATTAACATAAAACTATTATTATTCAACATTAATTATTAGCGCGATTATATCGGTACAAATCAACGATTTTGATAGCATCTTTTTCAGTAATGAATGAGCAGTTGTTTTCATGAATTTTATTTTAAATTCTCGGTTGTTGATATGGTCGTTCGGAATTGTTTCTCATGGGCGTACAATTCTTCAGACCATAGCAACCACCTCTGATTTCAAAAGAAATTCACGAAAACAGCTGTTACGCAGTCATTATTCTCTAAGTATGGCTTAGGAATTAATAGCACTTATCGACATTAAGCATGTTAAGTGATGATTTATGTGGCAGAACTCTGCGGTACAAACCCTGCACAGTATATAGGACGCTGATAGAACTTAGAAGGTTTGATTCAAGCAAAACCGATCGAAACAAACAATCATCTACTAAACACACACACACCAAGTTGGGATATAATTTATCAGGTTATTTACGATGTCAAATTTATAGCACTCTGAAGCTGTACTATAAGTAAAACATGTGGAACTCTGGACTGGCTGTGTATGTGCTATTAACATTATTATGGCTTGATCACTTACCCCAAAGACAGTTAAGAGTGAGGCTTTGTTTAGAACGCTGGCATGGCCTAAAGTACTGTTCTCTCATGTCTAGCAGGCCAACGTGGTCGGTACGATCATCAGGACCTAGCACAAACTCATATCCATCATTAGTTTGATATTGATCTGTTTCTGATGTCACCATGGCCATAGATTTGACATGAGGGCAAATTAAAGTCTGCAAATGTTTTACTGTTACGGCAATAGTGTCTCCAATTAAGTGACACACGTGTAACCAGCTCTGATTATATTGTACTTGAAGATTACCGAACAATTTTGAATTTCCCCCAGTTAGCCGTGCGTTTCGTGAAAGATAGACATCGGTAATATTATTGCCATGAAAACCTAGAGAAGACAGGATGAATTCATAATGCACTATTAAAATGTGCTATTTTCATTAGTGGCATTCAAGTTTACACACATTACATTCCCGTGGAAATACGATGACAGATGCAAATACACAATCCATGCACAATATTATCATAAATGTGCATCTAATTTTAATCCTAAAAATGCTTTTACAAGTTTCCCTATTGGCGTTTTGTTTACATTAATTGTGTTATCTGTAGCTAAATGATCAATATCAAACTAGTTTCGAAGAGTTAAACACATTTTTCATAAGCAAATTACCGAGAAGTAATAACTGAATACATGGTAATTTTACCGTCACCGTGTAACATTTGGTGTCTCAAAAACCCGTTACACGGTGAAGGCAGTTGTTAAAATTTAACAGTGACAATAATCTCCATCTTATTTCCCTTTTGTTGATTTTACAAGCCTCTCTGATAGGTTAAAGGATAATACTAGAGAAGTTAAACTGAAATTGCAACAAACTTAGAAAATATAGCTGTTTTTAAGTTTGAATATTACGTTTGGTGTCTCCAAAAATGTTATACTGTGAGAACTTTAGGGTAACATCGTAGTTATGTGCCAGCACACTTTATGAATAAATTGTGGATAAACTGTCTCTTGGTATAGGCTCCTAGCATACGTGGAACAAAAGTTTCCACTTTATTAATATCAATTCCACCACCCCAAAAATAGGTAATCTCATCTTTTCACTGTTGATGATGTTTATATAGTAAAGCAATGGTAAAAGCCTTTAGAAAAAACAAGATAAAAGTGATCAGACAATTTCTGCAGTTGTCAGGCATAATTGAACATTTTGGTGTCTTTTGGTGTCTCAGTTACACGGGGAGACAAGTATGTCAAAGAAATACTGATGTTATAATGGTGAAAATGTATCTCTGTATGCTTCAATGACCTGTTCTGATCCATTTTTATGAAATAGAATAATAGAACATATTATGAAAGTAGTTATTCAGTTAATATAGACACATTTTGAATATTTAGACCTAATTTGTGTATGTCACACATTGGCCTCCTTATTTATGGAAACACCCATGCATGAATTGTTTATGCGGTAAGCTAGTATTGATTGGTGTTTTTTGTGTGTATTTATTCGACACTATTTTACGAACCTTTTATGTCGGACCTACCTTTTATACAATGTAATCGTACATTCCGGGGAATGTCACAAGTCTCATTCTTCACCCATAATTTCACTCTGCATTCTTTGAATGAACCGACTGTTACATTCGGGGGACATACGAGAGTTTCAATCAACAGGGTATCTTGCTGTTGCACATCGACGAGTTCTTCGGACAAATACCACCACATATCTCCGACATAACCCAGTGTCTGACAAATAGCACGTAGTCCAGATGCTCCTTCAGTTAAGTGTTGATAACGATCACAGGCTACCAACGTGATCCAAGTTGAATTATCTGTACGGATTTCAAGTCGCCCCTCGTGTGTATTTTCTTCGCCATTTAGACGGAAGTCCAGTATTTCGTCTGCAAAAATAAACACCGTTAACAAATCAATTGATATCATATGCTACTGAACCAAAATTTAGATGAAGAAAAAAATAACCAGCGAAAATACATGTTTATAATAATTCGTTTTTTATTTTGAAGTTGTGATTTTAGCATAAAATCTGCTTCAAGTCATCTATGATGAAATCAACTGCAAATTAAGTTGATTTTCTTTAAAAAAAAGTTATTAATTCATCGAAAGACCAATTAATATCTTGTTCCCTGGTTTAATAACAAGTGCCACATATTTCTTATTCTATTTAGAACTACTTACAGTTAAAACAATTAACAGACAATGGTCCCCACCAGTCTTCGCACGTTCCGGGTTGATGAAGCAAATATTGCGGTATACTGGATAACGCGCTTGACTGCAATATGTAAACGTGTGTGTCCGAATGACGAATATACAGTGTCGAAGAGTCTCGGTTTAGCGGTGCGTGTGAGCAAATCAGATCTTCAAATCTAAACAACTGACGATACTGACGATAATATTGACTAAGGCATACATCAAACCATTGCTCTTCAACAAGAACTTGAACATGACCATATTGAGAAGAGTTGGTCCTACTAAAGCGGTAATGTTGAACTAGGTAATCCGAAGTAATACTTGCAGCTAAAACAAAACACACGAACATTACAAAACAAAACAGGAATACATGCATGGAAAATAGATGCATGGATTAAACTTTTACGCACATGGGTCATACGATTTCTATTTGTCATTTTTATATTATACATTTATCATCATTTATCACCACCTATCATCTTCACTATTATATTGTGCATACGATCAATATTTTACAAACATATACCACAATATTTGTCTTTTCGCCCAGTTAATATGGGCATATAGTTTGGCTTTCACCTGGGTATGGGGCCGATTTTGGTTGACCCAGGTGGTATAAATGTACCCTTTTTTGTGGCTAAACATGAATTTAGTGGCAAAAATGGCAAAAACATGCCTCTGTTACATCAGAAAATTGGTCGAACGAGGGAAAACAATGGGGTATTTCCAGAGATATCAGAAAGAAAATGTTACTTTTTACCCAATTCTATCACCAACGATCTATGCTTTGACTGAGTTATCTATAAATAGCTTCACAACAGTTTTGTATGAACACTTAGAGATCAGCAGGGAGTGTGACCTCCAAACACCATCAATACATTGACATGCAGTGTACATTACTCTGCATGTATCGAGGTAGCACTGGTATCGTGCCTGCCTACCAAATACCCCGAATATATAACCATGTGAACAAACGTAGTAGTGGATCCACTCATGCCCCGCTCTACTCGTCAGATGAATTTTCCCGTTTTCCAACCACGGACAGTCTAAATTTCTGTTTTAACGAACATATACCAGAAACGAATCGCGGCTCGGTTCAATTGTTGGTACGATGCTATATTTAGCTTATAAAAAACGCCTCTCAAATCGTAAAGTTAGTTGATAACGGATGATTAGTATAACTATCATGACCAGCTTCACACAAATTGGGTTTAAGGATCCTTTCCTTAATACCAACGTTATACCAAGTGTATTAAGTTCACCTTGCAGTCAAAGTCCGATGGTTCTATAATCTGACAATACAATAAGTTCCATAATCCAAATTTGTACTTTGCATAGTTTTACTAATCCGTAATTGATAAGGCTCAATAGATAGTATGAATAATAGGATCTTAAATCCGAATATTGTACATGTTTATGGTCTGAAAGCTGAAAAGGGTTTCCATCAAACACACGAACATGGTTCTTATAATCCATTGTGAGATGAAAGGCCCTACAGTTTTTAAATAAGTTCTGCAGATCGACTAAAAAGAACCCATAGTAAGATTCAGACTAAAGAACACTTTTCTTTGATTCGGAATAAAGTCAAACAACCCTATTTCAAATTTGTACTACAGAACCTGCTTTAATGTTCGGATTGCAGACCCTTTCTTCATAATCAGATTATATTACATGATCATGATATTGGGACTATTTTCAGATTATTGAACCCTATACGTTCAGACTATAGAACCTTTGTACTATAGAACCTTTTTTTTTGTATTATAGAACCTTTCGGACTACGAACTGTGAGTCGATAAACATAAAACCGCGAATGCGAAATGGTCTTCACCTCATTGCAAGGGATTTTACCTGATACTGGGTTTTCCCTTTTAAATGGATTTTTTTATTAAAATCTTCACCTGATCTATTATTATTATTATACTATGTATAACCAAATTGAAACGATTCTTCCGCATTGTAATTTGAATAAAAATTCCTTTAAAAAGGAAAGGGGCGGTCATATAAATTTGAAGAAAACAGCTAACAGAGTGTGATATAGGTAACACATAGAGTGCTTATGTCATAAGTTTTATTTATCGATATAATATGAATGGAAATCATTAAATCCTGTTACTAATACTATAAAAAGTCAGGATGATGTTAACGAGTAAGAACATTAAAGGGTTTTTAGAATTCAAGTATGTTACAACTTAAAGCTGGCCTACCACGTTGTCAGACTTTACCACACAAGAAATGCTTACACACCTGTCACTTGGGGACTGACAGTACAGAGTTAACATGGAGATTGTAACCTTGTCAAATCCCATCGCCCCCCCCCCCCCCCCCCCCCCCCCCTAATATTGACGTCGTGTCGGTTGAGATTGGCACTGTCGGTTCATTTGACCAGAAGAATCATGGAATTATAATGATCAAAAGTACACAAATGAATTTTTTTCGCGCGCTACAAGCTTGTTTAAAGCCAAAATGTCCGGGAGGGGGTACTCACGTATTTTGGCCATACGGGTATGTGCGGCTGGCAAGGACCCCTTTTCACGCCTTCGGCCGCTAAGACCCCCTTTTCATCCACTGGCAGTTCCATAAGACCCCCTCTTCATCCATTGGCAGTTCCCTTAGACCCCCAAATGCAACCAAAATCATAAAATGCGTGAAAATCTTATGAATTTGAGTTATGTAGCTTCAAATTTGGCCTAAATTCAGTTCATAAGGTAACATTTTGCCTAAAATTCAGTTTATAAAGACACAATTTTGTATAAGAATTCAATTATCTAAGACCCCAATTTCGGTGACCGTTCAGTTCGGTAAGGCCCTGTTTTGGTGCCCGTTCAGTTCGGTAAGCCCCTGTTTTCAGAATGCCCAGCCGCACACCCCTACTCTCTTTAAATTCGAGTACCCCCCCCCCCCCCCCCCCCCGGGCAAAATGTACCTCAATCGTACCAAAAATAGGTGTAGGTGTAAAGTAAAAAAATAATCGTGTTGGTTCACTTTTCATTTCTCGCCCCCCCCCCCCCCCCCCCCCCCCCCCCCATATGAATAATCTAGCTACGCCACTGGTCCCATAGAAACAATTTTATTACCATTTTAGCTTTTAAAAATGAGCTTACTTTCATGATGCCAGTTGCTCGTTGTGTGTGGTCTAAATACCTGGAAATAGTATGAGTTTCAAGACCACAAAACGTAGACAAAGCTGGAACTTGGCCAATGGGAGATGCGTGTGTTGCGGCGCGATCTAATTAATCCGGAAACACATGCTAGTGGACCATTAGTATATAAACTCGAAACGAACTTGATGTACATGTACATAGTATATGTTAATACATATTTAATTGAGTTAAAATATACGAATAAAGAAATTGGCTTGAAAATCAAGAGTGATGTTTTGGGGCTGTTGTTGTGATATTACATCTGTACATAACAGAGAAAACATATCGTGAACAATTAACGTCGCAAAATATACCCTTTGCACGTACTGAAAAAATATTGGTATTCGGTAACTTCATTAATATCCATCCGATTTCTACCATTCAAAGGGGTAACTATATCAATAAAACCACGTTCTTTTCCTATTTTGCGTTTAAAACTTTCCTAAAACAATAAAAATCGTTTCATTTTGTTATAAAGTATATTGACAGTCAATGAAGATCTGTTTATTCATGGACTTAAGTCTATGGTTTATTGATGGGTGCTAGTCCATGAATTGACCACAGGCTGTGTAAACAACTGTTATTTGATAAGATATGTAGTGTTGCTATAACCGCATCCCAACTATCACTTAAAAGTGTCGCCCCGCGTCAAAAGTAGCCCAATTCCAAGAATAAACCTGTTTAATACTGATTGAACCAGTTGTAATTGAAATAGGTCAGACACACTCGTTGGTAATATGTATACGCTAAAGAAAGGATCTGTGTTTATGTATTGTGCCATACGTGAGGCGTAAGGGATTTATTGTCGCATGTAAACCGTAGGTAAGATGTCGTTTTCCCAAAAGGGCAATATCTACTTATAATAGAGGCGAGGCCGTTGCCTCCGCCCCAAAAATGTTGATAAGAGTCGCATTCAAATATGATAATATCTGTATATTGTACATCATACGACAAATGATACGATGCTATGTAAAAACAATAAATATATATACGACGATAAAATAAAATCGAAAAAAATAATAATGCTACTGATAAAACAATCATAACGTGTCATATCGCTATCTCTTTTTCGATCCAATATTTTTCTAGAATGTAGATTTTACATGCACATCAATACAATCATTTCTACTTATTTCATTTTCCCCAAAATAAATCATCATACGGTATGTCAAAACACCGACGAAGTGTAACTTGAACAGCAAGATTTAAACGAAATAATTGTAGATCTAAACAAATAGTGTGACAAGTATTCACTAACCAAATATGTCAGTAAAATCCATCAGTTATGCACTTCAACACTGGTATTTCTGACGTTAGTTAAATTATAGCTAGAGTGTGTTCGCTTTTGTACACTTCGTAATGTTTCTGATTTTGAAGATTCATCCGTCACACCGAAGATAATCTGTCAAAGCTTAGTGTTTGATGATATGTTTATGTAAATAATTGAATTACGCCTGTCATAGCGATTGCAAATTACTAGTACGAATTCAAGTTGTTTTTAATACCTAGATACACTTACTGCACTTTACGGAGAGTCTATTTTCTGTTACATTATTATTTATATATCTGTTGCTATCGTTTATTTTTAATACCTTTTACACACTCGACTGGTTTCTGTGTTGGTTTCTGTGTTTGTTTCAAGCAATTTCGAACAATAAACGAACTCTTCAATTTTACCAAAGCCTGTTTATTTATTTATTTATTTATTTATTTATTTATTTATTTATTTATTTTTTTATTTTTTTTTATTTATTTTTTTTAAATTTATTTATTAGTATTTTTTTTTTTTTTTTTTTTTTTTTTTTTTTTTGTAAAACTTTTATTTATGGTTAGACTAGCCATTCAACAAAGTGCTCAATACCTTAAACGGCAGAGCTTATTAACAATATAATGAAATAGGGGTAGAATCAATAGCAATGGTAGCAGAATGTGTGGAGGTATGCCGATTAGAGCCTAATATAATATAATTGGTTTTGCTAACGTTAAGGGAAAGATTATTAGCCTTGAACCAGTTGGACACATTTTGTAGCTCGTCATTAAAGGTTGAAATTAAAGAAGTAGAGTCATGGTGTGACATAAAAATGTTGGTGTCATCAGCAAAGAGAACATGGAATAATTTCTTTGAAGCATTTGGAATGTCATTCACATAGATAAGGAATAGAAGGGGTCCGAGGATAGAGCCTTGGGTAAGCCACATTGAACAGGTAGGACATTTGAAGAGTGCGAGTTAAAGGACGTAAACTGCTTTCGATTATGAAGATAGAGAGCAAGGCTAGAGGCGAACCTCGGATATCGTAGTGATTTAGTTTAGAGAAAAGGATTGAGTGGTCAATGTGTCGAAAGCCTTTGACAGGTCTATAAATAGGCCAATCGTGTGATGTTTTTTGGAGAAAGCAGTAGAACGTTTGTTATAAATGTCAACAAGTGCAAGATCAGTTGAGTGGTTCTTCCTAAATCCATACTGTTTGTCGTGAAGGAGATCGTATGAAGAAAGGAAATCATAAAGACGGTTGTAGATTAAGCGTTCAATTTTTTTTGAGAAGCATGGAAATACTGAGATGGGTCGATAGTTGGAGGAGGTATGGGGGTCGTCTTTATTGAAGATAGGATTAACTTTGGCGATCTTGAGAGCAGATGGAAACACACCAGTCATGATGGAAAGGTTAAAGATATGGGCCAGGGGCCGAGCAATAAAAGGGGCTATTTGTTTGATGATGCCGGCGTCAATGTCATCAAAGCCAAAGTACCAATCAATGATCTTCAGAATCTCCTTATCTGAAACAGGGTTTAGAAAAATTGACTTATCAAAAGGAGTTCAAAGGAAGACAGAATAGGGACGCTGGGAATTAATATTGCGAGCCAAATTAGGACCGATTTCAGCAAAGAATTTGTTGAATTTATTCGCAATATCAGCCTTGTTGGAAGTTTAGGAAGTAGTTTCTTCATATTATTGTTACCAATTATTTCATTAATGGAATAGACCTTATGGCAATAGTCCATTTAATCAGAGAATTATAAAACGTAGAGGTTAAAATGTAAATATTTAAAATATGTACAAGTGTCACACAGACACGTGTACATATTTTAAATATTTACATTTTAACCTCAACGTTTTATAATTCTCTGATTTGCAGCTCATACAGTTGTAAGCTGATTAAATGGACTATTGCCATACGGTCTAAACCCATTTAGTATAATGCCATGAGGTCTAATCCAAATTGGCTTAAACCCATATAGTCTAATACCATATGGTCTAAACCAAGTTGGTCTAATACCCGTTTGGTCTAATATCCAATTGGTCTTATGATCTAGCAGTACTCCCAGTACACCACTGGGGAAACCACATTATCAAGGGGGTAATTTGACAAGTATAGCTTTAAAAGCTTGACCAACACATGAGATGTTGACGTATTTAAGTGTTTAAACATAGACAGAGGTTTCACAGTTTCACATACCATGCAGGTCACGGGGTGATGGTGCAAGGACATACATAGCAGCATTATTTTAACAATTACAAAATAATTGTTTGTGAATTCCGACATTTATCAAATGTTAAAATGTCTCTTTTCATTACGGTTCCATCCCTTCTATGTTTTGCGCCAATTTGGAATATATTTTTTGACAGAATGACAGCCCAAGATATTAGTAATTGATCCGTGAACATGTGTCCTAAGTCCCGACTCTGTCTAGCCAATACAGTCTTTGTTATATTTAACATTTAAAATGTAGCCCAATTGGGCTAATAATTGAAACTAAAATCTAATCTAGAAATGCTATATCGAGACTTATCCGGGGCCTTTTTCAAAATGTGAACATTTTATTTATAAAATCTGAAATACTAAGCACTAATGTTATAACAAATTGAACTCAAAAGCTAGAAATTCGTTATACAACCTCACATATTTGGTGTTGGGTGAATTTTCAAGTAGCAATTGCCTGACCTACCATCCACGGACAACCTGTTCTACTAGAGCGGTGTATAAACTCAACCACATGCTGTGAAATCATCAAGCTCTGCCCCGTTGTACAAACACATATAGTCAACATTATATAGTTTCCCTTCCATATCTTCCAAAATATACAACCGAATTGCCCGTTGAAACTTTAAGTTGTGGTTATATTATCTCAATTTTTCATTTTTGTAACTTTAATAACGAAAATCAGCCAATCTGCATGTATTAATCATCACAAGAACCCCCACTAGTGTCAACGCCTTCCAACCAAAATACCAAGTCGACCCTGCTCCAACAGCAGATCCAGATTTTACCGGGAAGCGCCGTAGGCAATCCACGGGGTGTCGCAATAACTTGGAGAGTTGGGAGAGTAAATTTGAAATTTATAACTGCGAAATAAAATTACTGTTCATATTACATTGGATGTATATAACGGAATTTGATCATTCGAAACCAATTTGTGGGTATAGTATGTCATTTTATTCATTTCTGTCCCTAAAATCACGAAAAATTAACAATATCTGCATTGAGTTAATTTAACAATGACCCCACTCTAGTGTAAAGGCCTGGCTACAAAAACTCTAGTCAAAACCAGCGTCGAAATGGCCTGAGCAAGTACTCAAAGCGCCGTAGGCACTAACAGCTGGTGCAATAAATCAAAGAGTTGGGAGGGACAAATTATTTGATATGTAACCCCGGATACTACCCCAAAAGCGTGGTTACAAAAATCTCACAATATAAAGGGGACGGAACCGCAATGTGTTCAGACTAAGTGATTATCACACAACACTTATACTTAGCCCAGACGGCTAAATCAAATTGGTATTAGACTAAGTATATGTGTATTAGACCATGGAAGTAATAGTTCCATGATTAGACCAAATGGGTAATATACCAAATGGTCATGAAAACAATTGGTTTATTTGACCGAGTGGGAATTTATACCATATTAGACTAATTGGATATTAGACCAAATGGATATTAGACCAATTGGATATTAGACCAATTGGATATAAGACCAAATGGGTATAAGACCAACTGACATTTAGCCCAACTGCGTTTAGACCAATTTACCGGTATTAGACTAAATGGGTTTTGACGAAATGGCTATTATACTATATGGGCATTAGACCAAATGGTTATTAGACCAAATGAATATTAGACCAAGTGGAAATTATACCATATTAAACCAATCAACATTCGACCAATGGACCTACGGCACATAATCTCCTGACCACAGTTCGACATACGTGGGCGCACTTCGATCAGGCTGCGCACGCATGCTTGAACTCACAAAATACTGCCAACCAACAACACCAAAGCACCCGATTGGTCAAATTTAAACTGAAGCCTTTTTAACGATCGTCACGCTGCGCCGTATCCACCAACGCAGTGCTCCCGCTGCGCCGTAACCACCGACGCAGTGAGGCGTGATGGTGCGTGGAAAAGCTCATGAGTTTTCAGTTCTCACGTTTGAGCACCAACCAATCAGAGCCTTGAGGTCGAGATGACGTAGTGCGCACAACGGAGATCCAGGGGACCGTTTTGGGGTGAGGTTGAGCAGGCGTACTTTACGCGAGCTCAACCTCATGTGACGTGGGTCCATTGGATATTAGACTATATAGTTATTAGACCAATTGGATGTTTGACCAACTGACATTTAACTCAACTGGTGTTAGACCAATTTGTATTAGACCAAATGATTTTAGACCTTATGGCAAATCACCGATTAAATGTAGGTGCTTCCAGTAACGGAACTTGCTGGAAACTAATTAGCCAACACTTATTATTTTATTTATAGAATTGCTTATGTCTTCATCTTCTAGATTATAACCAAATAATACATCTGTAACTGATACTTTAATTACCCTATTGTGTTCTTGCGATAAAATGTTGTTGACTTCAGTCCATACACTCTTTAGTTTTTTACAATAATAAAGAAATGTTCAATATGATCTATTTCATTGCTTGAGTCACCTATATTTAAATCATGCTCTTACCTATATATTTTGTGGAGAAATATCTTCATCGGATAAATGTTACTACTTATTTTCCAGTCTAATGTCATGAGTCATGGTTCTCTAATGTGCTTAATATTCTTTCTCCAACTCTACCATGCATATACCAAATTATATGACGCATGACAATATTCTAGCCATCTGATTGGTGGATACTACATCAGATAACACAAAATAATTTGGTCCATTTCATGCTTGACGTCACTTCCCGGTCATTTTTTGTCTTTCAAAAGGTATTATATCATGATAGGCTTGATTTCAACCATGTGATAGTTTTTACTATCATTATGGCTGGAAAAAAATGATGTGATATCATGATATAAAACAAATATTGAATGCCTTTTGTTTGTGTAATAGTAAAACTATATCACTCGGTCCAATTTGGATTATTCCATTACACTCGGCTTCGCCTCGTGCAATGGAAAAATCCAAATTTGACCTTGACACTCGTGGTGTAATGGAAAATACCAAGTCCCGTGTGCCGGAGGTCACTGGTTCAAATCCGGGGGGGTTGCGGTGATATTTTGGGTCACTTTTAGCCTTGCGGAAAAATGGTCTGAAAAAAGTGGGGGTAGAGTTAGGGTTAACGCGCGTTTTGTTAAACTTGTGCACCAATTGTACGCCTTGAATGATTACTCAACCGTGCCCGGTGCAAGCTGACGTGCAGATTGTGTAGTCTAAAGAATACAAGTGCATTAAAGGAATTGTCGATATCTAGTGTAACCCATTTGGGCCACAATAAATGTATGACCTGTCGCAGTACTATTTTATTGCTATACCAAGAAATACTATTTTACTGTTTAAAGGAAATTACTTTATCTTGCTCTTGCTTGTGTTCAGTATTTGCAATCAATCTGAAAACTAAATTAACATTCCCGCAAAATGTTTTTTTTTTAATAAGTATGTCTTTAGTTATTTTCACTGTTTGTATGCTTTGATAGTTAAAGCGACTCAAATTAATGTTGTTTACATTTTTTTTTAAATTATTAATAGACTTTGTTCGCTTTGTACACTTCATGATGTTTCTGTTTTCGAAGAATCATCTGTCACACCGAAGTTTATCTGTCAAAGCTTACTGTTTGATGATTTGTTTGTATGTAAATAATTAAATGACGCCTGTCAAAGCGTTGTGTCGTAGAGGTTTGTTTGCAAATCTTATAAATCCATTTTGAGTTATTTTTAATAGATTTCATTGTTTCGCAAAAGTTTTCACTCCTCATTTACTTCGTGCTTCATTTACAGCACTTATAAAGAATGTATTTTAGTAAGTAAAATGTAATACCTTTTACACACTCGACTGGCTTCTGTATTATTGTTGGGGAAAAAAATGAAAAACCGTCTATTCTACGGACGGATGGACCTTTATGTGTGGTCAGTCGGGCTGGCGGTTTTCTTTTTTGTAAATGGTCATAAAATGTTCTAGATTATTTTCCTTTGCCATAATGTACTTTTATTTTGCCATAAGTTGACGAAGAAAACCCTGTTCTACGGGCAAACGGACCTCTTTAGTAGGATCGGTTAGTCGGGCGGGTTTTTATACTACCAATGGGGATGGGTGGGTCAAATTCATCGAAAATTGGTTGCCATGGCATCAGCTCACCATTGACTTTTGAAATGTGTTGTAATATAAAGTACATATATAAACCAACATTATAACATGGTTTAATAATTCATAATGAGTCAAAATATTTTTTTAAAGATGATAACATGTCTTTTATGTGCTAATTTTGCGAAAATATGACCAAAATGGTCTATTTTGGCCAACTTGTCATTTTCAAAAGGTCACAGTTCAAAAACTATTGATCTATGATCAAAGTTGTGATTGACTTTTTTGTTTAAAACACTTATCCCAACAATATAATATACTTTTTATATTCAATAGCTCATTTTTTAGTTTTTTTACCATGTTAAATTTAGTTTTTGACTTCCCATTGAAACACATGTGACCTTTGACCCTAAATCGAGGTCTAGGGTCATAACGTGCAACCTACGAACGTGGGATCAGCTGTATTTGTGTTAAGGGATATATTTGCCACCTTTTGGTAACAATTTCATGTAATGCCTAGAGGTGGACTACAAAAATCAAAAACTAAGCACATTTTGGCCTCACACCCAACAGTCTAATACCATTAAACATATTTTCCCTCAAGTATGAACAAAAATGTTTTTAGGATGACATGCTATAGGTTTACGTACATATTAATTTTCTATTTTTTCCAAAACTGCGATTTTTAAAATAATTATTCCAAAGGACAACCAACACATTTAAAAAAATCCGCTTTATTCAAAATAGTTTTAAATGCTATGACTTAATTTCTTCTTCTGCAATTAATGCATTTTTACTGCAGCGTGTGCGAAAATCAATATTATAAGGAGAAAATGAGTATTTAACCATAACGTGTTCAGCCATAATGTCTGAAGAAATCGTATTTAAAAGCATTGCAATGATAATGAAAATAGTTGTCATTATTTCAACGTCAAATATATAGTATGCAAATTATGCAAACAAAAACAAGCAGTAAACTAATTATTTTTACATAGTAACTGGCAGTTTCTTGCACACCAACCACAAAGGGCGGTGGCAATCTTCAGACTGGAGTACAATTATAAAATAGTCAACAATAATATTAATATAATAATACAGCATTATCCAAGTTATTGGCACACATGGTGACAGGTCACTAATAGGTATATCAAATAAAGTGGGGCCGTTTCAAAAAAATCCTTAAAATCGTGATACGTGTCTCTATTTTAAATAGAAGTTGTCAAAAAAACATAACATTTTTGGTATCATATTAAAGACAATTTATCCAGCTACCGAATAAAAAAAAGGATTAAAGCCACATGTTTAGCAACAGTGAAGTTATCAATCTAAACGTCGAGTGAGTCAAGGGTGGGGCCGGTGGATGTGGATATAATCGATGATTGCCTTACATGGAAACATCACATTGATTGTGTGTCTAAAACAATTGCTAGAAATATTGGTGTCATGAACAAACTCAAGCACTTTGTTCCAACCCGTATATTACATACTCTTTACTGTACTCTTATCTTGCCTTATTTAAATTATGGTGTACTTATTTGGGGAAACACTTGTAAATCCTACCTGGACAAGATTGTTGACTTGACTTACTTGACTTGACTTAGGGCGGATGATTTTTCCGAACCACAATGCCTCTCCAGATCTTCCTATCCAACATAGCTGTCTTGATTTCTTCCACCTGCAGTCCTGTATCACGTTTGAGTATGTCAATGTAGGTCAGGGCTGGTCTACCGCGCTTTCTTGCTCCGTGCTTTGGGATCCAATGTATAAGTTTGTGTACAAGCTCCTTGGACCCTCTGAAGCAGTGTCCAGCAAATCTTGCTCTGCGTTCTCTGATCTTGTCCGAGACTTTTGGCATGTCCCCATACAGGTCCTTATTTGTCACATGCTGACTCCAGTTGATGTTGAACAGAGATCTTAGCATCCTAGTGTAGCATCCATCCAGTTGTTTACCAAGCTTTGGGGTGACTGTCCATGCCTCACATCCATAAAGGAGGACGGATTCTACTGTAGCTATGAACAGTCTTTCCTTGAGCTTTCTGGATAATGATTTAGCCTTCCATAGCTGACTAAGTTTGCCACAAGCTCTCCATGCAGCTGCGTGTTTTGATGTCCTTTTCAGTGCTGTTCATCCAGGCTCCAAGGTATTTGAAGTCTTCCACTTTATCAAGGCGCAAGATTGTTAAACTTCAAAAATGGGCAATAAGAACTGCTTCTTGTAGTCACTATAGAAGTCACACTGGACCAATTTTTGCCAAATTTAATATGTTAACAGTCACTGATATGTATACTCTTGAATTGGGTACATTTATGTATAAATACACCGTAAATGAGTTACCTTCTTCATTTAAAGACTACTTCAAAAAACGTTCTGACATCCACAACTATTCGACAAGACATAGTAACAACTTCAATCTAACCAAAAATAAGAGAATATTCTCGGATCACTCAGTTTGCACTAGTGGCCCCCATCTTTGGAACTCTCTCGAAAATTCATACAAAATTTCAAATTCGGTAAAACATTTTCGTAATGAATTCAAGCAAAAACTTATTTCAAGTTACGATTAATTGATTTTTTTAGAGCACTATTTCAATTTCACTTTATGGTTATTTGATGATAATTTTTTTTGAGCATTGTCCTTTGTCTTGTCATTTTGTTGGTGTCATATTTAAGTTTTAAATTTGGCTGTATTGGTTTTGTGTTTTAGGGCTTCAGGGGATGGCACTTTACAGGCCTTTTTGGCCTTCTAGCCGTCTCCTCCATAACCGTTTCGTTTTTCTGTTGTTGTAAATTATCTGATTGTTTCTTACTGATTTTTGATGTAATTTGATGTTATTTGTGATGTTAATGTTATGGTAATAAATGATGAATGAATGAATGAATGAATGAATGTGGCACAAAATAGCGGAAAACTAGAACATTTGAAATTGATGCCATTTTAAAAGTATACATAGGAAAGTTTTCAAACTTCTCATATATGTTAATAACATGTGCCTGCTACTATGAATACTAATATTGAATTGTTATCTAGACATTCTCTACAAGAATATGTTCAATTCAGGGAGTGTTTTAATGTAAAAAATACACAGTTTTATTCATTGTATTAATTAAACAATGGCCAAATCGCAGTCTCTCTATTTCATTTGTGTGACTCTTCGGTCCTTTTCTACCCTGGGTAGTAAAACATTTAACTAAAAAAGCCAGAAGTGTTTCTTCACAGAATTGTTCATAGATTCATGAAAAATTTGCTATTTAGACCTATTTTGGACCACCCTGTATTCAAAATAAAAGGAACTTTAATGATATTCATGTAGTTCATTTTGATAACCATTTTCTTTTAAATTAAATAGTCCATGCTAACTAAACTTCATAGAATATTATATACAAACCTTCATTTTATGCATTATTTCATCATAATTTTAGACACCCTGTACTTTTCCTGTGTACATTTTGGGCAAGTGATTCTTAGCAAATTTGATAGCACCTGATGCGGTTGTTCTGATTTTGGTGACTATTTTCAGCTAAACCCTAATTGTACAAACTATCAAAATATTTTGTGAGGAGCAAAAACGATCTACTTTTTTATGTTCCAACCTGTACAAATTGTACACACCCTGTATAATTTGAATCTTTTTTGCAAAAATGAAAAACCTTGAATCATAAGCTTTCCAACCATATATATAGTTTGTGGGTCATTAAGTATGCAAAACTCAAGTTTTGTCCCGTTGAATCAGAATGGGTGCATTTCTCAACATTATTAGAAGTGAAACATTTTTTGGACCAGTTTGTGACTCTGACCACATACATAAGTGGAATATCAATGATCTATAATAGGTGGGAAAGTCATTCTCCAGATAGGATAATCCTTTATGAGTTGTACACAGGTGAAAGTCAATCACCAGATTAGGTAGGTAATCACTAATCAGTCATAAATGTTGAATCATAATAATGAAAAATGAAAACAATAGTCAATAGAAAAGAGGATGAGCTGGTAGACTGGGAAAATGTGGCCATCCAGAAAAAAACATTACGTTATACCAAAAGCATTGAGTTTGTGTTTCCGTTTGTGTCTTCACATATAGTATAGTTCCAAGCGTTTGTTTAGAGTGCATATCCTGGGTGCAGTCATGATGTGAAACTTCTCCGCGATGCATAGTTTGCAGCGCTTTGAGGCCGGGTTGTATGGAGTTGCGTGTTGATAAGATAACAGTTTTTTACCGGGAGCTACTTTTTTTTTAAAGTAGCGCCCGGATCATGTGATTTATTGAGAACCGGGAGCTGCTTTCAGTCTACCGGGAGCTAACTTTTTATTAAATCCAGCGTGGCAGCATTGTAAACTCGAAATTTGATGTCTTGGGCAAGCTTCCCGATAGTCAACGGGCGCTGGTACGGACAAATATTAGCGCTCGGTTATTTATTTTTGGGCGCTGGTACGGACAAATATCAGCGCTCGGTTATTTATTTTTCAACATTACCGGGCGCTGTGGCTGAAGTACCGAGGGGTAAAAATCGCCCAGCGCCCGCTTATCTTGAGCCTTGTTTGGATGAGGGACCATTTGATGAGGAATGCCATTTTCTATTGTAGCCGCATTTGCGGTGTTAAGAAGGGGATGTAGAGGGGATTATGGGATTGGTGGTCAGATGTGAGTGGTGGCGGGAAATTAGAAGATAGGAATTATGGGTATGATGTGACGGTAATCACTTGACCGTTTTCGCCCGAACGACACGGAACGGTTTGAATTTTCGTTGTTATTGACGGAATCAATTATATTCGACTTTTACTGAATAGTGTCTCGTTTCAAATTCAACGAGTGTTAACACCTTCTTTTTGTGTGTTTTGAGTGTTTTTCAGCCATATACAACACATATGGAACATGAGCTACATTGGAAATGTAGAGAGACAACAAGAAGAGAAGAGAAGCAGTGTGGATCAAAAACGGATAAGAAGTGGTGCACAACTGAGTTTGTAGATTCGGATCCTGTGTGGGTATGTTATCAATTATTATTATTACAATTGTTATTTAGAAATGAGTATGCTTTCCATAGGGAAAACATAGTGTGCTTCCGACGTCGTTCGTCAACAACTTGAATTTATGTCTGCAATAATGCAGTTAATTAATCACAAAGCTATATATACCAAACAGAATATAGTTCATTATCATATGTATGTTTTATGTATTATCATACGTCAATCATTCTATAGTATTTAGTAACAAATGCTGTATAAAATACTGTTAAATATTCATGAGATGGTAAACTGTCAGACGCTTGTATTTGCAATACTGCACATTTTAAATCACAAAAGTATAAATACCAAACGGTCTCCGTTTACCAATATGTAAACATTCATAATCATAAGTCAACTGTTCAAGTGATCAATGCTGTATATAAACAATATAAATTACTTATTTCACGTGATTCGTAAAATGCCAAATTGCTATGCAATAATATTGCACATTATTCTCAAATCAGTATAAATACCAAACGGCTTCATAAAAGCTCTTCTATTATAGGCAATACTGCGTAATAGATCTCTACTATCACACCAGTTTCCTTCCTGCCGGTCAAACATTTACCATTTATGTACAGATTCATAATCATTAGCCAATTGTCCCAGCAACCAATGCTGTAAAAATGTATTGCAATACTGCACATTTTTAACCACAAAGCTATGAATATTATCAAACGGTTTCGTTTACCAATTAATATGTAAACAATCATAATCATAAGCCGATTGTTCTAGTGACCATGCTATATATAAAAGATGTAAATTACTTATTTCACGTGATTCGTAAAATGCCATATTGCTATCTGCATGCAATAATACTTTCACATTATTCTCAAATCAGTATAAATACCAAACGGTTTCATAAAGCTCTTCTATAAAGCAGTACTGCGTAAAAGATCTCTGCTATCAAAACACAAATTTCCCACTGGTCAAACAATAATGTTTCCCTTATAGTATCGCGAATTGCCATTATGGCCAAAGGCCATCTGTCATAGGGAAAGCATGTGTGCTTCCGTCGTCGTTCTTCAGCGGAGTCCGGTGCTCCCCATGGTTTGATATGATGAATACATGTTTATGTTTCAACCGTGTGGCCAAATGAAGGCGAATTAGAAAAAAAATATTTACGGTTGAGCGTGCGAATTAGTAAATAATGGATCTTTTTTGCGTTTAAAAATTAGATACAAATTAGATACAAATCAGAAATTTCTATGCAGGTATAAAGTTTGTGAAAGACCCGAGATGTTTTGATCATACAATTTTGAATGATGGCCTAACATATGGATAAATGCATTTTGGAGTTTTATGCCCTGTTGAACTGTACTAGAAGTATTATTTTCTTGCTATTAGTACTTTATCTTGCTCTTGCTGTCAGTCAGTATTTGCAAACAATCTGAAAACTAAAATATTCATACAAACTTAATAGTTTTTATTAATGATGTTCTAATAGGTGATCCATTTCAAGTTTAGTATTTATATTCTTATTGTCGTTATTCTTACGTCCAACCATTACGAAATAATTCATAACATATTGTGACGGGCAGCCAGTCTGTATGGTGGACGTTGAAGTCACCGACAAGCATGACTGAATTAGCTCCAAGTGTGCTCATTTTTTAAAGAGTGTTGAGGTCCAGGTAGTCGATGACATCACTGTTATCACTAGGAGATCTATAAACAGCAGCAATCAGTCACTTTTGAGATTTAAGAGCTACTGTGAACCAGATGAGTTCATAGTCTTTTGGATCTTGCCCTGGTCGTGATGTATGGCAATACCTTCCAAACAGTAGACAGCAAAGCCGCCGCTCCCTGCGACAGCATATGGAGTATCCAGGAAAATGCACTCAGCGCCGTCAAGCACAGTATCATCAAGGAAGGTCTCAACAACAATGACAATGGATGGCTTTTTTATCGAGCAGAGATTGGCAAGCTCTCCGATGTTTGACCGAAGTCCCCGTATGTTGACCTCCAATATTCGCAATTCCGTTTCTTGTAGTCGTTGGGCATGCTTGTGTCGTTTCCGTTTTGATTTGTCCGTTTTCTTTCGAGGCTTGGCAATACGATTTTTAGCAATAATAGTATAGATGCAGGGGTTGCCTACACCCAGTGCGCATCTGAGTAAGTGCGGTAAGGGTTACGTGCTAAACATGGCCTAAACTGAAAACATCAAAAATTGACTTATAACAGTTTGTGCTCGGGATGAAAAATGAGCAGCTCAACCACGGGCGGGGTAACCAACACATAGATGTTACACAATACTACCCCAATACTACCCCCAGTGGAAGCAAGGTGACCTCTCATTCCCCAGTAATCAGCCTTGTCATATCTCCAGACTTTCCTCCTGTGTAGGTTGTCCCTGGTATTATAATACTGGCACATCTAAGAACACTAACACAGGGTTGTGGTCTGAAGTACCTAGTCTAGCAGAAGTGGTTGAAGTTGCTGCCAGGTCAGTCATGACAAGGTCCAAGATTTGATCCAATCGAGTGGGTTCTTTGACGATCTGTTGTAATCCCATAGAGTTAGCTAATTGTAGTGTGCCGCGTCCAGCTGCGTCTGTAGTACGACTTCCTAGCCAGTCTTGTATTTTTGATTATTTTCTGAGTTGCAGTGAACCAATTGATTGGCCCATCAGAGCTCTCTGTTGAGAGTTAACCGTTTGATTTGTAATCACTCAGTTCATTAACTTTGCTAATGTGTGTTGGGCTATTGTTCACATTTGCTCTTTATAAACAAACAAAAAAAAAAAAAAAAAGCTTAGCGCGAAATCCAAAATATACATGTCTTGCAAGATTACTACAAAAGGTGTAGGCTAGTAGAATCATTTCTAACTCATTTTTTCCATTAATTTAAATTAATTTAAATTAATTCTTTTTTCATTAAACATTATTGTTCTATTAATAGTCCTACCTTCTTGCGTCACAGCTCCAACGGTGTAGCAACTTATGAACACCACCCAGCATAACTTCAATGAACGATTCAACAACATCTTTGTTCATTTAAATCAATCACATCTCCAGATTATGTTTTAGAAAACAATTCGAATGAAATCAGATATTTGTTGTTTCACACAATGTTTCGAAGCACTGACTCTAAAATACGTACGACAGTTAGTTTAATTCTTTCGCAACTCACCGATGTCTAGTAAGAGTTGTATTTGTCATGCGCATATAACATTTAAATGTATAACTATTTTTGTAAAAGCTGTATACACAACACATAAATCCTCGTAAATTCTCGCGTTATTCCTGTTTGCAACTGCGGGAAAGACGGTAAGCATGGTAAGACCATCGTGTATGAGATACACTTAGGACCAGGCCCGACTTCTTTTGTGACCTCTTGTTGTCCGTTTCGGGAGAGGGTGGGTGCCGGGGTGGATGGGGGTAAACTGAAACTATTATTGTCCTATAAATCATCTACTTGATCCAAATTAATTAATTACTATTCTGTGTGCGCTGTTTAGAGCAGAATACAGTGGCTTGAGACTAAAATACCCTAAGGTATTTTAGTCTCAGAATGTGGCTCACACAGTGTGACATTAGGTCAGGGATTCTATTAATTTTGGGATAGACAAGTGCTTTACTGATGCACGTAGAGAAAAAGGTCCCTTTTGCATATTTACATAAATTATGGTAATCGTCCGGAATGCATCCGTAACCGGCGTTTAACGCGTTTAACCAGGTTTAACGTCATTTTTGGTCAGCATAGGTTTGGTGGCCCTGTTCTCGCGGTAGATTTACACAGACGACGGTGGCCACGCGAAACCTAAATTTTGAATTCGTATTGAAGAACACGTAATCGCGAATGTTAATCTTATCATTTTGACAAATTCGTCATAATTAGAAGAATTTTCATCGTTAACAGGGCGATGACTGTTAAAAATAATTCAAAATGGTGCACTCCCATTGTATGTTGGGTCGTCCGAGAGACGCGTGGCCAGCGTCGCGTCGTCTGCTACAATCACGCCTGATTGGTATAGCGCCACCAATTCAATGCCGACCAAATTTTAATTTTAAAGTGGCTTCCGATCCCCTGATTAGGTCTAGTCGTCACGTCATGCACCTATATCAGGGATACTATTAATTTTGGGATAGGAAAGTCGTATACTAACGTACGTAGCGAAAACGGTCCTTTTGAATATTTGAATAAATTATGATAATCGTCTGGAATTATCTGATTGGCAGAAACCTTGTTGGACCTATCAGTAGGTCCACTAGGGGGCGAAACCACAGCTGGCTGGGCCAGAAGGGTGCCACTAGGATCACTTGACATTTCGTCCCCTCGATCTTCTGGATCACTCTGTTAATGAGTGCTATGAGCCCTTCCCATGAGATTGAGAAGGCGTCCGTCGCGTGAGCCTGGGGCTCCCTGTACCGCGATCATTACTTCTGGGTCTTCTTGTTGGCGCTGGTTACAAACAGATCTATGTCCGGGTGGGCTATCACCCTGAAGATATGTTACGCTACCTCGTGATTGAGTGAACTCCGCGAGGGGTTCTTGACCGCCCGATCCATGGATAGGTTGTCTGCCAAGACATTCGCTACTCCTACGATATGGCATGCAACCAGGGAAATCTGGCGGTCGAAACACCACTGAAGCAGCACTCTCGTGTGCTTGCAAAGTACTCTTGAGTGCGTCCCTCCCTGCCTGTTGAGGTACGCTACTACGGTCGAGTTGTCTGTCTGGATGCGTACTCGACGCCCCGTCAACCGCCGTGCGAAGGTGTGGACCGCCCACAGCTCGAGCAGGTTGAAGTGGGCCTCGGACTCCACCAGAGACCATTGAGTGTCTCCCCCCCCCCCCCCCCCCCCCACCCCCAATGCGATGCATCGGTCGTCACCTTGCAAGTTTGGGGGAAGGGGGAACATCATCCCCACTGACACATTGTGCGCCGACGTCCACCACCCTAGTTCCACCTGTATTCCGGGCGTCACCGGAACTATGTGGTCCAGTGTGTGGACTGTCGGTTTGTAGTGGGATAGGTGCAGTTACGTAGGTCTCATGTGAAACCTGCAGTTGGGTACAAGGTCCAATAGGCTGACCATCAAACCCAGCGCTCTCGGCCCGGAGCTGTGAAATGCACGTAACGGGGGTCGTCACTCCCTCCGGTGATGGCCGGGCCCGGCCTTGGACCAAGTCCAACTGAGCTCCCAGATACGTGGGTGTCTGAGTTGGGGTTAAACATGACTTCTTGAGATTTACGAGGAACCCTAAGTTCGTGACAATGGAAATCACTAAGTTGGTGTGGAGTACATCCTCCTGGTACGACCGACTGTAGATCAGCCAATCGTCCAAGTACTTGCATATGTTGACGCCCTGTCGTCTCAAATGCTCCCCCACCGCAGCCACTGCTGATCCTCCATGCAAATTGGGATGTGCAGGTATGCGTCTTTCAGATCTATAACAGTGGTCCAGGTACCCTTGATTGGGCACTGGAGGACCTGCTTGAGCGTTTGCATCCGGAAATGCGTGGACTTGATGTAGGCATCCAACGGTTTGAGATTGAGGATTGGACGGCAATCCCCGGACTTCTTCGTAGTTAGGAAGAACGAAGCCCAGAAGCCCCCGGTAGATCGGGGGACGGCGAATATGGCATCCTTTCTGATCAACTCTGATACCTCGTTGAGAAGAGCGTCTCTCTTTGCTTCTTCTCTTGGCACCTGCGTCACCCGTTTTACTGGGCGCCGCGGTGGCCTCGAAGTGAACTCCAAGTGGTAACCGTCTTGTACGAGATTTGTAACCCATCTGTTTGACGTAATTGCCTGCCAGTTGCTGGCAAACTGGCTCAGTCGGCCGCCCACGGGTGGGTATTCCACCGGTGGTACGATCCGTACCTGGGCTGGAGACGGACATGCGGCCTCTGACATGTCAAATCCCCTCGACCCACGGCCCTCACGGCCTTTGGGTTTGGGGCCGCCCTTGCCAGGCTTAGGCGCGGGTTTACTGTCACGTTTCTTCCTCTGTTTTTGGCTTTAGGAGGCGGCTTAGGTGCATCAGACTTGGCTCTCTTGTGCTTCGACCTTCGAGCTCACCACCAAACAAGGTGGGAGCCGTCATACAGGGTGAGTCAAAAAAAAAGTTTACTCAACTTCAGCGATTTAAAAAAAAAAGAAATTCGTTTGTTTTCAAAACAATTTACTACGGTATAAAGACAAATCAATTAGCTTTAATATGAATTTTATCTGGTTTAGATTGGTTGAGGGAAACTTATTTTACGCTGTTTTGAATAAAAGTGACCAATTTAACGTCCGAACACGCTTCCAGATCTTGACCATTATATTTCATAAGATACGACCAATAAAAAATTAGAATACCGACAGCGAAAGGATCAATTCCTTTGTTATGAAATGATTAAAGTGTGGTAATTGTGTCATAAATAGGCCTTAAAGCTGTCTATTGTCCCTCAGTGCAACCATCCTAAGCACACTCTCAAAGATCAGGAGAAGACCAAACAAGATGCTGGATTATCAAGTGGGTTTCTATTCATATTATTGTTTTCAGGAATCAATTTTACATGTAGAGAGAGAAAGAGAGGGGTAGACTATTACTTACTAGTCTTACTGTGGACATTGACAATTTTTGATTGGTTCAAGGATAATGTTTACTTAATTGGACATATTTACGAAAAATAAGTGCAATATTATGTTTATTGATTTTATCAAAATACTATATCGTTTATTATTCACATTATCAGATAGTCACTGGTGACAATTTTTATTCAATATCCTCATCTAATTTTATCAATTTCTGAATATCCCTTGCGGACTATTTAATTCTTGCAATTATTATTTATTAACTGACAGTGGTGATACGATTTAATCCATATTTCATGTTTTAATCTATTAGGAGACAACTTTGAGCAAGTCTATTGTCTACTTAATTCTTTTAATAAACAAGATTTTTAATGCTTTACATCATAATCCTAGTAAACATTATTAAGCTCGTTAAGCTTGAAATTAAAAACCGTGTTTTTGGTGAAAAAACAGCTCCTGTACAGAAATAGTCATATTTACTTAACGGTATCATCAAATAGCGTGATTTTTTTTCCAGATGATAGCAAAGAAATAGCGCAATCATTTAAAGTTTTGTTTGCCTTGATTTTGTGGTCAGAAATAATTTTTTTGATTTTTTTTTTCTTCTTCAATTAGGATAACCTTTTTTTTTACTCACCCTGTAGGCACCTAGTTCAAACCAGCCAACAGAGGCTCTGGGAACGTCCCCGCCAGAAACAGACCAGCGTTGGAACGTCTAAGGGCGGTGAGCTGTTTGCATTGAAATGGATGCGTCCATGGGTGTGACTCTGAAAACGGCCTCATGGTCCTCCTCAGCTACTTGAGGAGGCTAGAGACCCTATGGCCCGGGGCCGCCGTCCAAGGCAAGTGGCTAGCTCCCGATTCAGACGGAACCCACCTCTCACGGATTAGACTCGAAAGTTTCCAACCGTCCTGTGCGGGTTGGTGACGACCCAGTCCCCCCAGAGAAAGCACTCCAGGGTCAACCGGTTTCGCCACCAGCCTGGTCAAGCCTAGCGTCTCCTATAGCTCGTCCGTGGCTAGGCCGACCTGATATGCTGACAGGTCGCCTATCCCCGCCCGTGAGCTGCTTGGGGCATGGACATCGGATGTCTCCGGCCCTGATGAGTACCCAGCGGGATCCTCGGCGTCGTTATCTAATGATGCATCGCCCAAATCAGATTCTCCCTCCTCAACATCGCGTGAAGCACCGGCACCTAGCGGTTCGACACTGTCGACCCCACCAGGGCGAGACACCGCGGAAGGATGCGAGACACCGTGTGGGGAGTTCCCGACGAGCCTTGAGGCCAGCCAGGGTAAGCCTGACCTGGCCCCATGCCGTGCAAAGGAGGCTGACTTGGGCCCTGCCAGTGGGTAGCTACCGCTACCCGGGGGGCCTTGAGACATGCCTGCCCACTGTTGATTGGGAACCTGAGCAAACATCTGCCCAGGCCACCCATTTGGTTGTGAAATCATGTTCTGAGATGGCAACGGAGCCTGATATTGAGCGTGTCCAGGGACGTTCAAGAACACCGTGTGAATGGGTAACGGCGCAGCCTGCCCTACCGGCTGCTGCACATTACCGCTGAACACAGGTATCGCCCGCTCGCTGAGCCGTACGGCCCGGCGCTAGCTACTTACGAGAGAGGGATGTCCACCATCACCTGGGGTATAGGTTCGTACCGCTGTGGTGGCGTGACCTACCCCCTCAATGGCACCCAAAAATGAGGCTGAAGAAGCAGTGTAGGTAACCCGCCCAGCTGCTGTAGCGTGAGCGGATCTCCCCTTGCGAGGGTGGACCCTATGTTAGACAGGCCGACATAACCTGCAAATCCTGCGTGCCAACTAGTGCAGTACTAACTGGCGTGCTAACCAACGAAACGTTGGTCCGCGGCGCAAGACCGTCACCCTCAGTCTCTGGTACCAGCATCAAGTGCCTGGTAGCATCGGAATGGGTGGTGTCAGTCCCGCCTGGCAACAAGCTTGCGCTAGTCACCATGGTAGGTCCGACTGGTACGTGTCCGGGTTTCCTTGGTCTCATACCGCCTAGGTGGAGCGGTCTTCCAGCACACTCAGAACCGCCACCCAAGCCTTCAGCCACTTTACTGGCTGGGGCGATCACTGAGGTACATGAGAACACCCACGGTAGTACGATCTATTGCAAGCTGAGAGCGCTTCCCCCAATTATTATAAATAAACCTGAGTGAATTTGAATAACCAAAAATATATATAGGGACTTAGACAGCAGGGGAGACCAATGGCCATACCTAATATCGAGACTCACAACTCTTTCACTGTATCAACCCGTAGAAGGAAAGAAAGAGCCTAAGTCAGAACCTATATCATGTTATCCCGTATGGAGTACTATGAACGTCATAATGAAACCCCACGTCATATTACCTGACATGGTACCAAAGTTATCTCTGACATATAGCTTACGTCAAAGATGAACCCACAACCTGTGTCATATATCTGACGTATAACCAACGTTCGACAACTCTGTCAACGTGAGAGGACCACCTACGTCAAAAAAGCTTTGACGTAGACCAGCGTCATATCTTATGATGTATACATATCAAAACTGACGCCAGAGTCATATATCTGACGTAAACCCTATGGCACTCTTATTGACGTTATACCTGCGCCATGATGAACGCCCCGCGTATCATCTATATGACGTAACACATATAACCCAAAATGGACGTAGATACGCCTATGAATGCCTCGACTTGTTTTTATAAATAAACAATGCCCGAGGGATTCACAGCGGAACATAAAAGGACCTGAGGAATTGACTCAAGCTCCCCCCACACAGGTCGGTAAGGGAAGCGACTATTCTTTTTATTCTTTTTCTTATTATAAAGACACGCCGCTGCTCCGACAAACTCTGAGTATAATCGCAACTCAGAGTGAATAATTAGACCCACGATGTAAACATCGTCCCACGAAATCCCACTGTGGCTGTTAACCCTAACCCTACTATATACCATAATATACCACGACAGAGTTTGTTCGTATCACCCGACGTGGAAGTTTTTCGCTGAAAAAATTGACCGAGCCTAGCCTTGACACTCGTGGTTTACTGGAAAATCCCGGGAAGGGGGGATCACAGCGATATTTTGGGTCACTTTTCGCCTTGCGGGAAAATGTCTGAAAAAGTGGGGGGTAGAGTTATGGTTAAAGGGAAAGTTACAGATTTAATGGTCGGGTTTCAATTCGATTTTTAAATGGTTCCAGAATGTAATGACTTTCGTGTCCTCTTACAATCACGCCATTGATACTGGTTGTTTCAAGCATGCTGACATTTACATGAAACAGAAATGTAATCATCACATTTTAAAAACAGAATAATAATGTCGAAAGGTTTATATTTGAACACCTGTTAAATTACTATTGTCATTACGACACAGGAATATGCCTTTTTTCGTAGATTAGCAATAAGGGGTCATATCCATATACTCTATCACAGCTTTGAGAGAGTATATGGATATGACCCCTAATATGTACGTATAACCTTAAACATTATATACAGGGTGTCCCCAAAAAATGTTAACACTCTGGGCACATAAGATATCTTAAAAGGACAGGAACACATGGGTCTAATCTTGATGTATTATGAAAGCTGAGTAAATAAGCTTTCATTTGCATTTTATTGCGTTCCAATTGGTTATTTAGAACCGGAGATATGCTTCAGCAAACATGAGGAAGCAAAATCGGCTTGGTCCAATCCTCTCGGTATGAAAGTAAAGCTTTTAAAATGCACGAAGCAAGAAGCAACATGATTAAGTCACATTTAAAAAAATTGTATTGTACGAATGCAAACATTCAATATTTATGTAATTCATATATTTTCAGTAACAACAAAACAAATAGAAACTATAATACATAACACGCTTGTATGTAAATTATATTTGGCTAGTCTATTTACCATTACGTCCATTAAGACATTCAATACAGTCGAGTTTCAATACATGAATTATACTGATCATGCTGATGGGGCTATCCGCGAGACGCAATGTAATTGAAAATATAAAATCTTCGAAAACGTGAGTGAGGTGGTATTGCACCTTTTTTTCGTTGTGGTCCCCTTCTTTCTGAAGCTAATTCCCGTTTGTTTATGCTTCGGACTTTAAAACGTTTCGGTTTCACCAAAGATGAGCTCAGTGTTGTATATAGTGGATATGTCAGACCAATTCTTGAGTACGCCGATGTGGTATGGCACTCGAGTGTTTCAGCTACTCAGTCTCAACAAATAGAATCAACTCAAAAAAGGGCATGCAAAATAATCCTTGGCCGTAATTATACTTCTTACGAGGATGCTTTAAACATTTGCAAATTTGACACCCTCTCTGGTAGACGTGAAGGGCACTGTCTTAGGTTTGCCGAAGGGCTTTCCAAATCAAATCGCACCAGTTCCCTAATACCGCCTACCAGAGGGGAGTGCCATGGTCGTATTTTACGCAATAATAGTGAGATTTCTCAGCTGCCAGCCAGGACTGATAGGTTCAAAAACAGTCCTGTGCCGTATTTTGTGCAGCTTTTAAATAAATAGGCCCAGGATTTTTCTGCACCCACTTCTATTTTTATAATGGTATTTGCTATGTACATAATACAATTTAAAAAAAAACCTATAATGTGCAATATTCTCTTCTATATTAATTAATAACTTAATTACCTTGCCTTGTTCTTCGGCGTTTTTCAATGTTTTATACCATATCATATTGTTGATGTTTTTATCTATAATGTGCAATATTCTCTTTTATATTAATTAATAAGTTCCTTGTCTTGTTTTTCAATGTTTTTATCATGTAAATTTCATGCAATTTGGCCTTAGGGCCACGACTGTGAAATGTTAATAAAATCAATTCAATTCAATTCAATTCTATAGCCTCTAGTATCCTTCTTTTATATCTGTCTTGCTCCGTGCCAATAACCTTTGCCTCGTGCCATCCGATAACATGGTTTTCAATGTTCTTTTATCATCTGGCAACTCCAAGAATGCAAACAGCGTTGTGAATCGTCAAGATCATCACTACACGCTTAGAAATGAGTCTCAAATTTTACTGGGTACAAAAGAAATGTATAGTTTTTAACCCAATATTGCGCTAAATATCGATTTCGTAAAAATAACTTTTTACACATGCAATAATTTACTATTGTATTTCAAGTTTTACACTCTGTAAGTGTGTAGAAAAGCGCCCGTAATTGGGTAAAACATGATTTGACACCATGAAAGTGTAAGATTAATCGTAGTCTCGTGTCCAGACTCCATTTGACATGACAGAAAGCGGACGTGAAGGAAGCTGCTGCGCGATGTACACTCTGAGTAGTAGACAACTGCACAATGTTGAAGCGACGTCCACTGTTGGTAGGACCACATACACGACAATAAAGACAATGTCAATAAAGACAATGAAGCACTACGGTATCGAAACCTATGAGCAATCAGTTTGTCGACCCCTGTAACACAAAGCCAACAACATAATGCATCACCTGTCCAAGTGTGTATGTACGCAGGACTTTTAAAACATACCGTGTTAAAGTTGAGTGTATGGACCGATTGAAAGTGGTGGCAGAGTATGATTTGCTTATACAATTTGATTGTCTCTGATGCACTATAGGAAGAAGGGGCAGTCTTGGGCACTCAAATTGAACATGGGGTTGTGACTTATTTTTATTTAGCTACAATGTTTGAATAGTTTGATTACCGGAACATTAAGTTTTGATAATTAATGCAATTCCATCAAATTTAATCTGTCAAAATAGGTTAATATTATCAATACCGTATTACTCATTGAAGCTACACGTTTCTCCACATATTCATTTGATATTTAACCAATTGCGCTGCCAATCAACAGTGCTTCAGAGCGTCTATGAAGATTTAGTGAATTTCTAGTTGTCAGATAGAAATGTATAAGCAAAATGTATGCAGGACCTCCAATCGGTTATACCAAGCGGCAAACAGATTGCACACACAAGGGTACACAGGAATGTCGGATATTTTTTTGTATGTTTTATCATGTGTATATTATGCAAGTTTTTCTTGTTTTTAATTGATTAATGTATAATATCTTGTCTATTGGTTTTTATATTGTACAGCGCTTTGAGGCCTCTGCTATTAGGCGCTCTATAAATCTCAGTTATTATTATTATTATTATTATTATATTTTAAATTTGAATAGAAATAGGGATTTAGTTAACGAGGTCGATCGCGTTGTGTTTCCTCCTCCTCTTTTGTCCTCACCAAATCATGAAATGAACCCGCGTCTACAAAAAGTCCATGTACGTACTGCTCTATCTGCTTGGAGATAGCGAAGACCACGGAAACTTCATAGCTTCATATCACGGAATGAAATCCGCCATAGACATTACATGGCGAAAATCGTACAGATTTGCACTGCAGTCCTGCTGTGTGTAGGGAGGGTTGACAATAGCAAGGTCGTTTGACTATTGTATTTGTGCATGTTTGTGACGACTGACCCCGTTTAACAATCTTCATAGCTTTCATATAGGGCTTGGGTGACCTATTGACCGGGTAAAGCGAGCAAAACACTGCTTGTCGTGTCCGTATTAAATGTGGCACCATATCGGTTATGTTACTTTGCAGAATCCAGCCATGGCGGACGACGACATATCGGTCAGAAACTTCTAGTGCAGGTACAGGACTTGAGGACCTTATCCCGGCTTTTTGTGGGTAAAATGTGATATGATTTATACATTTATAGTCCTGTATAATAAAACAATAGTCTTATGGGAGTGAAGTAGTGACAGATCTGGTCTGAGATCTAGGCGATATTTCCTATACCTATTGCGTATATAATAACCTTATAAGCTTATTATATTATACGAAAAGTAATACAGGACTATTGCAGCTACTTCACAACTAAAAGAATATAAATTGTCTTAAAATAACTTTAACATGTATAAGGCCATGTGTTTTGAACTGACCACCCAAAAAGAGTGGCGGCGTTGCATTTTTGGTGACAAATAATCCATCTCTCTCTATTAACTCGACAATTAAATGTAGAAGAGCTAAGGTTTAGGTGTCATTTGAAAGCCTATTTATCTAGCTACATTGTGTACATGAAACAGGTATTTCTATAATTGTTTGGCTGAGGTATTGGTTATATTTCGAAAGTCAGGGGTGGCGGCGGTGGCGCTGTGTACAATCTCTATGGGGAATATAGAAAATGTTCCCAATTCTACGTTCAATTTACATTTTAAACTCCTCATCTCTGTATGGTACAAAAATGATTTTGCTCTCATTTTGTAGATTGTTTTATATTCTATAAGTTTCTGTTTTAACAAACGTGTCAACTATGATGTAACAATTGTAATCACGAATCGATTGCATTGTCCTTGGCTTTCTCCCTATTCGCTACAAAGTGAACTTGCCCTAATTTATCGGTTTTACATGCATGACTATAACAACAACAAAAGTATTAAAACGATGATAGCAAAATTATACATTTTTGGAAAGCTCTCAAATAGGGGAATTCAAAAATACCGCTTTAATCAGAATAGGGTGAACAGCCAAAAAATAATATAAGTGTTAACTCTAATAAATATGAAATGTAAACGTTTGTGCGGATTCACTTCCCGATTTTGTATATTTCAACAAGTTACCCTTGCCAATCATTATGTTCTGATGGGTAAATTGCATGAGGAACTACTATGCACATTAAAATTATGATTGGGATAGGAATACAAAATATATTGAGCTTTAATAAAAAAAATTAAAAAATCGATATTCTATGAACATTCTTACTCACAACATGTTACCATTAGATCCTATCTAAATTTCAATAGCATATTTGGATTTCTGAACGGTGAGATCAGTCAGATCACCGTTCAGAAAATATAAACTTTTTATGGAGTTGAACAAGTAGTTATTGCGATATGCTAATTCGAATCTCAGATGGTGTAAATTGTAAAAATCTGGACATGCAACGGGAAGGGTGGCGAGTTCAAAACATATCACAATTTCCAAATCCGGGATTAAGTCTTCAAGGCCTGCCTCCAGCAAAAAAGCTTTGACCGTTATCACCCGCCATAGCTTAAATGTCCAAAGAATGTGCATGGATATACTCATATGATATACTAGTCTAACCTGAGTGACATCACCCAGGCCCAGTATGACATCACGGAATAAAGCTTGCGGTTTATTCCGTAGCCTACCCTGGGTGATGTCACTCAGGGTAGACTAGCATATGAGTATATCCATTACTGCATAATAGATTTAGAGTATAAAATGACTGATTGGATAAGATCGTACTTATTTATGGGAACCGTTTAGTACGACAGCTATTAGTGCGAACATAATTATACGGAACAAATGTGTCTTCTATGTCATATGTCTCTGTCTGCCTGATTCGTGTTGTCAGAATGATTTAATGGGTTGTCCATTATTCTGATGATCATCTCATGTCGTCTGGCCGAATTTCAGAACATTCAATGTTGATATTTCGGAGACATGTTTTAAATGTCAATATTTACCGACATGTTGCTTGGTTAAATTTCAGGACATTCAATATAGCTATTTCAGAGATGTACGTCTTAACACTTTCAATGCGACACTTCACACAGAAAACACTATGTAAAAAAAATACACAAATTATGTAAAAAATACACAATCTGTGTAAAAATAGAACTCCATAATACTATGTAAACAGTTGTGTAAAGCTTTTGCATAGGAATTTACACAAGCTTGGGTATATATTACATGTTTTATGTAAACTCTTACATAATAATTATGGAGTTCTATATTTACATAATTTTTTACATAGTGTTTTCTGTGTGTTAGTTTATCATAATACAAAACAGATTTTACAGAAACCTTTCCCAATTGTCAACGTCTATATCTCAAGGATTATTGAACCAATACCAGGCATGTTTGTACATATTTTAATGTATATTTCTCATGGTGATTCCAAATAAAAAATGGTGATGAAATTCAATGCATTTGAATTTTTGAAGCATTTTGTGAAATTTTGGAATGCCGCGGGGTTGAAAGTGTTAAATGTCCATATTTACTGACTAAGCGACCTTTTCAGTCTCATTCTTCTAAGGTTATGTGTAAGAGGATCCGATTACAGATAATACGCATTGTCAATATTTCATTTTAAGGCACATGTAACGTGAGTGTACTATCTGCGTTAGAATAAATCGGACAAGATGCCAATATTGTTTTTAGTGAAATACAGAATTTCTTATAGTATCATTGTAGAACTAGTGTCATTTAAACATGCCTTCACCCTTCCTTCTTATCAGAGAGGCCCGGAGATCTCCGCATTTACACTCCCGTGACGACATTTGCGCGCTAATCAGACAACAATTATGTGAAGTATCATTCTGGGTAATTGTGATCATACGCCCCCCCCCCCCCCCCCCCCCCCCCCCCCCCCCCCCCCCGCACACACACCTTCACAATAGAAACCCTGGACAAGCCACTTCTACACAGGGTCCGTACGCCCGTCGAACATATTCGCTTTTTCGTTGCCTTTGCTGATAGTCTATAATAATAATAATGGCATTTATAATGCGCCGTCAATCTAGGTAAAACTATTCCGAGGCGCAACATATAAAACAAATATACAAATTAACATGAAAAATACATAAACAAGGATGATTTGCATATACATGTACATGTATACAAAGAAATCAATTATAAACTGAGTCAAATAATCTTGTTTTTAACAAGTTCTTAAAAGAGTCAAGTGAATCACAGCATCTTAAATTATAAGGTAGTGAGTTCCAGAGAGTTGGTGCAGCAACCGAAAATGCGCGATCTCCAAATGAAGAAGTAGTCCGTGGAACAACAATTGAATCTGGAGGTCATAATTAAAAATTCTGTCTTATCATCATTCAATTTCAGCTTGTTTACAGACATCCACGACTTGATTTCTAAAATACAAGCTTCTGCGCGTTGACGGGCCGACATTTCATCATTATGATCATTTAAATTAAAAGGCACATATAGCTGTGTATCGTCCGCGTAAGAATGAACATTTAATCCGTGTTTGCGAGCAATGCTAGCAATGGGAGAGGAATAGATGGTGAATAGTATAGGTCCAAGCTCAGATCCTTGAGGAACGCCATATTTTAGCGGAACATGTGTAGAAATAGTTCCATTTATGTTTACTGCTTGAGTTCTGTTTTTGAGGTAGGACTGAAACCATTTCAGAGCTGAATCCTTGACACCAATTGACTCAAGACGCCTGAACAGAATATCATGGTCAATGGTGTCGAAGGCGGCGGAGAGGTCGAGAAGAATGAGGAAAACGCCACGCTTACCATCCAATTCACGTAAAATGTCATTGTGTACTTTAAGAAGAGCAGTCTCTGTACCATGATATTTTCTGTATGCTGACTGATGTTGTTCATATAAGTTGTTTATACATAAATGAGCAGCAAGACGATGCGCTACAACCTTTTCAACAATTGTTGATACAAAACGCAGATTGGACACAGGACGAAAGTTTTTCAAAATGTCTGCGTCCAAGGAAGGCTTCTTTATGAGTGGAGAAACAAGTGCATTTTTAAAATGGTCAGGAAATGTTGCATTTTTAAGAGAGAGATTTACAATCTTAGTAATGACGGGCACCATGATGTTAATATGATCTTTCAACATCCATGTAGGAATTAGGTCCAATGTACACGACTTAGAGGGTGAAGACGACACAAGCTTATATATTTCATCGTCAGTGGCAGGCGTGAAAGACATCATGAATGTAGCAACATTATTCTCAGTAGGCAGAACAGGAGCAGTTGGAGCAATGGTATCAAGATCACGACGTATTTTAGAAATTTTGGAGACAAAATAATCATTGAATCGATGTGCGTGTTGCTACTGGACAACTTAACGGTCGGTAATTACCATTAAGTTGCCCAGTAGAAACAGCCAGATAACGAGAATTAACGCAAGTTTTCCAACGGCAAGAACCTGCACAAGCCAGGTTTGTTAACGGTAATAAACGCTTCGTTTGACTCGGAAGTATACACGTACATGCTGGATTCTACGCATTGTGACTCTGCGTTTACGACGTTCGTTTATGGTGTTTTTGTTGTTAAAATGCAATATTAAAAGACAGGGAATTACGAAGGCAGTCTATTGCAGGTAGGGCGCGCGCGGCATTTTTGGTATAATAACAAAAGGTCAAATGTCGTAGGACACATATAAACGAGTATGTGCGAGTAGAAACGGGGGGATTAAAAGTTAACGGTAATTATCGTTAAGTTAACTTAGCGTTAACTTTCCAGTGCCCTAATAGAAACACGCTCTAGACAGATAATGAAATAGGCCTGGATTAAGATCACACAGTAACCAATCGCCAATCTTCCCCCGATCCCGGGATATTTACATATGCTAGACCAGAAATAATGACAAATATGTTATACTGTCAAAACATTGCAGCCGGAAAAAATAGGCCGGCTGGCCCCGTAAATATGAAATGGTATGTTGATTTGATTTGATACTCATCGCTTCATAAATTTGTATCCAAGTGGCAACTGGTAAATGCAACATGCACGTGATACGACGCAAATCCTGCATAAATAATGTTATATCGCTGTAATACTGTCGTGGACTTTTTCAAGTCTAGCTTCATTTCCATACAATGTTCATGTATATTGGACACAGCAGTCGCCCCGCAAAAGGGAAACATAGGAGGAGAGTTTATTATATATGTATGTAATGCGATAAAGCAAAATGGGTCTTTAAAAAGTCGATAATGTATTTTCTTGGTTTCAATTTGAATTTATAGGCTATTTGTAATGCTAAATTTTGCAGACAATCCCATCATAAATGGATACTAATCCCAAAGATATGGACTATTGAAGGGTTTTCAAAACAATTAAAACATAAGAATGTTTATCCTTTGCTTGGTTATATTTCAAGAATCAATAAGCCCGACTTCAGACTCATTTTGCTTGATCACATCCAATATAATAGCCTTAATTAAAATATATATGTGGCGTGTAAACACTGAACACTTTTTGAGTGTCTTTTGACACCAAAGGGGTGTTAACATTTGGGTCCTCAGGCGAACATCCAAAGGTGACAGGAAGTCACCTTTAAAGTATGCCATGACACCGAGAGGGTATCGATTTGCTCTTGACAACTTTGGATGTTCGCCTGAAGACCCATTATATGGGTGTCAAATGACACCTTCAGTGGTATTCGGGTGACGCCTTTAGTGTGTCGACTTGCTCTTGACACTTTTGCATCGCCTTAGAACCAATTGCTACGGGTGTCAAATGACACCTTCAGTGGTGTTAAGGTAACGCCTTTAGGTGTCAATTTACAATTGATACCTTTGGATGTTTGCCCGAGGATCATTTTAGGTGTTTTTACAACATATGTGCATTTAATGTGTAAACAATCACTTCACTAAGGTAGTGCCGTCTTATACAACATGTGCATTTAATTTGTGAACAATCACTTCCCTAAGGTAGTACCATTTTAAACATTTGGTGAGAAATATATGCTTACAAATCTAACAAAATATACATTCAATGGTGTTAATGGTGAATATACATTCGAGGGTGTCATGCGTGCCAACCAGTGTTACATTCGACCAACAATGAGCTACGATGGCACCTTTGGGGTGTTGGGGTTTCAGTAAAATAGCACGGAGAAAATCAAAGGTCACCCTTATGGTGCAATGTGACACCCGAATTAGTATTTTTGAGACCTTTGCATTCTCAAAACTTATAGTTACGCCATAAAGGTGTCACAAGTAGTACACTATATTCTCAAGAGCTATCGAAAAGGGGGAAATGCCCGGGGAAATGCCTTCTCAAGAGGAGTCTTTCGACACTTAATGAGTGTCATTTTTGTCAGTATCTTTAAAGGTGTCACATTACACCCTTTTTCAGTGTATGTACATCAAATGCTCAGGCTGGCAATTACACTTAACAGCAGTATCCCCACAAGTTGAAAGGTGACGCCATCGCATCATTTCGGAGATCAACTCAATGTTCCCAAACACGTAATCAAAGAAGAGTGTAAGCTGCAGCACGGATTCGCTGCGCCAGTAGTGCTATTTCTAGATTACGCTCTGGTGTAACATATTAACTTGAGTGAGGGAACAGAGAGCACGATGCAGTGTTACATGCCCTCATGTTTACCGTAATAAGCCTTAAAAGTTTGTCGTCACATTGGTGTTATTTTTCTTAACGCATGATCCTGACAATATCGTGTTTCTCGATGTTGTGACAGGATTGTGTTTGTGACGACCTTGTTGACGCGATCGGCTACAGCTATGTTTGCATGTGATTATTTTGTACGCAGCTTTGCGATGCTCTGAACTTAAGGAGAATATCAACACTGGGTCAAGTACTGAATTGGCCACAGCCGAATAGTAGTAAAAACCTAGCATGATCTCAAAGGTCGGGGAGAAGTAGATATCGTCGTTGAATTGTTGGTGCAGTTGGTGCACATGATACGGCAACCATAGCAGGGCGAAGGACAACGTAATACCAAGCAGGACTATATTGCCCTTTTTACGTTTACCCATTGAATTCCTAACACCGGGCTGAAATTCATGGTCATCTTTAACAAGTGCGCTAGATTTGGAGATTCGTCTGGCGATAGAGAAATAACAGTAAGACACTATGCAAAGAGGAATGAAATAGATGACCAGGAAGCGGCCAACCAGAAACCAACGATAGTTGTTGTTCATCACCGGAGCAACAAGACAAACTCGGGCTTGGTAAGCTTCGTTTATGTAAATGTTTGCCCACCACCAAGAAAAACCTGCCATGACGATCGATAGTACTCCTATAATGATGACAGCGAGAATGGTGAACAGCCACATTTTTGAAGAGCTTCCCATTGGAAATTTGACGACACCGAGATAGCGTTCGATGCTGCAGGCTGTCAATGAGAAAATACAAAGAGCCTGGGCGAAGACAGGAAACGCGTTTCTGAAGTAGCATAATCTATCAGACCATTGCCACTGGTCTATGTACGGGCTTTCCAGATAGACCGCATTTATATAACTTGTTGTCAGCACTATGACATCACCAACAGACATCAATATCAAGAGGATATTACTCTTCTGTTTGATAAGACTACGGTTCAAGAATACTACTGTGCAGAAGAGGACATTGCCGAGAATACCGACCAGGCAGAATATACCAAGCGGTACTAGAGTTCCAATATCATACGAATATATATGTGGGCCGTTGGTGGTAGAGTTGGCCGTATTGTTTGCGTCATAAGAAGAGTATAGACTCGTTGCGGTTGTCGGCTGGTTTATTCCTTGAGACATAATTTTAGACTTTCAAAACTCCAAAAAATAGTTGAATTCGATAGGATCAAATCTTCACCGCGAACTTGGTAAACAACACACTTGTTATTTCTTGTTTTACTCGGCGTTTGTTGTCGTACACATCATGGGAACGGTTGAGCTATGCGTACCTGACAGTAAAAGGCAGAAATAAAGCATGTCGATAAAACGCTGTTAACAGCAAAAATGTAATTACCGTAATTCCCGGTTGGTCATCCTGGATTTTTGTCTCCCTTTTTGCCGACAATTTACCCAGGATTCACTACTCGTTGCTAGTGTGACGCGTTTTGCACATGCGTACACTTGTTTTCCTAACAAAATGTCTTCTTGGGTTTATGGTTGCTCAGATCTGATGATAAAATCAACGACAACAAACTAACACTCTGAATTGGTACAAAGACAATTTAGAAGTTAGCCCAGGTATAGTGCTATATTATCTGCCCTTATGCCGCGGGTTGAGGTGGATGGCTGATGGTAAAATGGTGCCGTTGATTCATTTTATCTGAAATGAAAAAATAATTATGAAGTTATATTAATATAAAGATACATAACTGTAAATATATCTGATCTTGATTCGTAAAATGATGAGACCCATCTAATGTGATAAGTGTGGTTATAACCCATGTTATCGATGTTAGCAATAAACCACCAATGCGTTGCATCTGTGCGCGGTCTGTGCAAATGTTCCCTGCATGAGTTTCTTCTCTGAAATAACTTTATCCATTTATCATAGTAAAACAGTACTGGCTAATTGAAAAGTGAATGAGTAAGTAAACCACCTGCGCTAGTGAAAATCTGTAAAGTATGCAAACTTGGATGGAAGTGTTCCTTGATTTCTTTTACATAATCGATTATTTCTCCGTAATTACTGAACCGAATCAAATGCGATTTTATACATGTTATAGCAAACTAATTCGACTTTATTCTTCCCGTTTGAAATGTTCAATTCCGACAATAAATTTAAGATGCAGATTTGTACAGGTTTTTTGTTGGTCGTTGGTCTATCAGGTAGAAATGCAAGTGCGGCAAGGAGAGATAATTTGTCATCGAGACCTCTTGGCTGAGTATGACTTCATTACAATTTATGATAAGGCGACGTAAAAAAAGACGCGCCCGACCGCCCATATTTTCAGAAATCTATGAAAATAATTTTCAAGTGCAATTGAATTATAATAAGTGTTTAGCTTTTAAAAATACGACAAGATTTGTATATATTATTGGTTTAATTTTTACGGTCATTTAAAAGAAGGAAAAAGTAGGATTTACAAAAACATTTAAAAAATCACCCGACCGACCGACACATCCTGAGAAGTCCATTCGCCTGTAAAACGGGTTTCTTTTTTTTCGTCGCCAAAGCGGAAGTAGTATAATCAAGTCGTAGAATCGCTATTATGCCTACGCGCAATACCCTACCGAAACCAATGGAGGAAAATCAGCGTCTGCGTATACAGTTATTTGTTCTGCAATTTTGATGGCTATCTTTAATGTCTTTCACATGCATTTTTTGTGTCTTTGTGTGAGCTCTTTAAATGTCCATCTGAAAAATCGAAGTCAAAGGGGACCTCGAGTGGCTTCTAATCTCAACTAAATTAATTTTAAACCAATCGTCACACCTTAATCAACTCATCCATGATCCATGTATAATAGATGTGTAGCCTATAGTATAACAGGCGATCAATCCATAGAACAATTCATATGGGGTTGCCATCGCATTAATAATTAGCAGACTCCAATGACATGACAACTTATATTGAATTCAGCGACGCGGCGTAACGTTTCTTGGTCTTGAAATCTTGAAGTGTATACAAAATGGGTCCAAATACTGGACAGTTTATAACTGTTAAAGTAGGACACATAGCTGTTTTATATTATAGTATATAATATTTCTGCCCTTGATTTATGAAATTATGAGACCAGTCTAATGTGAACGTTTTGAAATGAAAAGCTTTGAATGGAGCGTGGTCAGAACCTGTTTTACCGATTTTAGCAATAAACCACCAATGTGTTGCATCTGTGCGTTGTGTGCAAGTTTTTCTTGCATGGAGTTTATTCTCTGAAATAACTTTATGCATTCATCATAGTATTAAACAGTACCGGCTAATTGAAATGTGAATGAGTAAGTAACCACCTGCGCTAGTGAAAATCTGTCAAATACGAGGGTCATTCAATAAGTTCTACCTCCTACCTCATAACTTTGCTATTATACAAGCCAGTCGTATGAAATATTCTACAATCAAAGCTTTGAATCTCTGCTACAAAATCATAGTAAATTGGTCTGAATACACATTGGACTTTTCTTGATATGCAGTAAAAACCAAACTTTCATTTAGTGCGAATGAAACGGGTAAAAAACAGCTAAAATGTCTCCTAAGTGATATTCATTTGGCTAATTCTAATAGACAAAATGTACCTATTTGTCAAGACAATCATTCTAAATTACAAATAACTCTTGAACAGACTTTTAACTATACAAGTGACTGATTTGTTGGCGGAAAATACCCTATAATTAGCCAGAACCAGACCAGGACAGCCATCAATTTTAACCCTACCCTAGAGAACCGCTGCAAAAGTCTTATTTGCTTTTCATAGTAACTAAGAGATCTTCATTATACAGGACTGAATGGATATATTTCAAGTCTCTCGAAGATATGTTTTTCTATCACTGACTACCTGATTTACTATTCTAAATGTTGCATATAAGGAAAACTGATAAAGTTACTATCATGTTAGGATTTAACATTCGACAACGAACATTTTACTGAATATCCAGTATGCTAAAGGCGTGTCAATACATTCGAGTTGATATTATACTATTTGCAGGCTACAAAGGTTAATATTGCCTATAATCTGATTTATACATGATAGTATAGCATTATATTCAGAAATCATTCATTGTTTTCCGATTTCAGTATTTAAATCGGGCGGTTAACCTAATCATACAATACGAAGAGAAAACGATAAAACATGTATTTATCTTTGGGGTACTTTTCCGTGTCCGTTGTCCAAAATCTCTCTCTGGCTTTGATTGCATCATGACAAAAGTGAAATAGGTATCAATTAGCATTTACTATAAATGTGTAGCTGTGATTCAGAGCTATAATTATTACAAATGTCATGAGGCTGACATTCATATTAGCGATGTGATGAGTGAGGAGGTAGAACTTATTGAATGACCCTCGTTTATACAAACTTGGATGGAAGTGTTCCTTGACTATTATTACATTGCTAATTTCTCCGTAATTACTGAACCGGATCAATTGCGATTTTCTACAAGTTATAGAAAACTAATTCTAACTGCCATTGCCAGTTGTGGTTGTCATATTTTACATCCTAAAGAAGGTACAAATGCTATAAATGTACCTAAATGTGGCATTTGTGGCATCAACATCTCTAGTGTTTAGTGTTTTTGTTTTAATTGGAGGGGGCGAGGGGGCTGTGGGTGGCACCCTATATGTTACGAACTGCCATTGCCTGTTGTGGTTATCTTATTTTAACGTCCTAGAGAAGGTACAAAGTGCTCGCTAGTAACGTAGGCGTAACCAAACAATTGAGAGCACCACAACAGGGGTAAGCTACTAGGCTAGTAACTTGCGAGTAATGTACGCTAAATCTTATATCTGACCGGATCCCAGAGTAAGTTGGAGCATACGTTATGTTACTGCAACTATTGATGTTAAAAGGTTTGCAAGGTGTCCGCTGACATAGTTATGTCGAGGAAATAGGTGACTTTAATCAAAACATTTTGCTTGGATTAAATGAACACTCAAGTCAAATCAATTATTTATCAAGCAATAGTGTACATAAGTATAGAAGTTAAATAAATCAATCAAGAGATAAATGATAGACAAATAAATTAAATATAAAAATATAAACGCGTGGACCTTTATAATGGATAAACAATTGACATAAAAATGATGTTACAATAATCCACCATCAAGTTGAAAAAAATAAAAATTCAAAGCATAATAAGGTGACACGGAGATCGACGAGTGTATCTGTGATAGTGTTATTATTGAACCATTGATCCATTTATTTACAACGAACGGAATTTTATCGTGACATTTCACCATTTTATACCATATTTCTATGTTACTCTCGCACAAAATGTGTTGGTAATGTAATTATAGTCCTTATTTTTGAAAGAACGGGTAACAAACTTTGAAATTAAAATACACAATAGTCTTGTTGATCTAAATCACATTGATATGAAAAGTCACGGCTCCAACACTCAGAATATTATGATTACTCACGACTCCAACCATGTGAAGATTTCTCACTAACCCGCTATTGCAAATATTGTATCCCCTTGATAGCGGTTTGTAAATTGCAGCAGTAGGCCCGTATATCACTAGTTGATGTATATGCAAGGCATGCAAGGTAAAAACGGGAGAGACGTTGCTTTTGCTACTTCAGTGAATTACACCGACGGACCCCGTAATCCAGATACCATATGAGCCGTTATATCCAGATACCCCATGCCCTTATCCAGATCATTTGTATTCCGGGTACCCAGGAGCCCTATCGGTGCCACGGTATCCTTTATAATCCAGACATACCATGTGCCATTAATAATCAAGTGACCCCATATACCATATACCCTTGGTGCCCTTGATTATTCAGGTAAAATTCCATGTATTTTATTAATCCAGATACCCCATGTTTTCTTATTATTTAAATATGGGACCTACCCACTCAGATGTGCCCCTATAACTTATGTGGCCTACACAGATACTCCTCAATATATCAGGTATCCCATGAGACCTGAATAACCAACCAGGTAGGATAAAATGTGTGTCGTTGGAGCCAAAAGGGGATGAGCTCCATTGAAATTGAAGAGATAATTATTGATTACTCGTAGTACAAATTGCCTCAGTTAGCAGAGAAGCTACGATTGACAAATCATGACCGCTAACATTTTTAACGCGACAGGCGTGTGCAGACGACATGCCAAAATGTTACAAAATGTTTCAAAATGTCAACTTTATTTAATTTCATTACCATATTATTTGGAATCACCATGACAACTGCATTAACATAAGTAGAGACATGCATGGTATTGGTTGGGTAATCCCTGAGATAGACTTTGAAAGTTGGGAAAGGTTTTTCACAAATCTGTTTTGTGTAATAGCCGCGAGGAAAGTGTAAATATTGCTGTTGCGTCACTGTTGAGTTTACTGCAACTTATCCGTGATACTAAGCGGTCAAGCATTAAGCGTAATCGAACCAATTTCACACTAAGTTTACAACTGATGAGTCAATCGGTTCTTTTATAGATTCCAAATTAATATCGATAAGAGATTCCACAGAGTTCTACAATGTAATTAAAAAACAGTACACCGATTTACACTAATGATTGGCCATTTCTCTGTCACTTTGCTGATCACGATCCAGTAACATCAATAAATTGTAGGACATAAAAGACTCATTACTTAACTTTAAAAAAACCAAGTTTATTGAGTGAAAATTCAAATTTTTCAAGTGAGAATCCAAGTTTTTCAAGTGAGAATCCAAGTTTTTCTCGAAAACTTGGTTTATCAATTGAAAAACCAAGTTTTACGACAGCTAGGCGAAAAACTTGGTTTTTCAAATGAAAAACCAAGATTATCGATTTAAAAAACCAAGATTTTCAGTTGGCTGGAGAAAATCTTGGTTTTTCGATTGAAAAAACAAGTTTTTCAAAGCGAAACGTAAAATAATTAGATAAACTTGGTTTTTCAAAATGATAAATCAAGTTTTTTGATCGACACATAAACTTTTACATAATGTATGTTTTTCGTGAACGCAGCAATATATACACCTTAATAAGCAGTTTTGGGAGACAATTGGAGGAATAATAATGGCTGACTTTCAAGAGTCAGTAATATTCTATGGCAGGTATTTTGCACAATGAAAGAGATAAACCTGTTTTTTCGATCGAAAAACCTGGTTTATGAAAACCTTGCTTTTCGAATCGAAAACCTATTTTATCAAATTCGATGAGCATATTTTTTTTTTAAACTAAGTTTCGATTCGATATCAATTCGAAAAGCAAGGTTTTTGATAAACCAGGTTTATCGGCTGATAAACCTGGTTTATCGAGAAAACCTTGCTTATAGAATTTAAAAAACCTGGTTTTCGAATCGATAAACCAGGTTTATCGTTTTGAAAAGCAAGGTTTTTTTATAAACCAGGTTTAAACCTGGTTTATCGATCAAAAACAGGTTTATCGACGAAAAATCAGGTTTATCTCTTTCATTGTGCAAAATACCTGCCACAGACCTCGCGGCGATTAAGTCACGCAAATCGTGCATGTATTTGGAGACAAACTGCGAAATGCAAAATACATCCTAGACTATAATATTATACAAATCTTGCTTAGGAAAAAAAGAAGGTCTGTCTCACATAAATGGGGAAAAATAACTATGCGATATGCAATTTTTTTAATGTCAGTATAGCTATGCGAAACGCGGAAACACCAAAATTTGGTTAATCGTTTAGGTTATGCTGCAAAAGTGACTCCACATATTTATGCGCGCGGGTATATGAGGCAGATCTTTTGCTTTTTTGGCCTTAACATTCGTCCTACTAAGGGAGGTTTTCTCAGGTGGCACCAAAATGCAACAAATGTGACCTAATAGGGCATCTAGGTAATCGCTTTTACATCCGGTGAGCTCATTGAGAGGAAAAAACGAGGGCACCACTTTACCCAGTAGTGGGGTAAACCGTCAAGAGGGTAGAGGCCCTTAGTAAACCGTGATACAATAAAATGTTCGGTAGAACGAGGTACTGTTACACGTTATTCTGTAGTGGACTTAATTAAAGTGAATCCAACACAAATTTCATATTTTGAAACGAAGGTTAGATTAAAGAAATTATTAGCCTTTTGTCCATTACCATGATTACGGTCAATGCAACTTTCCCCATATAAATCATGTTGGTAATTTCGAAATGGCTCCCATTTAAAACTGTGATTCTTAATTGACAATATACTACATAAAGCATCGGAATATATAATTTAGCCGATGGATTTGATAATTATATCGACTTTCTATGAGATGCCATGGTTACAGTATTACCGTTAATGAATTAAAGGTAACTTAATTGGATTGTTGATGTGACCCCGGTATCGTTTTCCATACATAAATTATAGGGTTTTTATCGGCGAAAAAAATCAACGGGTTTGTTGTACTATACCGTATGTCAATAGATGAACAATATTTGTCTCGTCAAAACCAAGTTTACTTACGTAAATTGATACTTCGGCCTAAAATTTTGGAACACTTCTTCTGAATAGTTAGTATTTATAACACTTTCCAAGCCGCTATTAGTTTTACCATTTCAAAACAAGATTTTGTAAAGACCTTTCCCAGCCATCTCAAGAATTACTGACCCAATACTAGGGATGTTTGTAATTATTTTAATGCATTTTTCATAGTTATTCAAAATATTGTAATAAAATTTAATTATTTTGACATTTTTAAAACATTTTATGACATTTTGGAATGTCGTCTGTAGATGTTTTAGAAAGAAATATAAATTTGCAAGATAGAGAGAACCTGGTTCTAGTACTTATTAAGGGAAGTGTCAACCCTTGCCCTTTTGATCTTTGTTTTTTGCTTCTAATTTTGAAAATATTTAACACAAGTATATAAAAGTAGTAAATTGATCCTGCAGTTTCACACATAAATACCAATGTTTTGACAAACTAACCAACAGCATAAATAACAATTATAAGTTGATAATTTGTTGCAATATTGATTATCGTAAACAAGACATGTTTTCCGAGGGTCATTTTTGTTTTGTTTTTTCAAATAACGCTTATTTTTCGAAATATTGACAATAACATCCGAAAAATTTAAAAATGTTAGTAACTTTGGAATTATACCGTTAATTGGTGAATATCTCAAGTTAAAATGAAAAAAAATGAAAAAAAGAGAAAACAGTTCCTAGAGAAAGATTTTCTCTATAAGATAACGGTAACACTTTAACATTTCATAGCTTTCAGTTTGAGTTATCTTGTCTGAAAATTTGTAAATTTCCTTTCAAATTGAACTTGTAGAAAACGCCGATTTAGGTAAAATATTGACATTTACCACCATTTAAAGCTAAATGTTCATGAAATACGTGGGGCGTGTGACTTAAAAGTCGAGTATAATACAGGGTGTCCCAGAAAACCTGCAACTTATTTTTGAAGCGCTTTATTCTAACTTTCATCCAATTGATTGGTATCAAATTTAGACATTCTGAAAACCGTGGAATTTCTTCTTTGTACTGGTGAAAAAATTATTGACATTGCTAAAATGGTTTTCTAGTTACGTTTCATCAAAGAGAGGTAGGTCAAAAACCGGCTCAACCGATTTGAGGTAATTCACCGAACTCCGAGGCTTACGATATTCAAATCACAACCAGCGCGCGCTTTTTTGAATGTGTTTGCTTACACGTGCTAGGAGTGAGGGGTTTGAAATAAAAGGTATTGTTATGCTAATTACTGATTCTATTTTAAGAATTTTAATCGATAAAGCGTGTAGGCATACAGTGTGCTGAGACGTGTTAAATGTAAAAGGAAATGCGTTAGGCCTACTTTTAAGAAGCGGAGAAACATGGCTGAATTCTTTTCGTTTGACGAACGAGTGTTCATGGTTGTAACATATTTTTCGACTAAAAGCTCCAACCAAGTGCAACAGTTATTCCGAGTAGAATACCCGGGAAGGAAGATACCATATCGTTCAACTGTTATGAGGAATGTTGAAAAATATTTGCTGTATGGAGTGAGCACAAATAGGCACAAGGATGCTTCAGGACGCTCTCGGACAGTGAGAACAGTAGTAAATATTAACGCTGTGCGACAAGCCTTAAGAAACGACCCAAATGTAACAGCACGGAGGAACAATTGCCCAAATATCAGCAAGTCCTCTTTTAACAGAATAACTAAGATAGACATGAAATGGCATCCGTTCAGAATGCAAATACGACACGGCCTGCACGACGGCGATGCTGCAAGACGCCTTGAGTATTGCAATTGGCTGCTGAACAAGCCAAGACATTTCATTGCCAACATCATTATTGGCGATGAAGCTGTTTTCCAGATGAATGGAGAGGTTTCGAACCATAACGTTGTTCAATATGCTCCGCTAGGCAATCCCCCACAGGACTTCGCCTATGACAGGCCTTGCTCAAGATTGAAGGTGTGTGTTTGGATTGGATTGGTCCGTAACAACATCATCGGTCCCTATTTCTTTCAAGGAAATGTGAATGGACAAGCATATTTAGACATGCTAAATAACTATGTTCTGCCACAGGTTGAAGCTATGTTTGGTGTCAATCAAAATGGAACTATTCGCCGTGCGTGGTGGATTCAGGATGGGGCCCCGGCACATCGTGCGATTGTGGTTCGCAACCGATTGCAAGCAGTTTTTCCAAACAGAGTGGTTGGTATGGGACACCCCATTAACTGGCCCCCTAGATCGCCAGACTTGACGCCGCTGGACTTTTATCTGTGGGGCTTCATGAAGTCCAAAGTGTACAGGACACCACCCCGTGATGTTCAAGACATCCAACAACGGATTCAGAGGACTGTCCGTGAGATCAGACGCACACGTCAGGTTAGATCAGGTGTACTTCACATGAGAGTGCGGGCTCAACACTGCGTCGCCAACCACGGGGAACATATTGAAGGACGCAATCAGCCTTGAGATACCCTAGTGAAGATGTCGATTGAATTGACCATTAACTATATAACTCTACACGCAGATTATAGCTAAATCATGTTAACAATATGTTTGGTATTGGTTATGGATTTAAATTTATGTTATGTGCAATATGAAATACGAATATTTATTTAAGCAAACATGCATGCTTATTTGTTTTTGAAAATATAAACGTGTTTATTTAAAGAACGGTAGAGAGCGCCCACTCCGAAAAGGCGTTAATTGGATTTATGGACACAGTCAGGTAAAGAATACTAGAGTTAATAATGTTCATGTAGCAGATTTGTGTTATGTGCAATATGATAATGATATCGGAAATATTAATTTTATCAATATGTTTGTTCTTTTTAATATCACTATTAAGATAAAATTGCAGTGATTACCAAGAGGGCTTATAAAGAGGTCTCTTTACAAAAACAAACAAAGATTATTCGACGTTGAACAATGTTGAATGTTGAAAAGATGCATGCAAATAGTTGGTAAAGACATTACCCAAAGTTAGATTTATTTAAATAAAGTTTATTTTATTGATCTGGAAAAGGAATAACATATTGTCGCTTCATTTCTTTTTAATATTGACCCACTTGGAAGAGCAAAATAAGTCTTCAGTCCATAAAATATTTTCTTTTTTACCAGTGCACCAGTTTGCACAGTGACACCTTCATTTCCGTCAAATCGGTTGAGCCGGTTTTTGACCTACCTCTCTTTGATGAATGGTAACTAGAAAACCATTAAAGCAATGTCAATAATTTTTTCACCGATACAAAGAAGAGATTCCACGGTTTTCAGAATGTCTAAACTTGTTACCAATCACTTGGATGAAAGTTAGAATAAAGCGCTTCAAAAATAAGTTGCAGGTTTTCTGGGACACCCTGTATAAAAATAACTTGCGTATTTTATACACAATTAAGTTGTGTACAAAATACACAAGTTATTTTTACATAACTTGTGTATTTTATACACAAATACTGTGTGAAAGGTTTACATAATAATTATGGAGTTCTATATTTAACATAATTATGTAAACATTTTTCTGTGTGTAAAATCGTACCAGTATCGACCAATACTGGTAGTGTTTATGTTCTAGTATTGAACGATACTAGAATACCAGTATCTGGTATCTAAAGTACACTTTTTCCGAATTCTTTTTTCACCAATGGCCAAAAATGGGTCAGTCGGTCCCATAAAAGGAAGGGGGCTTCTTTGAACAAGTGCCGGGTTTACACATCGTCCGACACTGGAACATAAAAACGTTCCAGCATCGAGCGATACTGGAACACAATTTGGTATTCCGGTATCGACTGATACTGGAACAGTAAAATCGTACCAGTATCGACCGATACTGGTAATGTTTTTGTTCCAGTATTGAACGATACTTGAATACCAGTATCTGGGACCTAAAGTACACTTTTCCGAATTCTCTTTTCGTCAATGGCCAACAATGGGTCAGTCGGTCCCATAGAAGGGAGGGGGATTCTTTCGCCTAAGCCCGTTACCTACCTTTAAAATGCAGGGTGTCCCAAAAGTGTCCGTACCTTTTTGAAGCTTGATATCTTCGGTCAAAAAATCGCAGTGTATACCCGAAAACATAATTGGATAGAGAAACATTTTGAAATTAGTTTGATTAAGCAGCTGCTTAAAACCACTTCCCAGCTGAGCACGTCAATAGACGTGCTGAATGAGTCAATAGCGCTGTGCTGAGCACGTCAATGGACGTACCATAAGTCTGAAACAAATCCGATTTTTAAAACCTTTATAAAATGCGTCCTACACCTGCTGGAGACTCCATTCGCACGACAGCTTAAAGATAAATCAATGGCCAACAGAGGGCACTATTTCATTTGTGTATACGATGGATAGGAAAAATAATACAGCGGGTCAAATTTGAAAGTCACATTTGTTTAAGTAAATTTACGATCGCACAGAATCGCAAGCATTCTGACCAAGGAAATGTTGATAAATCACAGGATTTCAATGATGACAGTGATAGTGATAATAGTAAGGAATATCAGGATGACTTTGGGAGTGATTCTGAATCCTGTTTTGGTTCGGAATTCGATGAATTAGAGGTTGAATCAGACCTCGCGAAATTGAAAAAAATATTCACTTCATGCAGTAGCTAGTATAGCAGTGGCATGACATTGTATTGGCTCAGCACACAGCTTTCACTTGCAGTGCACTACAGTTAGGAAAATTTCGCAGTACAAAAAGCACAACAGTCAACAAATTGTGTGACCGTGCGAAATTTGTGACCTTGCGTAATTTTGTGACCGTGCGAAATTGTTTGACCCTACCCCCCCTCCCCCCCCCCCCCCCCCCCCCCCCCCCCCTAACATTTCGTTGATGATCAGTTCACTCGTTCATCTCTTACGACAATCGACGCCGCACATACCCGTCCCTGTCCCCGGAACACGAATATATTGTCCGTAATGGGCCCCTCACATGTATCCGTGTGAGCTTGGCGGCCCCTTAACGTGTGAAAAATGGGTGCGGATGGCGGCACACATGGTGGGCCGTTTCCCGTCCGTTCAGGGGACTTTGCCGACCACCGGAGTTTTGAAGTTTTGAACATGCTCAAAACTCCTGGCGGGTGAGTAAAAGCGGCGGCGAACGATGTGAGCCCGGTTTGAGGACGGTATACAGACGGCGCACCCGTTTCGCAACCGTTTCGCACCCGTTTCGCGCCCGTTCGCAGGGCGGTGATGGACGGTGGTGGACGTCGACTATCTTAGCGACCATCTTAACGGCCACATGCAGCCTGGTAACCGTTCACGGATCGGACTCTCAGCAGGCATGCTGTATTATAATAGATGTTGGTCGTACGAATTCCGGAATGCAAATAAAACGGCGAGGCTTGAGCGCTCAGCTTTAAAAGGGCGGTTTGATGATGTAATCAAGATGTTTCGGCCGGTACCCAGGCGTTCCGACGGTATGCACACGGTGAGAACGGTAAGCTAGACCTGTATGAGGCCGGTGAGCCCAGTACCAGGCCGGTGAGAACCCGGTACAGACCCGGTGTAGAGCGGTATGGACCGAGGAACCGGTGAGGAGGTGTTATGCACCCGGTGACGGTAAGCTAGCAACGTATGAGGACGGTGAGCCCGGTACCAGGCCGGTGAGGACCCCGCAAAAACCCGGTATATAACGGTATGGACCCGGTAACCACCAACAAAAATCAATGCGCCCATTGAATTTTTTTACTGATTGTTTGGACTCTGTTGTTTTTCTATTAGACGGTTAGGTGGCCGCCTACCACCACCGCCCTGCGAACGAAAGCGAAACGGGTCCGCCGTCTTTTTACCGTCCCCAAACTGGGCTCTCACCGATCGCCGCCGCTTTTACTCACCCGGCAGGAGTTTTGAACATGCTCAAAATTCCTGCCAGGCGGATGGCCGGCAAAGTCCCCGGCAACGTGTTCAGCGGATGGGAAACGGCCCACCGTGTGTCCTCACCGTGTGCCGCCGTCTGCACCAATTGGTCACACGGTAAGGGGCCGGCCAGGTCACACGGATAGGCCTACATGTGAGTAATACATAGATTCCCGGAATGTGAGTGAAGCGGCGAGCTTGAGCACTCAGCTTACAAAGGCCGGTTTGATGACGTTATCAAGGCGGTTCGGCCGGTACTCCGGCGTTCCGGCCGGTGACGACCTGGTGAGGAGGAGGTATGAGCCCGGTTCCAGGCCGATGAGGACCCGGTATAGAACGGTATGAACCCGGTGCCAAAATAAAATCAATGCGGCCGTTGACATTTTTTTGCTGATTGTTCACCGTGTTGGATTATGTTGTTTCATTATACATATTTGTAATACGAACATTTGCCTATATTCAAATATAGCGCCTTCTATACAAAATAAATCCCGGAGAATAAATCGCAATTATATATTCCTAGCTTTATTCGGTAAATAATAGGCTATCAATTACTTTGCTAGTAGGCTATCCAGTATAGGTGAAGTTCTGGAGAAGCCCTCTACCTCCCAGCCCACCCCCACCCTACCCCAGGTTTTCTTCTTTAAGTTAACAATTAAAGGTATATTATGTGATCTTTTCCAGGGAACGCCCTCAATCCTCGGAAAAAATCGGAAACAGATTTTATTGTAGATTTACATTTCTGATCATAAATCAGGAATATATTCCAAGTTACAGAGCGATACGATTCCTAATTACCTCAAAATCATGGTTTTAGAGTGAATTTAGAGTAAAATTTGAAAATAGATTGTCCCGGTAATTTTTCGACCTCTTAAAACCATGATTTAGAAGTAATTAAGAATCGTATCGATCTGTAACTTAAAAGAAAATCTGCTTTCATAGTAAAATTCAATGATAGAGGGCGCTACTTGGAAAAGATCACATAATATGCCTTTAACCTATGTCCATTTCGTGGTGTCAAAATGCCACGATATGTTCCACTATTTCTGTTCCTTATCGATGGCGATATATATTACAATTCTGTATTATGGATGATAAAGTCGCCCCAGGACATAATGTAGATTGATACCGACCTAGATTTTGACGTCATATTCAAAAACATTAAGCAAATTGAATGTTGGTTTTCTTTAGTCAAAGTGCACATACAAGTCATTTTGAATAGATGTGGAACTAGACAACCCGGCAGCGAAAATTGCAATTCACTCCTCCTTATTGTTGGATGTTCTTTATACGTAATGTAACCAGACGGTATAAACCTCGGGGTGTTGAAAGGAACCCATTAGATTGCCCACTTTATTATATCGATGACGAAAACGCTAATAGATAATTCATTTAGGTGTTTATAAGGCTTACATGAAATAGATCACAAAACATTATCGTCCCTGTCATTGATTATGGGTGCATAAGGATATCATAAACGTAAACTCAACATAAATCTTAAGAATAACGCATATAAGATGCATATGAAAAAAATATAAATGCAAGACCATTGGAAAAAGTACGGTATTATAAAAAGAATAACTTAAAATGACCCTTCCATACAAAATTAAGATACAATGATGCAATCATGTACACGCGTTAAAAAACCTGAATATCCATGTTGAGGATATAATATATAATATGATTGTAGGGATATTTTAAATACTTCGACTGTCTTGATTTAGTTTATTCTTGATGTAATTTACTGTGTATTTTTATTAATGATATTTTTATGCCTGTATATATTATAATACACATATTTGTAAAGCGCTTTGATCTACGGAAAAGGCGCTATATAAAAGCATTTTAATAATAATAATAATAACGTGGTTATACATACAAGAGAATATAATCAGATAACACAATTTAGTTTTCTACAAGGCGCGTAAATGTCGAAGTAGTGGATTCTATTCCATTTGTGCAATGTACAGTATTCCCTATGTTGTAAAATGGAAGTTGTTAATGGGATTGCCTGCAGAAATGTGCTTTATGAATGCATGGCTCCCTATGGTAAACATGGTTAACGTTTTCATTGATTGATGGTAGATTTTTTAAAAGAATGTAGCCTGTGGAAATGAAATAATAGTGATCATAGTAATTGTTCAAATGGTTTAATCCATTTGGGTAAATTTCAAATACAATTCACTTTTTGCAATTTAAGTTAAGGAGACCTTAGGGTCTAACATGTTCTGTATATGACTGGTGTGTTATGCTAGATCCCACAAAACCAAACGGAAGCACCGTGCTGATGGACCCAGTCTCATCTCAAAAGGAATTTGTTATGGTCCGAATAATTACGACATGCTGATGAATATTTCATTGATTAATAAACATGAAGAAAAGTTAATATTTTTCACTTCTTTAAAAGCTGTCTTTATCATAAATGTTCCATTTACCGGCATTTACCGTATTACCCCTTTCCACGCGGCTTTTATTTTACCATTATACAAAAGACAGATTTTTCAGAAACCTTACTCAACTTTCAAAGTTTTATCTCAAGAATTCCTAAACCAATATTACGCATGTTTGTACTTATTTTAATGCATTTGTCATGGTGATTCCTGATGTGGTGATGAAATTCAATAATCTTGACATTCTTGTAATCATTTTGTGAAATTTTGAAACTGTCGTTTGCAGACGCCTGCCGCATGGAAAGTATTAATATTAACATATTATCTTTTTATCAGTATTATCAGCTCTAAAGGCGCTCAAAGTAAAAATATGACAAACTAGCACACATATGGTAACATTTTATAATCAGTCAGGTCAAATCTTTCAAAGTGGACCTTACATAGCCAAAGATAATCTACAGTCTTGATAACTTTTACCTTCCATCAGCCACATTGGGCAAATTTTCAACCAAAATCTGCTCTAGAGATGCTATATTGTAACTTATACCAACAATTTTAACTTTTAATTTTACAATCAATATCTGAAATAACCCTAGTTTCTTAAACAAATTGAAGTTGAAATTGAATTTCTTTATGCAACAACTTTCAAAGGTCGCACTTTGAGCTGTTAGCTTGTTAGCTTGTACTTGTGTGTACTTCTCTCAGACCAAACCATTGAGTGTAAAGGCATGAGGAACCCTACTGATCTCTTACATAATGAATTATGATTCAATTATGATTCTTACAAGTCCTTCCCTTCTGGCATATAAACCCTTTGTTTTTGTTTGCACTTGAGTAGTACTTTTATACTCATGACTTGACAAATTGACAGGCATGGCAATGACCTTATTTTAAAGACATTTCACATAGTAGCAGCACTCATGGGTAAATTTCACAAAGGGAACAAAATGAAAGAAAGGAAGGAGAATCCAGGAAAGATTTGCACAAGTCTAGTATATTAATGAGCGTAACATTTAGCAAAAACCCAAAACTACGGATTTCAGTCAACCCTTCTACTACAAATCTGACGTCTTTAAATCAATGTACAAATAATGCTGATATTTGTATAACCTTTCCAAACACGACAATTTGTGTGTATTTAGCATGTTCGTGGTCCATTAACTATGCGAAAGTGCTCCTCCTTTTTTTTGCTCAACCTAAATGGAAGACTGACTATTATGAGCCAGATCATTAAGCTGTTTTGTATATGGTAAAACTAATACTAATAGCCGCGTGGATAGTGTTAATGTTTCCTTTAGCTTTACTATATCTGTATTCTGTGTTTTCCTCATCTCCTACAGACCTGTGACAATTTTCAAGATAATCGCCGATCGCCCTCAAAATAAGCAAGGCGTCAGTTTAAGCCGTCTACAACTTGAGGCGCTATCTTTTCAATTAAGCGTCAAAATTCGATGCACGTATACTAAATGTGTTCAAACGTGAAGCCAGTTCGTGAATGTGTATTTATATCAAGGTTCTAATAATCTATCATATTTGAACCACTAATGGTTATTAAATGGAACCAAAGTTTAAAGACACGTTTTGAAGATAATGTGGAGCATCTCTTTTGAATTCTCTAAACAAAAGGTTCTTCAAACCCTGCACAATACAATGCATCTCCCAGTTTTATAACAAATCACAACAAATCTACACTATCCTCAGCATGGAAACCCCGCGAAGCGACTTAAATATCTTATGGCATCGCGTTTGGGGATTTAAGTAAAAATCTCACACGACTGTGATCGTACAATCAAGGCACTTTAATATAAGCATTTGAGTAAATAAAATTGAAGTACACAATCAACGTCCTGTAGCTATTCTCAGTACTCAAAACTTGTAACAACAAATTGCCATCGATACATACCATAAATTTACCAGATTTTAAACATCAACTTAACTCAATGTATCCATTGTTGATCGTAATAAAGGAGATTTGTGTCGGCGCAATGTAAAAATGGGGTCAAACATGCAAAGCTGGCCGGGCGAGGCGATGATTAGCTTTAAAAGTAACGTTATTCATGTTGAATGAATATGTGAGGTGTATGTAGGTAATCTACAATCAAGGCATATATTTACATTTAGAAGGGGAGATCAACAAAACAATGGCTCGAAAAAGTATATACACCTAGCAACAAAAGTCCCGGACCAGGTGCTTTGAGGTTGGCTAATTCAAAAAGGGTTATCGGTACCAAAAATCTGAGATGAACATTTAATGAGCAAATTTCTTCTCCGCAGTTTGACACCTAATTCAACAAAATCGGATGGATACTTATTAAGTTATGGCGGTTTCAATGGCCGCGCATAGCAACAGCAAAGTTGCACTAGGTATAGGAAATCATTGATTTGTGTGTGATTACGCACTGAAAATGTGTGGGTAAAGATAGCAAAGACTTTCATTCTTCACAGCTAGTCACACCCTTTGTCCCGCAAATTACGGTTATCACTCCAGACCCATTCATCCAGATGCCTAGGTGGCTCGTTCAGATAGCACAGAGTTATGACAGTAATCACACACAAATCAATGATTTCCTATATATACCAAGTGCAACTTTGCTGTTGTTATGCGCGGTCATTGAAATCGCCATAACTTTAAAAGTATCCATTCGATTTTGTTGAATGAGGTATCGAACCCTAAGGTTCAGTCCGTCGTCCGATCTTGTGGTAACAGAGCCATCACGGGGTCTCTTTTCATTGAGGCACTCATCCATATACCGGGGAAAGAGTCAATTTAGTGACATATTGTAGACATAGAGTATAAAGTTTTGAACTTGATACGTATAGGGGGTTTTTTAAAGTAAATATTAACCATTTATAATGACCTATACTTATTTAATTATGTTTAAAAAAGGTTAAACTTGATCAGTTACAATATCATATAAATCTTGTCCAGGTTTTTCACTTGAAACTAAAATCCGATTTTCTCAGATCAATCTGTTCTTGAATATTGTATTTGTGTTGTGATACAAGTGCCGTTAGGCAGTCGACATAGCACCTGCGCCCTAAGCATGCTGAGAAACTCAACACTATAGATGAGGTGACCTATGATGTCATGTATTTACAAATGGGACACCCTCTGTTGTTTCCCTCCAGGCAGAATATACAGTAAAGTTAATGAAGACAACATGAAATTTCTTTCTAATGAATTGTAAAACTCATTTAGTTTTAGTTTTTTTTGTGAAATGCGATAGCTTATAGCATTCCTAAGCAAGTTTAAAGACAGTTTTGATAACAATTTGCTGTGACACCACAATCTAGTTAGAAACCTGATCTGGCCTATGTAAACTATAGGAACTCTTGCCCTGTGTGTTTTGTCTCAAACCAACAGAGGGCGTCCTAAATTTCAACAAATGTCACCTCATCTATAGTTTAATATTTTAGCGATATAATATCTGAAACGTATTTGATTTTTGAAGGCTCTCCCTTCTAGATTAGTCAGGAACTTCTTTTTGAAAAAAAAAATATAAACCGTTTATAATGTTAAGTTAAAGTTTGATTGTTATAAGCATCTACGTGATCGAAACTCTGAACAACGCGATGGAGAAAAAACCGTGTTCTACGGTCAAACAGCAATACATGTACATTCATTTCACTGTAAACTTTGAAATCAATAGTCCTTTCAAAAATACCATCAGCATACATTTTATAAAGAAGAAAATTTAAAAATCATCTAAAAAAAACAATTAGGTAACATATTCAGCCACAATGTCGAAAGAAATCGTTGAAAGTATTTAAAAACATTGAAATGATAGGGCCAAAGTTGTTATTCTTTTTATTTTACCTTAAAACAGTATGCAAATCAGAAATTTCTTTTAAACCCCCACAAATGGCCTGTTGCATTTATTCGATTTATACGTGGAAAGCCAACACCAGCATCTAACGTGCCCTGAGAATTGTTGTTCATTTGGTTTGTATCGCATGTATGATATAAACACTAAAACTATTCGTATATCATCATTAATTAAAACTCTCTATTTCATAGTGAAGAGCAAAAATATCTTGCATATCAAAGTGGTATTCATAATTTCATATTTCAAGTCAATGTTATTCTTATAAGCTGCTTATTATGGATGATCAAATTATTGTGGTAAAATAAACTTTGTAAAACGCCTTTGTGAGTTTGTTCCCTATTTTATCTTTATATGACAATACCATAACACTAAAAGATTGTGTAATACATTGAGCATAATACTCATTGATTTGACATCCATTCTTTAAACAATTTTAAATACAATCATAACATTTGACTGTGTACGTTTCAAACGCATTTCAAGTAGAAACTATATGTTAAACTCTTACCTTTATTAATAGTAAAGTAACACCATATGTTCATCGTCGTGCTACGCGTTCAAGTGTTGCAATGCAGATCATGCCCTTTCACTGCCGCCTGCCAGAACTTGCTGCTTAGACAGAAGTTTCATCCATACAGCTGTTCCACTGTGGAACAGTCTTCCAGTCAATGTTGTTGGCAACATCCAAGAGGAAGGACTACAATCTTTTAAATGTCTTGTTAACAGACACTTTCTCTCCAACTCTTCAGAGTATGTTGGCTAAGCTCTCTCGATGTATCAATGACCTCCAGATATTATTTTCTTTTTCTTTTTTAATGTTATTCTCTATGTTTGGGTGTTTATCCTATTCCTGTCCCACGCCACTTTCATTGGCTTTTTTACTAGCCCAATTGTGTTTACTTGTATTTTTGATTATTTTCTGAGTTGCAGTGAACCAATTGATTGGCCCATCAGAGCTCTCTGTTGAGAGTTACCCGTTTGATTTGTAATCACTCAGTTCATTAACTTTGTTAATGTCTGTTGGGCTATTGTTCACATTTGCTCTTTATATACAAAAAAAATGTGAAATCGCATTGACCTAAGCAAGCATATCATCTAATTTGTCCCAAGGATAATACAAAATACAATTTATAGTAATTTCATTGATATAAATTAAAATTAATCTAATTTGTTATCAAGGGGAGGTTTGGGGCCGGTCCAATTAGAACGATTCGCGGTTTTTTATCAGTAGTTAATATTTGCAGTGACTGAACGGAAACTAAAAGTTGATGAAGATCGACATGTGTTTCAATGAGATCATGAATCAGATTACGTACAGCTTAATTACGGATGCATTTCATTTATAGGAAGCATGTCCTAAATCATATCCCCAGGGAGCACTCACATTGCAATTAATTAACGTCAATGTGACCGAATGTTGTAGTCGACCAGTCGCCTAAGGGTCTCATTTCGCATCTAAACCTAGCGCGGTGATACGGACTAGCCGGCGCAATCTCACGTATGACAACGAGCACGAGGACGATATTGCATTTCTCGACATTATAATCGTACGAAAACAAGATTTATTGAGCAACACCAGCATGCTTCACGTTCATCACATTACCACTGGTTTTGTCACTAGTGTCTACTAGTTCTGACTGACATTACCTTGCAATCAAAACCGTATAATGTTGTTAAAGGAAACCCTTGTCATGGAACTTTAGCGCTCAGATATGTAGCATCATTATTATACAGACCATATCCGTAGGTTAAAGTTTTTAAAAGTGCCGCGTTAAGACAAAATCGGCTTATGGACGTCGCCATATCGAAGCTATGACGAACCAGTTACGAGATTTCCACATCTCTGTTTCATGCATTGATATTTTCGATTTATGCATTGAATTCCTGCGTGAATACGTGCATCGTCCTGTTACTGATGAGACGGTTTTAGTAACGATGACTTTACAATATTGGGTATGGCTATCCCATCAGCACTTTCGACAAAGACAACCGGGCGCAAATTTCTAATTATCACCGGTTAGGGATGTGCAGTTTAAATTCGTTTTATTGACTATTGTAGTTCTTTGTTCAATTAAACTGGTCAATATAGGCTACATAAGATAATTATTTTCCTACCATATAATGATTGGTTTCATGAATAGTACTGGTCTCCCGTTTAAACGAAAGACACCCGTGAACAAAATCATCATAAAGACCACCACAAGTAATAAAAACTCTAACAAATGTCCCTCTATGTATATTACAGGTGTCACACAGCTGGGATGAGTGTCACGGAGCTGGGGATGAGTGTCACAGAATTGGGATGAGTGTCACGGAACTGGGGATGAGTTTCACGGAGCTGGGGATGATCAGACATTTGCAGGGCATGAACGACAGAGATGTGGACGTGTCACAAAGTTTGAGAGGCGCGGATAAAGAAACAGTCTGCACAGTCTTCAATGTGGATATAATTAATTGTATAGATAACTAAAGTAGAATTGATAACACTCTAATCGTACGCAAAAAGATTTCTTGAGTAAAACCAGCATGCTTCAATTTTATCACAGGACCACTGGCTGTGGTTTCGGTCACCAGTGTCTACTAGTTCTTATTGACATACGATGCAATGAAAGGCTTATATTTACGATCACGAAGATGACCCAGCTTATCCGAAAGAAGCATCGAACGACCATAACAACCACCGAGGAGTTAAAATATACTTCACGAAAATAGCTGTTAAGCAGTCATTATTCTCATTCTTTACTGAAAAAGATGTATATTTATCCAAATCGTTGATTTGTACCGACATAATCGCTCTATGATTAAAAAGTTTTCTGTTTATTATTTAGTCTAACCCTTCTTAATTATTGAAACAGTCCAAGTCGGGTCATCCTCTCATGAACATTTTTATCATTCAACCAATCGGAAATAAGCTTTAATCCTCATAACTCATTGAATATTCAGTTTAGGGACGTGATACTTTAATTTGATTAGTCGGTCAATGAGCAAACAATCAAACACGTTGGCGCAGTACTTTCGGGCAATTATCAGTCAGCTGTAGAATGGGGCCCCGTTTCAATTGAGGGCGCTCTTAAACGACGGGTGTACGTAGCCAAGGTAACGCATACCCGTCAATTTGCGCAATGATTGAATTTTCGCCTTTTACCCCCAATTATCTGCATAAAAAGTAACTATCCATCGAGTTGAGGGCAGCATAAGGCACCAGAACTCCTTGCGACATCCAGTTCGATTATTTAATTTTACCTGTGACCCCAACATCACATGACACAGGCTAAAAGTATGTCTTTTTTGACCAGTTTCCTGCGATGAGACCACCATTTTCTATACGAGATTACACCATTTTATAGAAGTTTTAGGGTAAGTGTGATAATTTTTACATTTAAAATAAACCCTATAGTATTCAGAAGTGATGCCTTTGTAACGGTTATCTCTGTAATAAAAGATTTATTTCGTTGTTTAAAATCGGCAAAATCGGCTTTTTATAAATTTTGGAAAATTACTGTGACGTGAGGCCGTTCCCTTAGAAACGCAGTCCCGTTCCTAAGCCCGCCCTTTATTAAAAAATTTTTGTTCGTATTCCGGCGGGCGACGGACTACCGTCACTTGATGAATCGCCGTGTAAGAAATGACGGCGGTGCGTCACTAAATAGAGCGCCCTCAATTGAAACGGGGCCCCGTTCTACAGCTGACTGATTATTATTAACCTGCGCTTCGCGTGCGCGTTCTCATAAAACAATTAATTTTATTGGAACGCACTAGGTACTCGCAATTATTAATTAATGATTTTTTTGTAATTATGGAAATCAGCTCCAACAATTATATAGTAACTTCACTTCATTGGCTAAAAATTACTAAAATCACTTCATTGCACAAAATTACCCACGGCAAAACTACTTAGTTCCCTTAAAAAGACTCATGACTTATACTACCAAAATCGACATTTGTAAACCCCATCTTCTCTTTAACAACCATGGACAAATCTCCCTCACACTATCCTGAACACAGTTAACCCCGAATCCTTCGAAACTCTAGCGTGATGCGGAACACTATTTTTTGCTCGAGTGTAATTTATCCCGATCTCGACCCAGAATTAAATATTAGGTACAAATATGCACATTTTCTCCTATAGATATAAAGCATTAATCTCAAGACATATTTTGGAGGAAATGTATGATATTTAAGTAGAATTTAATTGAAACATTTCCCAATTTTTTTTTTTAATAAATGACATTTATCATGAATTTGGCAGCTCAATTCATACTAGATTTTAAATTAAAAAGCAATTTGAAAGAAATGTAATATAGGCCATTCATGCTCTGCCGCATTCTACATAGTGAATGTCGGGTATTTCGGCACTCATTAGAGAGATAAAATAGCGGTAACATGAAACCACTTAATGACTCATGCAGCAAGAAATGACTCTTAGAACATCTGGGACAAACCGATACCACGCAAAAAGACACTACACCGGGAACGTCATTTAGATAGATTATAAAATCCACTTGAACCCATCGAAAAATCAGCAACGACTTGAAGCGTTGAACGATCATCTAATTTGCGTATACGGGTTTTATCTCTCCGCAGATAAAAGTAGTCAACATGGGGCCAAATCATTTTTCGATACGAACAATTCCAAACTGGCGGAAACGTCCTATCCCTCCGCACGTTAAAGTAATCCAATGTTCTGCATACGCACGCGTCACGCATATCATGCATGATGCACGATGCACATGTTGCAAGCCTATTGCATTAATGTGCGACCATACTCTTCTGTACTCTGTGAGTCAAAAAGAAGTTGTACAGGAATGAATATTTGTTGAATAAAGACCAAGCAAATTTGAAAAACCAATGAAGCCCACATTCGAAGACCATATTCTTCCGCTCATACTAAAAAGGAATCACTGAAATTGATCCTTGCTATCAAGAATTATGCCTGTTTTAATTAAAATAACCCATTTTAGGAGCAGTCAACGAAATGCTAAATCCTTTACCCGGAAATGTCAAATAACCAGTAGAATGGTATGCATACAATCCATCATATGTGGCTACAAATTGAGTCAACACTGAAATATATCCCCTTTTTGTCAGATTTTGTGTTTTATATTACGGGGAAAACATGTAAATCCGGTTACAATACGCACGCATATTACTTGAGCTACAACATCCCCAGTAAATTGACTATCTGAATAAATTAAGGGATACTAAAGAGATAAAATGGGAACACATGTCGATCAAGAATATGATGGAAATATCAAAATCAAAATAATATGTTGTCATAAGAAACAAATAATCACGAACAATGTTCGGACAGTCAATCATCTGTGAAAGAGTATGATTTGTTAAACAAAATCCCTTTTAAGGGTTTATTTTTTCTCTCCTTTCGAAAATCCGCGCTAAAAGGGTAGTTTATAAAAGTGTATTCACAAAAATGTGTTAATGTTTATTTTCGAGTACACCCCCGAGAGACTGCTTGATAGACATACATCAATCAAATATACGCTCGCTTAGACATACGGAAAGACTCAATTGAAAATGAAATCGGAGAAACGAAGTGAAAATGAAACCACTTGATTTCCATTATATAATCAATAGCATCTAGGCGGATCGTGACCCTTATGATAGAACCAACAATATATAATGGATTATTAACCTACCAACTTGTTTCTGTTTCCTTGTGTGTACATTAAATGCTAACAAGTTTAGGCCATCTTACATAAAGGCATCGTAAAGCATAGTTTTATAGAAATTACGACACAATAAAAATGGTAATGAGAATCATCTGTCATTTATCTAAATGTAGTTTTCCATGGTTGTGTTGTTATACGTTATTGAAATTCAAAGTGAGTGGGTGGCTTTGAGAGCTTACATACTTTGGTCGCCGAGCGACTCCAGTAGTTCCCAAAGGCAAGTTTTTCGTCATTTGTTGTGCAAACTGAATGCCTTTTAACTCAGTAGCGAATGAGCGGCTTTCCAAAAATCGGATATGTAGCTACGGGTCGATTGGCCCCAATATACATAATATATCTACATAGCTGCAGTTGATTTCAATCCAACTCTTGCGCGCGCGATTGGTCATTTGATTTGTCAAGTAGCTGCGACCTACGTGTTGTCATAGTCAACTCGATCGACCTGCGACTGAAAGCATGTTATGTGTATTAACCCTAACCCTACCATATACCACAATATACCACGACTGGGCACGTTGGTACCACCCGGAAAATGGACCCAATCCATATAGTTTGCGCAATACACTGCGCAGACTACCGTTGACAGTCGTGGTGTAGTGGGGAATCCTAAGCTCCACGTGCTGGAGGTCCCTGGATCAAATCCCGGGGGGGATCGGCGGGGGGATATTTTGGTCGATTTTCCACGTTGAAAAAACAAATCTGAAAAAAGTGGGGGTAGAGTTAGGGTTAAGCTGACCAAACAGAGTAGCAATATATTTAGCAGACAAACATGAAGGTTAAATATAAAAGGTTTTACCTCTTCTTAATAACATTACTATTGTCAGCCTCGTGAAAATTCCGTTGCTTATAATTTTTTGCACTGTGTATATAATTGTAATACTGTGTATGCAGTTAAAACACTGAAGAGCAAAACCTACTCTAAACGTTAGAGAAAAGGCCACTCTTTGGGGAGTGTAGTGAAGGATCATTCAGAAGTAGATATTCTGACTCCTTAACACTTTCTACACAGCAGGCGTCTGCAGACGACATTCCAAAGGTTCACAAAATGTTTCAAAAGTGTCAACATTATTTAATTTCATTACCATAGTTGGAATAACCATGAGAAATGCATTACAATAAGTATAAACATGCCTAGTATTGGTTCAGTAATACTTGACATAGATTTTGAAAATCTGTTTTGTATATGGTGAAACTAATAAGCCGCGTGGAAAATGTTAGTTGTGATAGTAAATCTGAAGTGAATTTGGCATATAAAACCGAACTTCACCAATTTAATCTCGAATTCTTGAGCACGGGCCATCATGTGATTGATTGGGTATCAAAGTGATCAGTGGTCATAAGTACCTACCATCACGGACTAAGTCCATGAGAAAATTATGGCTGAGAGAGGCCGATACTAAATGTGTTGTGGCTGGAATTATTTAGTATTTATTAACAGTAAACTGATAGTCATAGACTGTAGTTGAGTAGACGTTTCTAAAGTAAAGTAATCTCATTCGTAACAAACTTCATTCGGTTTCCAACGGGATGGGGAAGAGTCTATCAAAAGTGAATTCATATTCACGTCCATTGGCAATAACCGATGGGGTTTTTTCCATGGGAGACAAAATGAATGTAACAAGAGAGAGATATTGAATGTAACACATGCTTCATTGAAAGTGTTCGTAACTATTATTTTACTTTCCGCATCACAGCGTAAACGATGGATTACCAAAAATAACGATCTTGCAAGATGAAGCTTGACGTGTAACTGTATGAAGCATGACTGATACGAAGAGCATAACGCTTGAAGCACGATCGCACACGAATCACTTATATCAACGTACAATATATGATTCAGTACAAGACTGATGGCAAACTGTCATTACAGCAATATAAATATCGTATATGCCTTCACACTTGTGATTCCGCTTAGCGAGACAACTGATTTCAAACTTTACGTGGCCAATATACTATACAAATGAAAATACCGGTAGGTGTTACTCATTTTGGAATAAGGATTATTCATTTGAATTTGGTTATGCATATAATATGGATAACTTTTACGTATTGTTTTTGATTCCATGACGCCCATGTGATTAATAAAAACAATTATATTTCGGCATTAATAAAAAGAACTTTAAAAAACCCGAAATGTCTTCATTTGGGTTTACAGGCACAATACGTTCAATTACGTATATTGAAGTTGGACATTACTATGATCTGGTCCAGATTTAGACCTATTTCATTCAGCTTCAGAGGAACCATAATTGGACAATCTCGTGATAATTGCGGCATCGTTAGATGTTATTGGTTTCCTCGCGATATAATTGACTTCAAGGTTTCAGCAAATCATCCGCAAAAAAGAATCATGCTTACATACATGAAGCTTAAAATTGCGCGTTATTCAAATGTGTTCATCGTAATAAGTGACACATTGATAATGAGTATCATTTCGTCTTAGGATTTCAATCCGTCTTGAATAAATGATGATCAATTGAATGATGGCACGAGAGACTTGAGAAAAACGATCGTTGGGGGAACCGCGGGTTTCGCTGGCGCCAGAAATCGAACCCATTTCGTCAATCTTAAGCTATTCCTCCACAAAATACGATAGACCAACCTGGGCGCTCAATGAGACATGGGGAAGCTCGCGGTACCAGCACATATTAGAGTAGTATTTCTTGCATTAGGGCCTTTAAGGTTGAAAACGATATTGCTGGTAACTAAATATAGCAGTGAGTAGCTTGACGAGATAGAGGTGATATTTCTTGTTCCTGACATAGCATAGCGCGAGATCATTGCGCTTAGAACGGATCCGCTTGAGCCATGATTTTGTTTGGGGGGTCGTAAACATACAGATAACGGTAATTTTGGCACATTTGATTTGTGACTTTGCCTCATTCTCATTCATGTGGCCAAGTTCAGGAACATGTAATCATTGCAAATGTGGTATAAAGAAGAACATTTCAGCTTCCCATTGATATATAACATATACAAAGATGAATGATAAATGATAAATTATACTTGTTTAAAAAAAGTTTCCTAACTTTTTGTGCGAAGTTTATATCAAATACATTAATTTCACAACGTATCATACCAGGGCATAGCATTATAAATCCTGATCCATCTAGTAGTCATGTTACTTCACAAGAAGAGTGATTCATATCAAAATCGACATGTTGGAGGCACAACTCTAAATTGAGTTACACATAATATGCTGAAAGAGCACATTCTAAGCTTTAAAATGATACCTTGTCGAAGGAATTCGGACTTGTAATCACAAGATATAGTTTAAAGAACCATATTTGTTACTATTATTTTCTTTATATTTCACCAACTTCATTGGCTTTTATTCAAAAATTGTGTTTTCCCACAGCATGTCCTTTTTGATGCGACTGGTCACATATAGATAATAAATAACCTTAATGTATCAAAACCAATATTTCAAATATTTATGGTACATTTTGTGTGACTTTTCCAGATGGGATAGAGTCAATACTGGGGCATCACAATTTTCATCCCAATCCATATTTTTTTCACACGAAAAACAATTAATTGATAAATAATAAAACCATTATTTCAGATGTAAAGAGTTTTGTACTTGATGATTGAGAAAATACATATCTGACTGTGGAAATCATTCAAACATCGAGATTATATAAACACTGACAAGATAAAGATAATAGGCGATTCTACAAGATGTAGATTTGTCAATGTTGATGTCCAAGGATTTGCTTTATTTCTATGTTTTGAAACGACAAATATATATTAAGCCCTCGATTGAAATACAATAAAATTGGAGGCTATAATTCGATCACTTCTGGTAGATATTAAGCATTTGTAGACACTTTTTGAGTTAAGCTATATAGAGTTGAGATCGATTTGTCAAAACTGGGGCAAAACGAGATGAATTGATAGATAAATGGACTTTTTATCAAACCAATATTTCAGATGTTTTAACATCCCTTAAAAGGGTTTTGAGAGTAAACATTTCTTACTGTGGAAAGGGTAATCAATGAAACACAGTAAAGAATGGTGACAACGGTGACAACGGTATTACACAGGCGATTCATCTCAAGATGTAAATATTAGGTATCAAAATAAATTTGTCAGTGTTTATTTTTGAGGGTTTGCTATATTTTACTGTTTTAATACGACAACCATTGAGACTCCGAACAGTGTTAGCTATTGAAATGGAATAACCATGGAGTTAATTACAACTCGAACAATGCTGGTATTCATAAAGCATTTGGTAAATCATAATACGAAATTTAGTGATGCATGTAATATTGATCATTTTGTATGTATCTAGATATATCTCCATTGTTTCTCCGTTACCTAGTTATGGAAATGAAGGTTTAAGCTTTTGCATAATAACAAAACCAGATAACTCGAATTTACGATTTTAAAAGGTTGGTTACCCATGGATGGTCTAGAGTGTAGACTGTAGACCATCTCTGGGTAACCTAAGATGAAGTAATAACGGTACTGGTATCATGTATCTAAAAAAAATACTCTTCTATTATCTTTTAAATCAAACCTTTAAAGGGGTATTGTTTCGTAACCATACACAATAGCACGGTAGTTTTAATATACATTGCATATCTTCGATGTCTCACATAGTGACGTATGGTTGGCAGTATTACGTAGTGACGTATGGCAAACTTTGGTCGTTTGTGTGACGTATAACCTATTATTTTAAAATATCGTTTTCTTAATTATGTGTACAATGGCCCAAAGTCAAAGCTTGATTAATTAATTGGTAATCCCAAAAAGCCAATACAAACCTTGTGTTAGCATAAGGTGGCGCATGTAATGCCACTGATGATATAATGGAAGCCATTTAAAATATCAATTGTTCACAATGTGGCTTTTTAAATATCGCTATCTTTAGCTTTGCAAGTTATGATCGTTGAACACGTACGTGACTTGCAACATTCAAATCATTTGATCGCGTTTTTGCTTCTTCAATTCCTTAGATTAAAAATATCGCCAATCCCCCAATTGCTCACAACCGTTTAGAAGTAAGTTCCTGAAAGAGCATTGAGAGACCCTCCGATAAGGGAGCCTTCAATCTTAATTAGCAATTAACTTATAGTCCCGATTCCTCTATTTTGATGTTATACCAATGCAATCCCTAATGATACGGTCTTCATCACACGAAACGGCACAAATGGAACTGTAAATCAATTACTAGTACCAACTTTAGGTAATCTCTCAGAATGAATCCATTAACTTTAATTATGTTAAACACTTACATTATAATGTAATTAAGTGCTTAGGAAGCGCCGTTATTTTCATATCAACTACAATATACATCTTTTAATGGTGTGCTTGTAGCCCGGGATTGGTAAGTCAGCTATTAAATGTGTATTTACGGGGTCTTGTTATCGGAAAGCCCTGTTATAGAAGAAGCTACAATTATTATGTTTTACATAATTCATCATAAAAGTGTACCATTAGGAAGCCCTAGGATGTCAACATAACTCTGGAATGTATATGCTTGCTATTGCGTTTGTTATTAGGTAAAAGTCCTAAAATTAGAAAAATATTTCCATTTTAATTATTTGGAGGAAGTAATTACATTTCTAACTACTGCGATTAGGTATAATAGCCCACATGATTCTACAATAAGCCCTCAAATTAATTACTGGTGTGAAATCTATATTCTATAATAGTGTGTTAAAGATAAACTTCGGAATTAATCCATCAGTTGTTCAATGTTTAATATACTGAAGCCCCTGATTTGAAAATCAACTATATATAATATACATTTTACAAGGGCCTGATTTTTGGAAAGCTCCGTTATTGACCAAGTAGTAATGATTAAACTGTATATTATCTTCAGGTCAGTGTACCAGTTGGACATCCAGAAATGGGGAAAACAACTTTATCATCTTAACCATGTTATCATCATACACTGATTACTATATTTGAGAATCAGTCAGTCTATTAATCGTTCCGATGCCACATTAAATGTACACATGCTGTCAATTCAATATTGGCAATTAAACAACAAGCGGTTCTTAAAGACTTGCAAATAACTGATGGTTTTCATGCCCATTTGAATGCAATTGAGGATGAATCAATCAACAGAAATTTACATCATTTATTATGTGTTTGTAAGAAACTCCCAGAATTGGTAATTAATCATTATATGCATCTTTCAAGGGTCTCGTTACTGGACAACCCCGTTATAGCTACATGTACAGTAACAAAAAAATTATATATTACCTATATCATCATTTAAGTGCACCAGTTGGACGTCAAAGAACGGGGGAAGTCTGAGAGAAAGTAACTGTGAATCAGTCTAAGGTCACATTTGAGGTCAACATGCTGTCAAGTACATTACCACATATCGTTTTCATAGACTAACAATTAGATTACATACCTTTTTAAAGGCTACCAATAGACTGAGGGTTCTGCTTTTCCTATTTGACTCATGTGAATGTAATTGGGAATATGACATGGTGTGGTAACATTTATTGTCATACCGGGTGGTTCAAAAAAATTAAAAAGTTGACCCAAGTTCAAAGTAATTTTTCAACCACATTTAAAGTTTCATATAATTTCAGTTTGCTTAATCAGCAGTAAGTTTTGAAATTATCCTGAAAAGATGGCACGTTTAGCTTGTTTGGTTCTTCAAATATGGTTCATTACAGAAAACATGTACAAAACTGACTTGTCCACGGGAGCGTTATTTAGTTTTTGTCTTAAACAAAACAGCATGTTCTAGTTTCAGAATTGAAAAGCCCGCCCTGACAAAGTATCCCAATCTCTATGCTTATGTGCCATTCACATTCAACAAAGAAACGTAGATACGTATAGGTAGGTAATGTCAAGCACCAGACAGATGTCTCAGATGTCTCCTTCACAGAAAACTTTTCTGGGTCAAAGATGGGTCAAGTGACTCATTTGCAGTGGGTCATCTCACATTACCCGTCTATCTGTGTCAAGTGACCGTGTCCCAGCGAAGCGACTCACCTATGATGAGTCGGTGCGTTCCGACTCATTTGAATTGACCCACGTAAGATGAGTCAATACATTTTAATGGGTCAATCGACACGTTGACTCACGTGAGATGGGTCTGTGTAGTCTGGACCCATTTGAAATGACCCACGTAAAACGTAAGACATGAGTCAATGGATTTTAATGGGTCGTTCGACACGTTTACTCATTCGCTAGTGTGTAAACATCGCTCAAAAAATCGTGATTGGTCGAAATATTATGGGATAGGCCAGGCACAACACGACAACATTCACACGCAAGTCGAGTCCGCCGCGGCCATCGATCGTTTGTTGTCATGTTATATTGTGTTGCAGTCCGGCCGGGTTTGCAGTCAAACAAGGTAAGTTTTTAAACGATATTTATGTATATTTCATGAAACATACTTGTGTGATATTCAACAAGCCAGGTGTAGCCTTGCATGACAAGCTGCACATCAAATTCAAGTCCATTCCTAGCAGGTGTCCGAATTGTCCAGCCCTGGCAAATTTGCCAGTGGACTGGCAAATATGCCCGCTAAGTGGGCATATTTGCCAGTATTTACAGTTTAATCCAAAAGTATCGCTTCCACACACAAAATGGCATATTCTACCATTTATATATCAAATGTTTAACTCAATACCTAAATATTTTGTGCAGGGGCGGACTGGCCACTGTGGCGTTTTGGCGATCGCCACATGGACCGCTTGGTTTTGGGCCTCTCAGGGACGGTTACTCATATTTTGCGGCTGTGCCAAAATGTGTTACTGTGCGAAAGTTTGTGAACGTGCAAAATGTTGTGACCGTGCGAAAATGTTTGACTGTTCGAAATTTTTTGTACGTGCGAAAATTTCTGACTGTGCGAAATTTTGTGACCGTGGGAAAATTTTGTGACCGTGCAAAATGTTGGGACCGTGCGATTTTTTTTTTGACCCTACCCCCCCCCCCCCCCCCCCCCCCCCCCCCCCCCCCCCCCACTTACGTGAAATTCACGAGTTGACTGACTGGGAAAAAAATTGGGGCAACCTTTTACGAACATTTACTACCGGGACGACATACTTCTGTCTGACATGGTCAAAATTTTTAATCACACTATAGGTAGGGATTTCTGTGCAGAAATGAATGTCTCTCTGCTTCCGGAATAAAATGATACTAAGATCATCTCTGTAGGTCAAGCGGTTCCGGAGATTTTTTTTCTTCTTCTTGCGTCAAATTTTGCCCAATTTTTGCCGAAATAATGTCAAAATGGCTTGGTCTTACCGTAACTCGCCAGCTTGGTCTTACCGTAACTCGCCGACTGGTCTTACCGTAACTCACGTGTGGTCTTACCGTAACTCACCGTCTGGTCTTACCGTAACTCGCCGGCTGGTCTTACCGTAACTCGCCGTCTGGTCTTACAGTGACTCGCCGGCTGGTCTTACCGTAACTCGCCGGCTGGTCTTACCGTAACTCGCCGGCTGGTCTTACCGTAACTCGCTGGCTGGTTTTACCGTAACTCGCCGGCTGGTCTTACCGTAACTCGCCGGCTTGGTCTTACCGTAACTCGCCGGCTGGTCTTACCGTAACTTGCCAGCTGGTCTTACCGTAACTCGCCGGATTGGTCTTACCGTAACTCACCGGGTGGTCTTACCGTAACTCGCCGGCTGGTCTTACCGTAACTCTCCCATAACTTACCGCCCCATAACTCGCCGTTTATCCATCCCCATTTATGTGCATGTATTTAGTATTGTTTATCCCTGTATTATTGTTTCAGAAAACACAGCACAGTTGTTGAATAATAAAACTGACTACAGAAGAAAGACATTTAAATAGATAACTTTACTTCCTGGTCAATATTGCATAACGTGCAAACCGCATCCTCGGTTACAAACAGTACGATCTCATCACAAATAGACTATACAAATCTCCTAGTCCTAATCACATCAAGGCTCATCTTATTATTGTTAGCAACTATACTGAATGTGAACATCTGCATTCAGATCTAAAGCCTATATTTTAATATTTTTTTTACTTCTTTATTCATTTTACAGTAAAAGCCTACTTGTACTGACATACAAAATGTAGTGATGGTTTATAAGTGAACAAAATCCGAAGGTGTCAAGTGTAGTTTCCCCGTAGTTTCCAAATCTTCGCCAGTGCCAGGGTGTCTGAAGATGTCAATAAAGAAAGGTGGGTGTTTGAATTTTAAATAAATTTAGTTTAAATGAATTGCCATCCACATTGTAAATATTCATCAGTGATGTCATTTTACATGAATGCCCTATGAGTGTGAACATTGTAACAAATCCTTTGCGCGAAAAAAGCCACTAACAAAAACATTTCATTCAGATCTATTAAGGGAGCGTTCATAAACACTTTGGTTGGTATGGCGTGCTGGAAAATTATAGGGGGTTCCAAAAATGTTGATACTCTGCAAAGGGGGGTCAAAAAAGTTTTGAAAACCCTTATAGGGGTCAAAAAAGTTTGAACACTCGTTAATGTCAACATTTTCTAGGGCCTTCGCCGCCTGACCCCTGCTTACCTATGCACACTATTTGTTCATAGGTTTCAGTGAAATTTAAAACCCGGATTCACACTCACACAATGTTGTGATGGCATACAAATATAGAGAGGGATCCCCATCTGTACAGGTGGGTGACGGGCCAGGTGCGGCAGCCAGCAGCCATACCTTTCCATAGTGTGTGTGTGTGTGGGGGGGGGGGGGGGGGTGGCAAGTCAATATCTTTTCCAGGAGACGCCGTCAATCCTCAAAATCTTTTTTGGAAGCAGATTTACTTGCAGATTTACATTTCTGATCATAATCATAAATGTATTCCAAGATACAGAGCGATACGATTCTAGAAATTACTTCAACATTTAGAGTGAATTTAGAGTAAAAAAATAAACTGTTGGGTTAATTTTCACTCTATAAAACCATGATTTTGAAGTGATTTGGAATCGTATCGGCCTGTAACTTGGAATGTATTTTATGATTTATGATCAGAAATGTAAATCTGCAAGAAAATCTGCTTCCAATTATTTTCTCGAGGATTGAGGGCTGTCCAAAATTCCAAGTTCAGGTAAAAGAGCAGTGGTGCTATGGATTGTCCACCATCTTTGACTCATTCAGGGGGAATTACACCGATTCAGAGAAGTTTAAATATTTACTTATATCCCATTTCAAAACGTCAGTCAGTGGGAATTGAAACCAAATGTAGTATAAAATAGCAATTTTTTCGCCCGCTACGCGCTCGCTCGCGCAGGTCAAGGAATATCATCTTAAGCATGGTCAGTTTCATGTAAATGAAATAAAAAGCAGAAAAGAATTTGCGCTACACATGCATGTCTTTCAAGAACAGATAATCGTGCAAAAGTTGTGTGTGAAGTCTTTGGGGAATGGAGACCCCACCCCTGATAACATGCCACTGGTAAAAATGTGCGAGTCCTGACTCGCTCCAGATTTTGTATCTTTCTGCCCTCCAAGCTGTGCCCATGTACAGAATAGAATATTATGTACCGGCCTATGTTTCTAATAAAATTGAGAATATGCTCTAGTAAATCACAGCAATAAGGTCTTTATGTAAAATAGTATAAAAAAGTTAAAAAGTAAAGACTCGTGCCAAGCAAAGCTCGCGCGCGGAGTGCCCATCTCTCTTTCATTAGCGTTTGGGCCAGACTCCCCATGTAATACTTGGCTGTGGGGGATTCGCCACTCCTCCCGCACAGCGAGTCTGTTTTACTTCCCAACATGAATTAATGCCAGTACCCAATTATACACCTGGGTGAAGCGTGGCAAGTGCGGTAAAGTGCCTTGCCCAAGGACACAACACGTTGGCACCAACGGGGCTCGAACCCACAATCTTTGCTTTGTGGAGCGAGGGTGAATCCGCTGGACCACACGCGCCCGACAAAATAGTATAACTATATATTAACTATGTTTCTTGACCTTGACAAGAGGTCAGGGAAATGATAAGTTGAGGGGGGTCAACAAATTCGGGTTCAGTTATCAATAAAAAGGGGGGGGTAAAAAAAATAGGCATAGCGAGAAAAGGGGGGGGGGTCAAAAAGTGTTGATGTACCAAAAATAAAATTTGCCAGCCACTCCACCGCCCACCAAAGTATTTATGAACGCTCCCTAAGCCTATTTGAATAATTTTGTACTGATCCCTGCATTTATTTTACAGTAAAAGCCTACTACATGTGTTTGTACTCGTACTGACATACATGATGGTGAAGTGAACATAAACCGAAGCCGTCAAGTGTAGTTACCAAATCTTTACCATGATGTCTGAAGCCCGTCTAAAGACATCAATAAAGGTAGGTGTTGAATTTGAAATACATTTTATATTTAATAAATTGCCATCCACATTGTAAAAACATTGATCTATGATGTAATTTACACTATGAATGCCCTATGAGTGTGAACATTGTAACAAATGCTTTGCTCGGAAAACGCCACTGACAAAACACATTCAGATCTAAGCCTATTTTATTAATGGTAAGACGGGAGTCCCAACAGATCACACACAAAAACCGCAACAGGATCCCAAAGGGATACAAGAGGGAAGTGATAAAATGTAAAAGTAGCATATGTAAAAGATCACTAACCCAACTGCAATGGTGGGGAAAAATTTATACAAGAAACACCAAAAGGGAAAGGAAAATACGAAGAAAAAGAGAATACACTACACTGTTTCCTTGTCTGGGGGCAGGGCGATCAAAACAACAGATTGATCGGTCTGTGTGCAGTCCCACCTAGATTGGGCTCGTTCTCGGGAGTGTTTGGTTGGTAGCCAGTGGTCCCATTTTGGTTAGGTTATATTTTCTTGGGGTTTTCAAACACTCCTTCCCTGTAATTTCTTGTTTTCTTGCTCAGCCTGCTATCTTGACCTGCACTTAGGTCATTCAAGGTCCTCCACCCCACTTTTCTCAGTCTGCCTGTGTTCTCCAGCTTCCTATATTACATCATCCACTGTATTGTGTTATTGGCCATTATCCCACTCCTCTACTTATCCTTTTGTTCGATAGCTTATCCAGCTTTACAAAGGGAAAAACAAACATTGATCAGTGATGTCATTTACACTATGAATGCCCTATGAGTGTGAACATTGTAACAAATACTTTGCGCAGAAAACGACACTGACAAAACACATTACGTTCAGATCTAAGCCTATTTTAATATTTTTTTACTAACTGCATTTATTTTACAGTAAAAGCCTACTACATGTGTTTGTACTCGTACTGACATAGTGATGGTGAAGTGAACATAATCCGAAGGCATCAAGTGTAGTTACCAAATCTTCGCCAGGGTGACCGAAGATGTCAATAAAGGTAGGTGTTGAATTTTAAATAAATATTAAATAAATTGCCATCCACATCATCGTCCAGGGTTGCACAAAGTGTGTGAGCAGGGAGCACCGCTCCCGGGAAATAATGAGCAGAATTGGGGAAATAATGCCAATTGGTAAAAGAATAACTATTGGGGAAAAGGGTGAAAAAAAAGATGAAGAGAACAAAATTGCAACTTTGGGTTATGAGTTGTGGTTGCACAGGTATACTAACATGTTTATTTTTTTTCTCCCCAGTAGTGGTGCTACAGGGGGGGGGGGGGCATTTCCCCCCAAAATAGCTTTGTGCCCCATCCCCCACTTTGCCCCCCCCCCCCCCAAAAAAAAAAAACACCCAAAAAACAATTTAGGTTAAAATAAGAGCAAATAGAAAAAGCCATTTTTTCAAGCTTCGCGCACTTTTTTTAACTAAATTAGGTTAAATTAGTCAACATTTGACAATTTAGTGTAAAATGCCAAAAACAAAATATCCACGCTTCGCGCACATCATTTTTTTCTTCATGCCCCCTAAAATTATCCACATGTCAAATTATTACTATGGTACTGGTATGTATCTATATAAACAACACTATTATAGCTAACATTGTAATCTTTTTATCAAACCTGTAAGTGTAGGTGGGGAATTGTTAAGCTCAAAACCTTGCTCCTGGGGAAGAAACAACTTTGTGCAACATAGAATACTAAATACGTTCAATCTAAATAAAATTTGTTTATACATGAATGTGCGTGCCCCCTTAGTAAATATAATTTGTATCACCACATGTATATTTGAATTGTTTTATGATGTATGTGATCTTTTCAGCAGAAGAAATGATAATAAAAAATTATAAATAAGAAGAAAAAACCTTTGTGCAACCCTATTGTAACCATTTGATAATAATATTAGACGTGGCAAGTGACAATCATTTCTTGATACATCAGAAGTCTGTTCAACAGAGGAGAGGATGATATTATGCACAGCATCAAAGGCAGCCTATGATTATTTAATGGAAAAATAATTTTGACTTTGGAAGTATCTACCAAATATTTAATTATATCTTACTGTTTTGTATTTCCACTTCCAGAAATCTACCTCCAGGACAACTTGGCCTTCGAGACAACTCGGCAAACACAACTCGGCCTTCGATACAACTCGTCCACAAGACAACTCGGCCTCCAAGAAAAACAAACATCCAAAGTTATTGGAAAGAAGTTATCAACTGTACAAATAAATTTGAATTGAATTGAACTTAAATCAAAATTAGAGTTTTGATTTAGAATACATTTGAAATTGAAATAAGAAATATATTTCAGGCAACACAAGAATATAAAGCCACACATAACTTTGACCAGTTGGTAGCAAAAAAATGTCAATAAATTGATGAGTCATGCCAAATGTTTGAAGTGTTGTGTATTTATATTATAATTAGCCTCTTCTTGCCATGACATTTATTGCAGGTATGGAAAATACCCAGCACCCATGTTTCCCTGGGTTTTTGCAGTTTGCCAAAGCTTTAACTGATGAGACATGTTAAGAGGAGTTGCTGATTGTGGCATCTTTTCATCACTACAGCCTTAATGACAATATTCTAGTCATAATGACCAGAACTAGGAAAAATCTTATTTTACTTGGAGATCTGTGGTCAACTTGACTAAATTCTTGTCGAAAGGGGCTAGATATTTCTAGTCAAATTATAGCATGATTGATGTGACTAGATTTTTTTAATCAAAATGACTAGACCCTAGTAAATTCATATCTGATTCGGCAATATAGTCAAATTTGACATCAATTCTCCTTTGTTTTGCAATGGGTGTATCATTTGGAATTATCTATCCGAGTCATTTGACTCACTTTGAAGTGTGTCCAACTGTCCATTGACTCACTTGAATTGTTAAACAGATCCGAGTCATTTGACTTACTTTGAGTTTGAAGTGTGTCCATTGACTCAATGGAATTGTTAAACAGATGTGAGTCATTAGACTCACTTTGAGTTTGAAGTGTGTCCATTGACTCACTGGAATTGTTAAACAGATCTGAGTCATTTGACTTGCTTTGACTTTGAAGTGTGTCCATTGACTCACTGCAATTGTTTAACAGATCCGAGTCATTTGACTCACTTTGAGTTGGAAGTGTGTCCATTGACTCACTCGATTGTTGAACGGGTCGCCTCACGGACAAAAATGAATACCCACCTAAGTGAGTAATGTGACCCACGTAGGCAGGTCAATTGACCTATTTAAATAGGTCACTTGAGACATTTGTACTTTCAGTGAGTAATGTGACTCGCACAAGTGGGTCAATCAATTACCAATGACCCACTTTCATACCAATTATACCTACTTACATGGGTCATTTGACTCGCTTAAAGTGTGTAATATGACTCGCATACATTCTGAAAGCGGGTCGCCTCACGGACAAAATGATTACTCACGTAAGCGAGTCGCTCGACTCAGAAAAGTTTTCTGTGTTGTTTCTTTTTCTCCTATTTTTGCAATTTGTGACCAATCGTGTGTAAGTCCACTTTGTGCATTCCATCTCTACTAAAGGACGCTGCCGTGGCCAAGGCAGCTTTGTGCATGCTTTCTGTAATGAACCATATCTGAAGAACCAACCAAGATAAATGTACCATCTTATCAGGATAATTTCAAAACTTACTGCTGATTAAGACTAAGCAAACAGAAATTATCTGAAACTTTAAATGTGGTTGAAAAATTACTTTGAACTTGGGTCAACCTTTTTTGAACCACCCGGTATTGACATGGTCTACGCACGAAATAGTCAAAAGATGATCAAAATCAATTATCATTTTCAATAATTTTTCAGGATTGTAGGTTGAAGATAAGACACTTTTTTAAATGCAAAAGAATACCCAAATCAAACTGGAAAGATTATGCATTCGCGTGCATGAACATTTCGGGAATGGCAAGTATTCTGGAAATATATTTTGTTCATTTATGTAAAGGACTCTTAGAAATGAATAAATTAGTAAACATTCCATGCTGTTTATGAGTCTTTATTAGGTAGGTTACGTGATCATGGTTATCTGTCACTTTTAATTGTACAGAACACATCGTGTTATAATAATAATAATAACACCACATTTATATAGCGCTTTACGAAACACCTCAAAGCACTTAACAAACATAAAAAGAATAATATACACATGAATTAAAGAACCTTATAAAACTAAAACAAGGAAAAAACAAAAACATGTAAGACATGTAAGAATGTTCTGAGAGATTGAACACATGCGTCTTTAGTGCAGTCTTGAAGCATCCGATGGATTTTATTATGCGGATGGTCGATGGTAGTTGATTCCACAACTTTGGTGCCGCGGAGGAAAACGAACGATCGCCGTATGTTGCAGTATGTATAGCTTTGTAAGTTCCTCGCGGGAGTGTGGATAGTCAGCATGTCAACAATGTATTGCGGTGCAAGTCCATTAATAGCCTTAAACACGAGTAACAGGATCTGATTTTCAAAAATCGTGGAAATCACCATTTTTGGTAAAAAATCACATTTTTTGGCACTTTTTGGTCGATAATTCCAAAAATAATAAAGATTTTCAAAAACAAAAAAAAGATTCCTAGGGAATTGTATGAGGAATATAAAACTAGCATGAATTATCTTTGCAGAACCTAAAATGGGTCAAAAACGTGTTTTTTATAATTTTTTCCAAAATGGTCAATTTCATGATGATGGTTGAATTCATAGAACACTTTCCTGCAAACAAAAATGTATACTTTTATATAGATTAAATGAACAATGAAGAAGTTAATATACTGAAGCTCCTGAATTGAAAATCTACTACGATATACATAATTACAAGGGGCCTGATTGTTGGAAAGTCCCGTTATTGGCCAAGTAACAATGAATAACTTGTATGTTATCATCATGACAGTGTACCAGTTGGATATCCAGAAATGGGGATATCAACTATAGCATCGTAACCATATTATCATCATACACTTACATTTATTCTACATGTATTTGAGGATCAGTGAGTCCGGTGCCATGTAGACATGCTGTCACCTAAATTACCCCATACCGTTCTTAGAGAGGAGCAATTATAAAACAAACGGTTCCAAAATACTAGCAAATAACTGATCGCTCTGTTTTCTCTACTTTAATGGCATGTCCATGTGAATGCAATTGAAAATATGATATGGTAAGATTTAGTATTTTCATATTGAAATGGTCTTCTCACAAAACGGCAAACGGGTGTCAGACCTCAATTATTAGTTTTATATCATGATAGGCCTTATTTCAACCATGTGATAGTTTTTACTATCATTATGGCTGGAAAAAAATAATGCGATATCATGATATAAAACAAATATTGAATGCCTTTTGTTTGTGCAATAGTAAAACTATATCACTCGGTTCAATTTGGATTGTTCCATCACACTCGGCTGCGCCTCGTGTAATGGAAAAATCCAAATTTGACCTCGTGATATAGTTTTTACTATTACACGCTCAGGCATTAAATATTTGTATACTATGTGATAATTTGGTCACATAAAATAGCGTGCTTGTTGATTTGCCTCAGAATGAATCAATCAAAAGAAAATTATATCATTATTATTAATTTACATTTTAAATTTACATCAATATTATTAATAAACTCCCATAATTGGTAATCAACCATGATATGTAACTGTCATAAGTTTCGTAACTGCAAAGTCATTTTATAGCTCCAGCAGTAATTATAATTATATTTATAACCTATATCATCATAATAAGTGCACCAGTTGGACGTCCTAGAACGGAGGAAATCTTAGAGAAAATAACTGAATCAGTCTGGGGCCACATACGAGGTCAACATGCCGTCAAATTAATTACCACATATCGTTTTCATAGACTAACAATAAGACCACATACCTTTTAAAGACTACCAATTGACTGCTGGTTCTACTTTCCCTAAGTGATCCATGACATGGTAAGATTTATTGTCATATTGACCTGGTCTACGCACGAAATGGTAAATTCCTTGACATTTACTCATATTTTAGACTCAATGAACACAAAATGAATCCAGCTAATGTAGTGATGCATTGTAGGAACGAGAAAAATATGGATAAGCCTCGAAGTGAAACAATCCACTATAATTGTGTTCAATTTTTACGTCGATATAGTTTATACTATATATAATAAATTGAAACATCAATAAAATATAAACGCATAGATCTTTATAATTTATAAATAATTGACATAAAAATAATGTAACATTAATCCACCATAAAGCGCGGAAATGGGTAAATCCACTATAATTTCAATGTCTAAAGGTTCTGGTTATTGGAAAGTCGCATTATAGGTCAAACAACAATAATGTTGTTTAGCCTATAATACCATCATATAAGGGTATTAGCTGAAATCCCCGGAACGAGAAAAAAAAATGTAATTATCTGTGTATAGATGGTAAACGATAATTACAGTTGATTATCTCGTTAACAATAAAATATAGTTACCGTAGAATGTGGATATTTTAACCCTCCTTTCATACATCGTAATATGTATGTATTCATGGTATGGAAGATACTTTTTCTAGACTAGTTGATAGCATATAACTTGGATTCTCACGGGATTTGTGACGTATGGTTAACTTTGAGTTCCAAAAGCCAAAAATTATTTAGTTAATTGGTAATAAAAATAGATTTAGTGCACAAATAAGCTAATAAAATCTTCTTTAAACATAGTGACATATACAGGGTGAGTCAAAAAGACTGCAATAGTGGAAAGAAGCCATTTTGTTTTCAAAACCAAAATGAATTTTAAAACTTTTTAAACGTTGCAAGAATTATGTATTTAATCCTAACTTTGTGTGAAAAAATGAAGTCGATCGCATTTTCCGTTTGTCTTTGGTGAACCTTTTGTCCAGTGCACCCATTTTACACGTTTGTCCACGAGATACCCAAAATATGCATCAGATCGCAAAATGTGTCTCTCATTCAAATTTGGAAACTTGAGTTCAGTTGTGATGTTATTGGAATTTAATGCATCCTTTCTTGTTTACATGTGAGTTAGCATAATCAATTATAATCGTACCCATGCAATGAAAGCGTATAATGTTCTAAAAGAAATTTTGTTGGCGGGATATTCAAATATGAAAATGCAATGTGTGCCATTTCAAATGAAAATCACTGTGCTCATGGACAAACAGGTAAATTTGGTTGTGCATCAAAGAGGGTCACCAAATACAAACGAAAAATGCGATTGACTTCATTTTTTCACACAAATTTAGGATTAAATACAGCATTCTTGCAACGTTTAAAAAGTTTTAAAATTCATTTTGGTTTTGAAAACAAAATGGCTTCTTTCCACTATTGCAGTCTTTTTGACTCACCCTGTACACTAATGTTACTATATAATAATACCACCGACGGGCCTACTGTATTGTGTCATGGTATATGTGGAAAATTAGGCCTTAAAAGGCCTAATATATATAAAACTAGTAAAATTGCAAAAATTACTGACCTCATATTTCTTCTGGGTAAGGCTACCGCACTGATTGTTGTCAATGAGCAGCAGATTCTCAACTCACAATACTCAACAGTCCGTATGCTAAAGAAAATGTAATTATCGAGGACCAAAATGTTAATTATATAGCATATCCGGCAGTTGTGAATCGTTTATGTTGAATTCATAATGCACAACGCTCAGATCGTAAATAAAATCTGCTGCAAAATGTAAACAATTGAATAACAAACAGGGTGACCAAAACCTAAAATAATATATGTTAAAATCTGGCTAACTCGCGAGGACTGCGTGAAGGAGGCCCGAGAAGGATGATAGTGTTTTTAGTTTATTTTACTCCTTTATATAAGACGCTTCTTTATATATGAATAACTTTACCAAAATCATTGGTTTTACTCTTTACTACTTTATCTTCAACCTCTCTGAGCCGCCTCCGGCACGTTCTACCGGCCGACTAACTGCGTGGCAATTTACATATGCATATTCATATATGTAAATAAAACAGGAATTGTGGTTTTATTTTGTTCTCGAAAATGTCACGTTTTGAACCAGTCCCCAAGTGGATGCTATTCTCTGCATTCTTGGTAATTTAAGCCCAGAAGGCTCAGGCCGACTCTTGCGGGACTGGTGGAACTCGTTTTGTTTTGATAGTGTGTTGGTGTATAACATTATAATTGTATTGTCTGGAAGTATTGGGCAAATCCACTCTAGTATTGCGTTAGACATTTACTGTTTTATCATAAACTGATAAATCAATTATTAACATAATAATGTTCTTGTTTGGAAGCCTGTGGTTGGTCAAATCAACTATAATTGCGTTGAACATGTACAGTTTTCAATTTTCATCATGAACTGATATTACAATGCTAAGCATAATAATGTTCTTGTTTGGAAGCCCGGGATTGGGCAAATCAACTCTTGTAGCGTTTAACATTTACTGTTTTCATCATAAGCTGATAATACAATGCTTAACATAATAAGGATCTTGTTTTTGAAGCCCTGGTTTTGGTAAATCATCTCTAATTGCGTTTAATATTTACTGTTTTCATCATAAACTGATAATACAATAATTAACATAATAATGTTTTTGTTTGGAAGTCCGAGATTAGGCAAATCAACTCTAATTGCGTTCAACATTTGCTGTTTTCGTCAATAACTGATAATACAATGATTATCATAATAATGTTCTTGTTTGGAAGTCCGGGTTAGGCTAATCAACTTGGGAGAGCTTGGACTTAGTCATTGGTTGAACCAATTTGTAGTGATTAATCATGTGAGTTTAAAACACTCTGTTGACTTCATTATTTGCCCTCTCCTAAATCAAGTATCAACTGATTAGAGAGAAAATAACATTCTGAGATGAGAACCTAAATGGTAATGTTTATTCTTGGTTATATCTTGAGTCCCTTTCATCGAATAAGAAGGTGACTAGAACGAATAATTTCGGGAAATTGAGGGAGACACCGTTATTGGCCAAGTAACAATGATTAACCTGTATATCATCATGTCGATGTACTAGTTGGACATCCAGAAACTGGGAAAACAATTTTATCATCTTAACCATGTTATCATCATACACTGATTACTATATTTGAGAATCAGTCAGTCTATTAATCGTTGCCACATTAAATGTAGACATGCTGTCAACTGTATTTCTAGGACATCTGTGAATGTTGTGAAGAGATAATTTGAGATTTTACAGAAACATTTAAACGAATCTTATGAAGGTAGACTTGGGAATAACGTTTGAAATACCGAATTATCTAAGTAGGTTTTAATTACTTTTAGCACATGGGTTAAAGTGGGTTATCCTTGGTGTAAGACAGCACAAAATTAACCTAGCACAAAATCTTCTATTGATGGATTAAAGGATTATACAGTTTTATTCCGTAATGTGGTCTTGACACTAGACTAATTTACACTAAGGATACGCACAAAGTTGACACACTTTGGCCCACTCAACATTTGTTCTTAATAACATAGAGTTAATTCAGTTCAGTTTGAGTAAATGATGCTAATATCATTAAAGCATAAGATGTCTATCACTACCTTAGGTTTCACGGTGTGGCGATCCTCAGGCAAACATTGTTATCAATGTAATCGGATAAATAATGACATCTCCTCGCATACTCTGGTTCAATATGCAGGTTTGTACCCTTTTGCAACAATTATAATGCTTGAAATTGAAAAATCTAAACATCTAAAACATCTAAACATCTAAAACGATAGACTTAATCTTCAAGTTAAATGATAGCGATGAGCGTTCTGATCCGTTGATACTTGATTTATGAGAGGGCAAGAGATGAAAACAACAGAGTATTTTATAACGTATAATCGGTTGGATTACATAGTGACGTATGGTCGGTTGTTTTACATAATGATGTACGGTCGGGGCATTGCAAGTTTGAAAAAGCTAATGCAAATATTGCACAAAACGTGCACGCCGACGAGTTGTCTATCCAACCACAACATAAAAGTTACTGAATACACGCACCACTTGGATGAGGCAATTGCAATTTGTCGAGTAAAGTGTTATCCTAAAACTACCTAAAGATGAAGAATAAAATCTTGCAGGGTCGTGTGTTTAGGTCTAGTTATTGATGCACATTGAAATTATAAATAGTTGTCGTAATTATACTCAAATGTAAAATGTCATTATAAAACTGTTTTAAAGAATGTGACCAATAAACTATTTATTTTTGGTGGGCCAAAGCTACCCATCAATGGCAAATCCCAATTAGACAGTATAAATCATTCTGGAGTCTCAACTAAACCCTGTAATTAATCAATCAACTTTATTGTATTCACCATTACATACTAATAATGTGCTTGTCAGGAAGCCCGGGAATTGGTAAATCAACTATAATATTCATCTTCCAAGGGTCGGATCATTAGAGAGCGATAGTATCGGGCAAGCAACAATGATTATGTTTATCCAATCCATCATCATATAAGTGTATTAGCTAAAAGCCAAGATACGTTAACAATAATTATTATTATTTTTACCATTAGGAGATACAGAAAACACTGCTCCACAGATTTACGGACCTCTTACGGTATTTTAATCAGGTTATTCTAGTTTATTTCCGGTTTATTTCCCCTTCAAAATGTCGCTTAAAACATTGGTGAATTCTCAATAAATCCATGTTTTTTATATTTTAATTACATATGTTAAATAAAAAAAGTCAAATTCGAAATAGATATGGGTCGGTCAAGCCATTAGAAGAGGTTTTGTCCATGGCCCCATTAATACATTGTTTATTCAATGATGAAATATAACTATAATTCAGTCTGATATCAGATGAGATGTAAACATGTTGTCAATTAAATGACCACACATCGCCCTGTAGGCGACTAGATATTAATAGCACAAGGTGAAATTTTACTTATATTAATGAGAATACAATGTGATCAGATTTATTATTGTCATTTTGAAACTGTCTATAACGAAACATTTTCCCGAGATCATGAAATCAATAATTGAATTTGGTCATGATTTTTTTTAATGAAACTGTAATATGATAGTGTGCGTGTGTTCAACATTGAACTTTTCTTGTTTGGAAGTCCAGGATTGAGCAAATCAGCTCTGGTAATTACGTTTAACATTTACTGTTTTCATCATAAACTGATGGTTAACATAATAATGTTCTTGTCTGAAAGTCCATGATTGGGCAAATCTTCTCTAGTAATTACGTTTAACATTTACTGTTTTCATCATAAACTGATAATACAATGGTTAACATAATAAAGTTCTTGTCTGAAAGTCCTGGATTGGGCAAATCAACTCTAGTTATTACGTTTAACATTTATGTTTTCATCATAAACTGATAATAAAATGCTTAACATAATAATGTTCTTGTCTGAAAGTCCTGGATTGGGCAAATCAACTCTAGTAATTACGTTTAACATTTACTGTTTTCATCATAAACTGATAATAAAATGCTTAATATAATAATGTTCTTGTTTAAATATCCTGGATTAGGCAAATCCACACATACTGTTTTTATCATGAGCTGACAGCACAATACTTTAACTGTTTACCATAATAATGCTTACCATAATAATGTTCTTGTTTGGATGTCCGGGATTAGGCAAATCAAGTCTAATTCGTTTAACATTTACTGTTTTCATCATAAACTGATAATACAATGCTTAACGTAATACTTTTCATTTTTGGAAGTCAATGATTGGGAAATCTACTCTAATTGCGCTTACTAGTTACTGTTTTCCTAATAAGCTTATAATACAATGCTTAACATAATGTTCTTGTTTGGAAGTCCATGATGGGGAAAATCCACTTTAATTGCGTTTAACATTTACTGTTTTATTATAAACTGATAGTACAATGCTTAACATAATAATGTTTTTGTCTGGAGGTCCAGGGTTGGGCAAATCCACACTAATTGCGTTTAACAATTACTGTTATGCCACTGACGGATTTACCTATTATAAAACAATGCCCAATACGTGTTTATATGTATTCTTCGTTACGACACAGACAAGCATTTACTAACAACTGTCTGAATATGGAGTAAATTTGCCCCATACATGTATAAGGAATGGCAAAGCCTTAAAACAATACTATTTCAAAGTTTAGAGGCCCAATTCAAACAATGTAAACACATGTTGCTTGTGATATCACTGCAACATCTTCAGCAGAGTGATATATAAACCCTCCGGTTATGCGATCATTTCTGGGCGGTTAATAACGGCAGAGCATTATATTAGACGACATGTATATCGTATCCTGTTTCGCTTAATTCGATGGCTTCGATGGCCGGAGGGCTTTAAATCACTTTGCTGAAGATGTCTAGCTGAAAATATTTATCTCTGGTGCTCCGATTGTTTTAAGTTGATAATCAACACAACGGATTCTAATACAAGTCTACATGATTCTATTCCCTATTTTGACACATTAACACATATATAGTATCCATAGTAACTTCTATTAAACTAAATATTAGCGCAATCTATTTATTAATAAATGTGAATCTCGTATATGTTCACTTAATGCGAAATTTTGCCTGGAATAACGTTATTTAGGTCATGCACAATATGCGAGAAATGTATATAAATGTAAAAATCCGATTACATTGCATAAGTAAAGCAAAATGTAATACTGCATTGTACCCCATACGCAATGCGTACATATCACCGTTATACTCTTACCGGAACCTAAATCATCATGGTCTAGGATGATCGTACTTTCTCAGTTACTGCTCCTCGCATATGGAACACCCTCCCGGATTATATCAGCAGTTGCCCTTCAATTGGGTCCTTTAGGTCTCAACTCAAGACTCACTTTTTTTTTAAATAAAGGAAGAACGGGATTGAGTTTAGCTATTTATGCCACATATGTGTGCATTAGTCATATTTCTATTTAATTGTATCTCTCTGCATTTATGTTGTTTATTATTATTGCTCTATTGATCCTTACCCTGTTTCCTGCTGATTTTGTAGCTTTCCATGTGCCATCTGCGTCTTGTTGATTTTCGCGCTTTATCATTATTATACGTAGTCCCGTGGTACTTATATATATATATATATCTTTTTCCTCTATGTTATTAAGATTTCGTTTAGCTCCAAGACACAATAATACCTTCTTATTATACACTGAGCCAAAAAAGAAACTTATAAAAACAGAAACTTATATAATTTTAACAGATCACCAAATAATATTCTGTGCATGAAAATGTACCAAATTTGGATACAATATTACTGCAATGTATCGCTTCAAATGGCAGTCAATAAACAATTGTTTGCTTCAATGACACAAGAGAAATGCTGAAAAGCATATACAAATGTGTAAACATGCCGAAAAGCATATAAAAATATAAAAATGCTGAAAAGAAAATGTAATGATATTCAATGTTAACATGAAAAGCACATGAAAATGTGTTATGTGTTATGTAATTGTGTAAACATGCTGAAAAGCATATGAAAATGTACTAGTATATGAAAATGTGCTATACATGATATGAAATGTAAACATGCTGAAAAGCATATGAAAATGTGCTATACATGATATGAAATGTAAACATGCTGAAAAGCATATGAAAATGTACTTGTATATAAAAATGTGCTATACATAAAAGGTGAAAATTATGAATGTAAACATGCCGAAAAGCATATAAAAATATAAAAATGCTGAAAAGAAAAGGTAATGATATTCAATGTTAACATGAAAAGCACATGAAAATGTGTTATGTGTTATGTAATTGTGTAAACATGCTGAAAAGCATATGAAAATGTACTAGTATATGAAAATGTGCTATACATGATATGAAATGTAAACATGCTGAAAAGCATATGAAAATGTACTTGTATATGAAAATGTGCTATACATAAAATGTGAAAATTATGAATGTAAACATGCCGAAAAGCATATAAAAATATAAAAATGCTGAAAAGTACATGAAAATGTGCTAAACATGTATATGATATGCAATGTAAACATGATGAAAATCATATGAAAATGTGTTATACATGTATCGAAAATGCAATGTAAACATGATGAAATTATGTGAAATGTGAAAATTATGATAGAAATAAACAATAAAAGATAAAAAATTAAAAATTAAAAAAAATGACACAAGAGAAATGTGCACTGCCCCTATGGTGATCTGTTAAAATTGTATAAGTTTCTTTTTGGCTCAGTGTAGTTACATCAGTGTATATTCCAGTGTTAGGCAAAGAGTAGTCTTTTGTGCGACGGTATTCGTCAGTATATTAAAGTAACGCATGCGAAAAGCTGCGATCACTAAAATACAGGGTGTGTCAAAAAAAAGTGTCCCGTGTGAAACATGATTTTCTTTGCCATGAAATAAAATATAACATTTGTTCACGAAATACTAATAATCATGTAGAGCAATCTTCAATGTGCCATAATAAGAAGGAAAAAAAATCAATTTATTTTGGAGCTTCCGCTATCAAATTATGGTAAATCTACTTGGGCATGTTCATATTCAGATTTGGCGACTTTTCATGTGAAGAGAGCTCTTTTCTTAGAATTGTCATTCAGTGTGTCATTGAACATAATCAATCACATTAATAATACTCTACCTGAATTGATCATATATCAGTGGTTAAGTGATAAAATTCAATAGGATAAAGTTGACTAATAGGTTGGTTTTTTAAAAAACCAAAAGACATGGATGTATTTTTAATGAATTTTCAAACTCATGGGATACTTTTTGGCACACCCTGTAAGTTCAATCGCAGCAAAGGAAAGTCAATAAAACACTCCCTACCAACAATTCAACCCTGTTATTGACAAATGTACTGATGCCAGTCACCTGATCGGCCGATCGGGTCGTATGCGCGTGCCCCCTGCCATGACAAACCGCTATCTTTCCTCCTTTGTTCCACAAGCAATTGCTTTTCATAATTCACATTATAAAAATGTTTTGTATATATATTATTGTGTGTATTGTGTTTATGTATGAGCACTCTCATGAGTTGAATTTCCCTGTTTGGGATTAATAAAGTTTAAATGAAATGAAATGAAATGAAATGAAATGAAATGAAATGAAATGAAATGAAATGAAATGAAATGAAATGAAATGAAATGAAATGAAATGAAATGAAATGAAATGAAATGAAATGAAATGAAATGAAATGAAATGAAATGAAATGAAATGAAATGAAATGATAGACTAGTCCCCCATATCACTAACTTTATATGAGTTAAAACCCCAATTCACAAGAAAAGTGAGTTATAAAATTATTCCAAAAATCGTTGATTTATTTTCTCTAACCAACCAATTGTTGAAATTCGTTTTAGAGATTGTTATTATTTCTAGAAGTCAAATGAGAAATATACTATCCCATCGTTGCCTTTTTGAAATGAGTGGATATTTCACCATTTTGCAATCATCGTCACTCTTTCGGTTTTTTTCCGTTTTTTCGTTTGGAGTGATTGTGACTCCTTTTAGAGTTGCATTAACCCTTTGACGTATTTATAACTTTAATACAATATATCACTTATTTGGAGTCGTTATCACTCATTGAGGGGAACAGTGTGGTAGCTACTCTTTTTAAATTCAGATTTGATTTATAAAAACTTGTGGAGTGAATTCATAGTATCGCTCGACTTCCTAAAAGGTCACACTAGTTCCTCGGCAAAACTATCCGCATCAGATCAAAAACTTTACTGAAAACATTCTTATAAAGATTGAACCCGAAATATTGTTGATGATTTATTACACAATTACAACTGAGTAAGGCTAAACCAATTAGAATAACCGGATATCTGCTAATTTCACCAACAACTATACTTGTTTTCGGAACGGATGATTTGGTCCGATTAACTGCCCCTTACCCAAATCTTTTACCGAGCTACCATCGCCTCCAAACCCTTTATGGAGCTATCAAGGCTAAATTAGTTTAAATTAGCTTCAATAACATGCACGTTTAGACAAACCACTTACCTTATTAAAACCCTCCTCCACAGGTAGCTCGATTAACCACGATTCGAAAAACACAAAGTAACCGATTTCCTCGATGTAAACACGTTCATATATGGTAGTTAATGATCTCGACAGTTCGCTCGTTCACTGACTTGTAAATTGATTTCTCGAATAACCATTGATGTGTAATAACGTGCGTATAAATACTGGTAGTCCTAATGTGAGAATCAGATAGTATGTAGAGTAATTAATATATTTTATGCGTTGTTTCCAGTTACCCGCTCGTACTCAACTCTTTTTCCCCTTTTACCAACTATATATGGTATAATATACACCTAGCACATAAAGTCCCTGACCAGGTGCTTTGAGGTTGGCTAATTCAAAATATATGATCGGTACCAAAAATCTGAGATATACATTAAATGAGCAAATTTCTTCTCCGCAGTTTGATACCTCATTCAACAAAATCGAATAGATACTTTTAAATTTATATCGATTTCAATGACCGCGCATGCAACAGAAAAGTTGCACTAGGTATAGGAAATCATTGATTTGTGTGTGATTTACCATAGACGGTAAAAATCAATGTTTTACCCGTCTATGGATTTACGCACTGAAAAACTCACAGCTTATCAGCTAAGACTTGTATTCTTCACAGCCAGATACACCCTTTGTCCCGCACATTGCGGTTATCACTAAAGACCCATTCATCTGTCTCGTTCAGATTGCACACAGTTATGACAGTAATCACACACAAATCATTGATTCCTATACCTAGTGCAACTTTTCTGTTGCATGCGCGGTCATTGAAATCGCCATAACTTTAAAAGTATCCATTCGATTTTGTTGAATGAGGTATCAAACTGCGGAGAAGAAATTTGCTCATTTAATGTTTATCTCAGATTGTTGGTACCGATTATATATTTTGAATTAGTCAACCTCAAAGCACCTGGTCAGGGATTTTATGTGCTAGTACGTCATTGCTTGTACGATCAGTATATTGGTTTCTAAACTGGTACACATTATTTAAGGTTCCAGTGTTTGTTGAGCTGATGTTCCCACTCCCTTAACACTTTTGGACCGGTGATTTGACATTTCGCCGGTAATAAATCATCTAAGGATGTGTCTATTTCCCACTATGTGGTCCAATTAAAGACTGCAAAGGACATAATTATGCCCCAAGGGCATAAACGTACCTTCATAACCCTGCAAATGGGCCACACAGTCAGCGGTTGACAACATATTAGATAATTTATTACCGGCGAAATGTCAAAATCACCGGTCCAAAAGTGTTAAGGGATGGGAACATAATGAGCCTACAATCAGCATGCATGTTCTTCTACGAATTCAATGATATGATGTGTGTACATGTAAACCTCTACGGTATCAACAGATATGCATGTTTTGATGAATGTCGTGGGAGTTTATAGACAGCCAAGTTTTTGAATCAACTATTGTTGGACCAATCAATCGTGCCCTTGATAATAATTGTATGCAGGGTTGTATAAACGTGACTATGACGATGCTAAGATCTAAACAAACCCCCTCATTTTTGGTTCAGTAAATTACTCTCTTCTTAGAAAATAGAATGTCCCGTGGAATATTACCATAGAAACACGGATACTAATGATTTCTACCAGTGGTGTAACAAGTGGGGTGGATAGGCGGTGGGCAGGATCGATTGTCACACCTCCCTGTGAGTCGACCCTCTCTACAGCGTCAATTAGAGAATAACTGATTTTTGCTCCATCCCATCATCATCTCAAAATGTCTGGTTACGCCACAGATTCAAATAGTTAGGAAAAAATAGTTAGGAAAAAGCTGGACGTGTGATATTTGTTTGATGCTAAACATGATACTTCAGAATAATTTCTTGTTCAATGCCCAAGCATCTACAGGGTGGATCAGAAAGAACGGCAACGTTTTCCACAAAGTCGTCACAATAATGTTAGGCATGCATATTCAAATCCAATTGTAGCACTATGGAGACCTTTAATTTGGCTTAAATTTTAAAAATCGACCATTGCGGTATCATATTACACTTATTTTAGTAAAGCTCCAGATTCTGAAGCCAACGAAGGGATGGTCGAAATGTTCAAGCCATTCCTTAATGTATTCTAACGAGGTTCACTTTCTGAATCAGCTGATATGCCTCGTTTCACTTTTCTTTCTTGTATTCAGGTTTTTTTCACTCATAATTCCACAGTTCTATTTATTTCCAGTTATTTTAAGATTTTGTATCCAACATTTATGTGCCTTGTCGGATTTTCATTAATAATCGGCATTTCTGAATCAGCCAGCCAACAATACTACGTGTCATTGCCATTCTGTGGATTGGCTTTAAAACCCTGGATTCTACAGTGCAACTTACCATAACTGCCCTTTATTTCATTGTGTCATGCATATAGACCTATATTGGATGTAAACAAGCATAGTATAGGGGACTGGTATAGAAATCCACACACAGCCCTCCTGTGTATAACCATGCTTCACTGCACATATTTGATGTTGATGTACTGCTAACGCGGTAAATTCAAATGCATGTTCCCTGACTGGTGAATCATTTGTTTGCATACACTAAAGCTAAGAGTGTGCACAAAATGTATACACACTGCTTAAATACTTATAATAAAAAACTGAAAACAAAATCATAAAAAGTGCTCATACCATTTTGTTGTTCAGGTCTTTAGCTCTAATTTGATAGGTTACACGCCAATATTAAAGTTATGGTTATCTTTAAATTAAGTCTTAAATATTGGTTCTTAGATATGCAAATTAATCAAATAAAGAAAAAAATACAAAGATTTTTTTTATTTTGCTCATACAAAAATATCAGAATTAGGTATATGCACAACATATCTGATTTCCAGTCTACCAGCGTACACACATCTCTAGATAAAAAGTCAAATGTGTTTTGGACTTGATGCTAATTAAATATGCAAATAATACGCAAATGATGTCATTTTATAAAATCGCTCTAATAAATATTTACGTTAAGACTTCTTTAATATGTGTCACCAAACTTGACTTTATTGGAGGAAAATTGGTGTTGTTATTGTCATTTAAGTGAATTTGGTGAAACGGGCATTTATGGTAAGTTGCACTGTACTAGAATTGTTATAACATTATGACGCAATGTTCGATTTCAACAATTCTTTTTATGAATTTTGAATGAAAGTCAAATATGTGGTCTGTGTAGCACGATCGTTGGTTTTGAATTTGCAAGTCTGAAATTTCGTTGGTGCTTTCGCTAAAAAGGGGTCCGGTTTTTTTAACTCACCATGTACGGTACTCAGATCATTTATAACCAGTTGTATACATGGGTCGCATTTTGTCTTTTTGATGTATCAACATGTTGACCAAAGACGCCGTATTTTGTAAACAGATTTAAATCCAGTTAAAAGTTATTTTTAAGTCTAAAGCACATAATTATTCATGGATTTAAATATTTTTAAAATTTGGATTAAGGTTTTGTCCCTGCCAGTCTCCTTAGATAAATCTAAGGAAATAGGAGAGTCGGTAAGAAAGTAAATGGTATGGTTTACACCATTGCGTCATTTAGTCCGCGTTGTCAACAATATAACTAAACTTGAACCCACGCATGTTGTGAGCTATAAGCACATGTTGTTCGGATCGGCACCGGTAGATGTAATCTTTTCTGGGAATAAGAATGATTGATTTATTGTTTAAATTGTAAAATGAATGAGACGGTAATTGTGTGCGTTTTTCAATCATGGTAATGCAAACCCACATTGTACATGTATGTATAGCTTCTGTAGATTCAGTGCCTTAGCCAGAGAGGGCAGTTGGTTGGTTGATTGGTTGATATTGACACTGTCGGTTCATTTGACAAGGGGAATTATGGAATTATGACGTTCAAATATTATTGCGCTCTATACGCACATGAGCCCAAACAAATTAAATGTACCTCAATCACGGCAAAATTAGTGTTAAATAGCAATACAATTTTTGTTGGAATTTTGATAATTTGGGAAATTTCGGAATATTTTAGATATTTTTAAAATATGATATGCTTTAAAGGTGCTATTCATTGAAAATTGAAATATAGCCAAATTATATATCATTGGAAAGCTTAGAAAAATGGTGGTGTCCACCCGCGGGTGTCAACGTCCCAAAATGCCACTGTAAATAATAAATAGCATTAGAAAGTACCGGTGTAGGGCGGACGCAAACCCGGAAGTGGAGTGGTGAAAATCAAGATTCTTGTATGACGTCAGCAAAGGGACCCGGTAATGTAAACAAACTCATTGTCCATTGTGATGCATGCCTCTCTTGTATCTATTTGAATAGTAGCGCTGTGTGCAGTACTGTCTGTGTGGTATCGATCTCGGACTTCGATGAATGGGTTGAATAGGATGAGGATGAATTTCTGTGCCTGGGGTGACGTCACAATTCTAAACCCCGTTTTGACTATTTATCCCAAGGTATAAGGGGGGTCTGTACTCGAAAGTTTGTATTGCCTATTGGTTATTCCCAGTATATTAGGTTAAGATGAAATAAAGATTAACATATTCTATACAATCTAAGCTTTCCATTGATACCATACATGATCTCAATGAGTAGGAACTTTAAGCCTGTTAAGAATAAAAATGGCAGAGATCAATATTTTCTGGGTGTAATCTATAATTGTGGGGTTTGAAGATATTAATGTTTTCTTAATCCAGAAAGAAAGTCTTGTTTCAAATTTTAAATTTAAATACTAGTGAATACTACTGGTGAACAATATTGATCGTGAAGACTATAATCTGAACCGCCAATGATACTTAACACTTTCCACGCGGCCATTAGTTTTACCATACACAACACATATTTTTCAGAAACCTTTCACAATTTTCAATGTCTATCTCAAGGATTACTGAACCAATACTAGGCATGTTTGTACTTATTTCAATGCATTTCATGTGGTGTTTCCAAAAATGGTTTATGAAATTTAACAATTTTGACATTTTTGAAACATTTTGTGACATTTTGGAATGTCGTCTGCAGCTGCCTGCCGCGTGGAAAGTGTTAACACCAAAATGATTTATTTTTCTATGGGCACCTGCATACTGTATTCAATCATGATAAAATTATATGTTTTTGACGAGTAATTTCAGAAAAACATAATTATTACTAACGAAATATTAATAAAACATATTGTTACAGCAACATACATTATTATTTTCAATAACGGTCAAAGGGACAAAATGTCATGTTGAATTTTTTTAATTTTAATTAATTTACTTCAGAATTCAAGATGAACATTAAAAATTGCCATTATTGTTGTTTCTACTAAAAAAAACCAGCAAAACTTGATTAAAAAACTGTTTTAAAAATGATGGAATACCACCCTTAACCATGTAAAATGCTGGTTGCAGCTCTACCATATCTTTGAATTGATGTTTTGTTGTACAAAGAGGGCTGATTTTTCTTAATCCTTATAGGTGTACGTTCATACATGTAATACAATTGTAAAAATATACAAATCCCAGTTGTTATCATATATTTTTGTAATTGAGGGCGCTGCCTCCACCTCATCTCTTAATGCCTCTTTAAGTCTTCCCCGATTGTCAGTTGACTGTCTTTGATCACATCTCGATGTGTCGATTAGGCTTCGTTGTAATTCTTTGAACTTAATATATTTTAAGGTCACCGGATACGAATACATTTGTTTAATTTTCTATATTTTTCTTCTTCTTTTTGTGTGTGTAAAATTTCAAATATTTTCAGATTTGTTGAAATAGTTCAAATATTTACGAACAGTATTTAAAAATATGAACATTTGAAAACATTCAAATACAAATATAAAAAACGGGTCGGTCAGACCAGTGAAACAAGGTTTTCCTTTGCCTAACGGACGAAAAGCTATAGTCGGGTGAACTTTTCGTTTGTTGATATTAGTACACTCCAAATAAACAGATTTATAATTGCCACTAGAATCCAGCAAGTTCCAATCCGCTACCTCGGTATTTTAAGTAGTAGTCTTGCTATAGATATCATCCCCAATTCAAAGAAAGCTGTTGACATGTTTCCCCTTTCAGTTTCACAATCACGATTGAGGTACATACAGTCTGGCCAGAGACGTCGATGGAAACAGGTTCAAAAATTCGCCCAAATAAATAAATCGCCGCATTGGGCTACCATCTCTCGGCTTAAGCAATCCACGATACGGGGGTTTCTTGAAGATTGGCTATCGTAATCAGCCTGGGGTTTGTATATGATGCGTTTGGTTTTTGTTTATTTATCTGATGTAGTTGCGGATGCCTATAAAAGTTTGCTTCTGTCAATGACCTTTTTCTGAGAATAAAAAATGTTTTTACAGTTTCAGCCAAAGTTTACAATAAAAGCATAAAAGCCAAAACATTTCGCCCTACCCCAACATTAGTTGTGCGTAGATGACACATGCAAACTAAAGCAAAACTACCCGTAGATTTGATCAAAATATGTTCTTTAAAAAATAAACATCTAAAATGTACGCTACCAAATAATTTCTCTCGAGTTTCAATTTCAGGAAGTTACAGGAAAGGATTATTTTTAAAAGTAGCAAAAGAGCTCTCATTTGACCTTAAAAATGTCATCATAGTAGACTCGAAATTCTAATTGAAAACTTTCATAACTTATCGAAAAACGGTGGATTTTCATCAAATTTGTGTTCAAACATAGCGTAACTTTTAACTTTTGATGCCGAAAACAACAGGAGCTGACGCGTCTTTTCAGCATATGTTTTCATTTTAGATATTGCTATCTGATCCATGTCTCTTATATCACTGTCTGCCTTCTTGTTTGCATTTTGCTGTGGTATTGTTATTTTAATAACGCGATTAAACAAGACCGTGGCTGGTGGTTTAGCTGTTGTTGTATGTGGCGTAGCTCTGTAATTACGAAGAAAAGACCACAGCTCCTGTTGCCATGATTTGCCTTCTATCTGAGAAGTACGAACAGCCTTCCCCAATGTGCGCATGAATCGCTCAGCTTCCGCGTTGGCTTCGGGCCAGAGTGGGGTTATCTTTCTATGTTTAAATCCTATATAGTAGTTTTGAGAAGTTGTCAACATCTTTGCTTTGAAAAGTCGTTCCGTTATCACTTTTGACCGACTCTGGTATTCCATGGGTCGCGAATATTTTGTCCAGTTTTGGTATGGTGGCATTCGCAGAAGTTGACGTTAAGATTTCCACTTCCGGAAACCGCGAGTATTCATCATACAAGTAAGAAATGTCCGGAGGGAAATGGACCTGCAAAATCGATGCATACTTGTTGCCATGCGCGTTCAGGTAGTTCTGACATTTTCAATGGCTCCCGATGAGGTTTGTTTGTTTGTTGTAGCTTGACATGGTATGCAGTGTTGAATCATATCACGGTTTTGTTTGTCGATTCCGGGAAACCAAACATTTGTGCGTATGAGTGTTTTGCCTTGGTGTCTTATGTGTGCAAGCTCAACGACGCGATTTTGCAATTTCTCAGGTATGACAATCTTATTGTTTCTCAGAACTATTCTAGCACTGTGACCGTGATCTCGTCCTTTATAGACCACAACGACCGGTGTAAGTCCTTTATGATATGCCACCTGTTTGTGTGATAGCATTGGATTACCTGCTGTAGTGTGTGATCTGTTTTTGTTGCTTGGATTATTTCGTCGCGTGTCAATGCAATTGGCTTCGCGGTGTCTGTAACAAACTTTACATATTCTTCTGTCTCGTTGGATAGTTTATCAACTATTTTCTCGTCGCCAATATAAAAAATACTATTTTAGAACATTCATACAAACTCCACTTGCATATATTTATTCACTCAGCATTATCTGTGATGGTGTGTGTGTGTGTGCTTGACTGCGGTAGTAAAAAGTGTGCTTGTTTAATGACCCCTAAGTAGGATTGGGCGATATCATGTTATGGTGTTATGATAGTAGGGATGGGAGGTATGAATATTACAACATTTAGTATTATATTTGAATTAGTAATTTCATTGCATGATTTTCGATTTTCAGTTTCTGCATCAGAGATCCACATTTTTTCATAAGTCATAGACTTCATTGTATCTTTATTAATTTGTTCCATAGATAATTAATGTAAGGTGTCCTTGCATTGTGTACACCAATCGAGTGTATACTAACTACATCCCTCCCTTTTTAATACCCTGTTGAAATGAGGATGATGCGTAACCAATATTTGTCCTTTGAATACACATTTTAAGTACAAAATACAGATGTAGTGCTATAAAGAATGTTAAATATCCTGAAATCTCTTATACATCTATAATGAAAAACCAATTCTGTTTATGGATGACACTGCCATAGATGTCCAAGCTGTACATTACCGGAATGTCAACCAAAAAAAAAAACATTTTCAAAAAGATTCCCCCAAATTAAGGTTTTGTTTTTTTCGTCACCTTTCCAAAAAATGTAAACAACAAAGGATGGGATGTATTTTTAAATATTTATGTCCCTCATGGGAGCACAGATTACGAAGGCATAAATTCATAAATAAAACGTCACTCTTGTTCGCAGATGTTCCAATATCGGTCGATACATGATACCAGTGAGATTTGTCCCAGTATTGAACGATACTGGTACACAATTATTTTCCAGTATCGCCCGATACGGGGACATTTTATATGTGCCAGTATCGGCCGATGATGGAACACTGACTTTGTACCAGTATCGCACGGTACTTGGTGTTCCAGTATCGGACGATACTAATATAGTCCAAACTGGGACATAAAGTACACTTTTCCCACACGAACTACATCACCCCGGTGCGGACTATTTAACATCCATCCATCTTCCAGTCTAAAAATCGGAACAAATGTGATATACATGTATTATGACAGATTCTGCTTCATACGATATAGAAACAGAATATGAGAGCGTTCCGAGTTTTGACGGGATACATAGGCGGTTCGTAATCATCATTGTATAATAAGAGTGATTCTAGGAATAATATACTTTTGCCTTTTGTTATTACATTTTAATAATTCAAAAAAAGTGTTTCCATAGTTGACTAAATATATATTTTTATTCACAATAAACCACTGAAACAATCGTTAATATACAGAACGTGCAGAAAAGTAAGGACAGCGATGTAGAAACAATAACATATAAATTGATAAAGCTGAAATTGACAAAATCTTTAGGGTACAAAACTGAAATATTATATGTTATGCAGCACATCAAAAGGGAGAACTTTGCAGGTGAAGTCCATTTTGAGTTCATTATGTGTGCTCTCAGAAAATTATCTGAGCTTTAAATTGACACAACATTTATCAAAATTGCTCTAGTCATTCAGATTTACGAGTGAAAATGACTCCTAAATTCTTATAATTGTCTTTATGTTTTCTGTCCGTTTTCATCTTTATCTTGGAAAACACACAGCCGCAAAGTACCCCAATTTGATGTGCTGTTTCACATATTTTGTTAACGCTTTGAATAGGCATATATCGTCCTTTAACATTACACAAGAACCATACTAAATTATATTGTGAATTGTTGAGCTCGTTAGTGGATGGATATAATGTACCAAATCATTGTGTTTACTAAATTCAAAAAAGTGTTTTCATAGTTGACGTTATTATCCTTAATTCACAATATAACACGGAACGTCCCGAAAGTAGGACAAAGTCAAAGGCTTTAAATATAGCGTCCGTTAACATTATACAAGAACAATAACATATCAGATTATTGAAGTGAATTGTTCAGCTCGTTAGTGAATATATGTACAACATCATCATATTTATTACACTACTACTTTCGCCACAAATTTATAATTTGTTCTTACGTCAAGTCCATGTTTATTCAAACACCCCTCCCCCCTCCCCTAATTAAATCCAAACGGAGATGCTATATTGGTACCATGGTAGTATTAGTTATCCCCTGCATGTTTACACAATACGGACAAATATGATATGGCACAAACCATAGGTATTTTTCCGTATTGTGTGAACATGCAGGGGATAACGAATTCATCGTTTAGTCCAAATGCCCCAAAGAACAACAATAAAAAAAAACGAAACTCCCTCTAAAAAAGGCGCCGAATTCTCTTCCCTTCCTACCTCCGTAAAATCCTCCGAAGTTAACAACCCGTTAAGACTGTGTATTTTTAAAACCCAGCCGCATCTCGGGGATGAAGGTTGGAGAAATCATTTCATACTTGGTCCACACATCAGTTATGATGAACCATCTCATATTATGGTGATAAATCTTTCATCGCGAGTCCCAGTGTTTCTAGATCAAAACACCCTAAATTTGCCAATTTTGCCAATTTTAGCCTATATTCAGAAACGGGTAGTTTTAGTTTAAACCCTCCAACTGCAAAACGATTTTGCACAAGACACTTACACTGCAGTATCATCTTAAGATACCTATAGAGTATATAACATGCGCATTACATTTAGTTTAGCTTCTGTAACTTTTGTTTTATAATGGGATCAAACTTGTGTTTTTCATGAAAAATAGCTCAAATTATGTGTCAAATTAAAAACGGGAATTATTTTACGTCAAGCAACCAATTAAAAAAATTCACATATTAATGCAATCTATACATATCAATCTTCAACATATAAAAAATCACCGTTGGCTTTTTATTCCTACAAGTCGCTGTGTGACGTCAAAGTTACGTGTGTAGATCACTCTATATAAATTGTTGGAAAATGAATGACGCATAGTATATCAACCATCTCGGTCATATGAGGGATGAAATGTTGTGTTTACGACGTGCATCTAAATATTTGATATATCCCATCTTAATAACAATCTTCAAATCCAAGATGGCCTCCAAAATGGCCGCCATAATTGCCAAAATACATATAGAATGCTCATATTGAATTCCATACACTAAATTATGCAGTTTCAATGCCTATGATCGAAATGCCTGAAAGGAGACACTAATTTAAGACGTTCTTGAGGATTCTTTACCTTCCATGATGGCCGCCGATCATGTCAAAATGGACATTAAATGGATGGAACAATGATTCTTTATTTGTTATAACTATCTTCTTTAAGACTAGGGTTTAACAAAACGTATACGATATCGTTATTATGTATCAAATTAAGAACAGGAATTAGTTTACGTCAATTAACCAATTTTAATAATCTACAAATCAATGCTGTCTAATCAAACCTTTAAAATAAACATAATCATTATTAGCTTTTTATTCCTACATGTCGTTGTATGTAAGTCCTAACACATCATGGTACCATACAGACGCATGTGGCTGAATTGGAATCACCCACAGAGAAAACGATGTACAAAATATCGCTGTTCAATTTCGGTTGTACACTTTTTCAAACAACAGATGTGTAAAAGTTATACATCGTTGTTTAAAGAAGACAACATTTTTTTAAACAGGTGTTGTTTACAGTATAAAGAACGCCGTTCACATCAATACAAAGTGATCTTGAACAACGTTGTTTACTTGTGACGTCACAAGTCACGTGTCACAATGATTCGTTTGCGATATGCTTCAAATTAATGGCCGCCGTATTTCATTCGGTAAACAAATTTCGATTTTAAATCATAATTTTAAAGATTTTGCTGACAAGATGGGGAAATACAATCAAGAAAATAATGAAATATGATGACCAAAGAACCGATATAGTTTGATGATAGACGGCGAAGATGGATATTTTTTGCAAAAATATAATTTTAATTTCGCGATTTTGCTCCACAGACAGAAGGCATCCGAATTCGACAGTTCTACCGTTCTGTCTGTGTACTTCAACACATGAAATTCAAGTCTTCAAATCGTGCTGGAATTTTAAACAACTACCATTAAACAACCCTGTTTTTTAACAACCATCATTTAAACAACCCTGCAGTTTTAAACAACCACCATTAAACAACCCTGGTTATTTAAACAGGCCAATTTCATCCATGAGGATTGAACAACTTTCTTTGAACAACCCAAGATGATTGAACAACTTTCTTTGAACAACCCAAGATGATTGAACAACTTTCTTTGAACAACCCATGAGGATTGAACAACTTTTTTTAAACAACCCTTGAAAATTGAACAACAATTTTTAAACAACACCAATTGTGTAAAATCTGATTTTAAACATGTTGTTTAAAAAGTTAAACAACTAGGTGTTTAAAACTTTAAACAACCCCAGATGTTTAATATTTTGAGCAACATGTTGCTCAGCTCACCCGTTAAACAGCAGTTGTTCACTTTATTAAACATGTTGTTCACCTTTTTTTTTTACTGTGCCGATTGATATACTTAATTTTCATTTCTCAATTTTTTTGCTAGACATATTTAATTTTCCAATGTATCTTTATAGCAATGTAGGCCTATGCAGAAAGTTATTCAATTTATTATGAAGTCAAAAGAAATGTATTACTGCTTCATCCTATAATTGGTATTATATTAATTAGGCCAACTCATTTAGAGTTCAACTAGTTAATTACCGTGCAAAAATCAATTTTCTGAAACTATCACTTGATAAGATTTCATCGGTGGTAGGGCTGTTGGCCATTTAACCATTCCCCTCAGATTTGATTATTTTATATTTCAAATTGATGATTTACAAATTGAATAACATTGAAAGAAAGCATTGATAAATTAGGCCAAGTTTATTTAAAAGTTATAACCATCTTTTAAAATAATTGGAATTCTGTTGAGCTGTTCTCTAAGTTTATGTCCCTTAGGTATATCACTAGGACCCCCAATTATGGTTTGATAATTGTGTATTATTATCCTTTTTTGTACTCGTATTCTTTGTATGGCCAAACATTTAACAATATTTATCAATGTAATTATTGTAGTATAAGGGCTGATGCCCCTGCTAAATTAAGTATCAACTATTCAACTTATGTAAATATAGTTGTATAATAAAATCTAATTAGTATGGAGCCTCAGGGCTATATAATCTAATTCGTTTTGGGGTACCGTTCACTATTTAGACATTCAACCAGTTGCTGGTCACATTTTAAATGGTGAATATGTACCATACACACATTATGTAACTGCTAGCAATGTATTGGCCATCTTGTTTTGTTTGTTTGTTTATACACGGTGGGTCCGCACGGACACACGCTTGGGTCCTGATTTTAATGCCCGTTTTAATGGCAAGCAGAAACGTTTGACTATTCTGTGGTCATTAACCCTAACCCTAGAACGTGGCAGTGGGGATGGAACGAAGAACAGGGGGAGGGGGTTAAATAAAAAATGGGAAAAATTATGTCCGCCGGCTCCGGGAGTTGAACCCGGGTCGGCCGCGTGACAGGCGAGATATACTAACACTCAGCCACGGGGGGAGGGCTTCACAGGCTAAGAAATCGGAGACCATATATACCCGTAGTTTAGTGCTACAGGAGATAGAACTTGTGCGCGCGCAAGCCACGTGGTGCTGGCTGTGAGGTGACTGTGAGACGTAGTAGCGTTAGGGTTAATCACTTGCCACGCTTAAATCACAATATCTCTCCCAATTCACTCATATCATAAACCAAATTTTGTTTTCTCCAATGGACAATGGACAGCTTACACTAAAAGCAATGGATACTATACCGGTATGTCATTAACAGTCACCGAACACATTTCAAGCATTTCATGGCCACATTCTGCATTTAGTGGTCAACATAGTTATTTCAAGATACCCATGATTAGTTATATGGTGCCTAAATATTATACTGTAATAACGATATTATATGATTTTTTTTTTAAAACCTCGTCTTACAGAAGATAGGTATGACAAATAAAGAAGCTTTGTTTCAGCCATTTAATGTCCAATTTGACATATCGGCGGCCATTGTGGAAGCTAAAGAATCCTCAAGAATGTCTCAAATATGTGTCTCCTTTCAGGCATTTCGAGCACAGGCATTGAAACTGCATAATTTAGTGTATGGAATTTAATACACGCGTTTTTTATGTATTTTGGTGATTATGGCGGCCATTTTGGAGGCATCTTGGATTTGAAGATTGTTATCAAGATGGGATATATTATTTATTTAGATGCACGTCGTAAACACGACATTTCATCCCTCATATGACGGAGATGGTTGATACACTATGCGTCATTCATTTTCCAACATTTCATGTAGAGTGATATACACGCGTAACTTTGACGTCACACAGCGACTTGTAGGAATAAAAAGCCAACGGTGATTTTTTATATGTTGAAGACTAATATGTATAGATTGCATTAATATATGAATTTTTAAAATTGGTTACTTGACGTAAAATAATTCCCGTTTTTAATTTGACACATAATTTTAGCTATTTTTCATGAAAAACACAAGTTTGATCCCGTTATAAAACAAAAGTTACAGAAGCTAAACAAAATGTAGTGCACATGTTATATACTCTATAGGTATCTTAAGATGATACTGCAGTGTAAGTGTCTTGTGCAAAATCGTTTTGCGGTTGGAGGGTTTAAACTAAAACTACCCGTTTCTGAAAATAGGCTAAAATGGTCGAAATTGGCAAATTTAGGGTGTTTTGATCTAGAAACACTGGGACTCGCGATGAAAGATTTATCACCATAATATGAGATGGTTCATCATAACTGATGTGTGGACCAAGTATGAAATGATTTCTCCAACCTTCATCCCCGAGATGCGACTGGGTTTTAAAAATACACAGTCTTAAGAGGCTCTGCGCCGTCACCTCTGTCCATAAAATCAGCGAGAAAAAATCTGTTGTTTGCAGATCATTTATTTTTCGGTGTGGACCTAATATGACCTCAGAATGTAACAAAAATCGACTCAGTTTGCGTTTAAATCATTCGCCATTTTATTTGTTTATTATTTACGTGTCGTATTTCAAGCAACTCTAACACTGATGCAAAGCAATCGCTTTACACGTAATATCTTACCGTTCATACCGCGCAAATGCTGGTCGCGGTTGTACGACAATATGAAAATATATCGTGTCGTTTGACTTTCATGTTTACACGATATAGATCAGATTTAACGACATGAATTTGCAGTATTTACACCTACTAAACGATAAAGCTAGAGAGATCTCCTCTTTCCGTACAACCCATAATAGACATGGCCGAAACATGGCCAAAATGCCGTTGTATTTTTTTGTACAGTGAAATATAGGCCAACACTGTAATGTTCGCCCAAAAAGTTCCAAATATCGAAATCTCACCAGATTTTTGGCTTATAAGTGAGGACATGAAGTTTCTAACATATACTATGAGTTTCAAGACTATACTATCAAAATATTTTTCAAAATAGCGATTTTCAAATATTGAAGGTGGCTTACCCTACCCCGGGTAAGGTGGTACCCTCAAATTTTATTTAGTCAAAATGAACGCAAATGATGTAAAAGAGATTACCTAGATGCCCTTTGACACTCTCTGTGGAGTTTTAGCGCCACTGGGAAATATCCTTAGGGGGAGTGGTAACCATTCTAGCAGGCTCTTCAGGGAGACGGAGAATATGTCCAAGGAATCTCAGTTGGCGCCTTTTTACACGGTAAATAAGAGGCTCAGTCTTGGTCATGTCATAAATGGTTGTGTTTGGGACATGATTTATGCGTTTGATGTTAAGCATTATCCTGTAGCACGAGGTAGCAAAGGCATTTATGTTGCACTCCCTATCTTGAGATGAAGACATGATCACAATATAACTAGTCGGTATACTAAAAAAAACCTAATTATTTCTGCGCATAATTAATTCGCAAGAAAAAAACAGTCATCACATTTGTTTAAATATTTAAATAAATGCTGCTAAAATTTAAAAAAATCAGTGAAGAGAAGATCAACCAATCTTGACCTCATAGCAGCGGTGAATTCAAATCTATTTTATGACAATGCTCTTAATCCCTCCATCAATATGTGATAACTGGGTAATGAATATACACTTGAGTTGATCAATACTAACAGTATGGTTTGGAGTGAATGTTCATTTTTCAACATAAAAAACATATATACAATCCCCGAAAGTTCCGAGAAAATAGCCCCCAGAGTTGGACAACTGGTGTAGCGCCCTCATTTTTTCAGAAAAAGTTGAGAAATGTTACCAGAACATTTACAATCAAAATGCATCCAAAAAACCTACAAAATGCATTGAAAATATTTCTTTTTGCACTGTAGTATTAGGTAATAGTCCTAAGATCAGAATTAAACTACAATTTTAATAACTTGGGAGTAATAAGTACCATTTCTGATTAATTCTATAATCATTGTGCCACAGGATGCCCAGCGACAAAAAAGTGTTGATTGTCGTCTACAAGGACTGAAATTATTTACTGGCGTGGAATCAGCAGGTGCACGTCCTCCCCCCCCCCCCCCCCCCCCCCCCCCCCCCCCCCCCCCCCCCCTCCTACTAAATCCTGATCCGAGTCCTAGGCAAAAGCAGTCTGAGTCCGAGTTAACAGTAGTCATAGTCAAAGTTGACATCATTCAGAGTCAGAGTCAGTCATAACACTCGCAATCCGAGTCCTGGTCCTGGTCCTGCAAATATCCGAGTCACAGTCCAAGAAAATGAACTAATATCATGTTAAACATGAATGGCTCAGGTTTGCTCGATGAAGTGTCTTCATCGTCATCGTTGTCTTTGTCATCATCAGAATCAGCAGCAGCAGCAGCAACAGCAGCAGCAATATACAGGGTGAGTCAGAAAGAAGGGCACTTTTTTACAGAAGCATCATAGGTGCCTGCATGCCTGTATATTATCTAAAACCAAATATTAAAAACGTTATTAACTGTTGACTAAAAACCGTTATAACACTAATAGCTTAGACATTATTATAAATACTTGATATGTTTACGTACAAAATTGTTTAAAGGTCAACGTCATTGTGCGATCTTTTTGCGGAGTCCTAGTGATACGTTATTAACAGCATAATTTTGTTCGGGCCTAGTTGAAATACTCGCCATATGAATATACCTAGGATGTACCATGGATACTTGTGGGTGATTACATTAAACAAAACAAAAGACAGCGGTTCAATCTAAGGCTAGTGTAGTCGAGAAATATTGCTGTTTGTAAAGACAAATGAAAATAGAGTTCCTCAACAACAACAAAATTGTTCTCACGCCTTTTCGAGACAAGATGTACCTGATAATAGGGAGCTGTCGATTTGGACGACGGACGTTTAAGATGACACCTCGAGTCATGTGCGCATGCGTCGACTAAGCAATCCGTCGGTCGTCTGATTTCTGGGACCTGTCTTCGGCTGATTATAGGGAGCTTTCGATTTGCACGACGGATGAATCTAGGACGGTTGAATGACACTTTGAGTCATGTGCGAATGCGTCAATTTTGTCATCCGTTGGTCCTCTAAATGCTACAACGCGTAAAGGGACTAACAACCGACGTGGGGACGACGGTGACATTTTATGTTTTACCGTCGTACGAGCGTCCGTCACGCAAATCGAAAGCTTAAAATCACAGGTCCCAGAAATAGGACGACCGACGGATTGCTAAGTCGACGCATGCGCACATGACTCGAGGTGTCATCTTGTCGTAGAAGCGTCCGTCGTCTAAATCGAAAGCTCCCTATTATGCAGCATGCCGACGCAGCTTCTCTGTAAATATATGCAGCGATGGATTTACTCATGATAGACTAGTCTTCCCTGAGTGACATCCACCCAGGCCCAGTGTGACCTCACGAAATAAAGCTTACGGTCTATTCCGTAGCCTACCCTGGGTGACGTCACTCAGGGTAGACTATCATATGAGTATATCCATCACTGCATATAGATACATGTATAGATATAAAATGTGATTCGATCTATGAAAAACCCGCCACATGGTGGGTTTTTTTATATTGGAGATATTTAAATCACAAGAAAGTTGAAACTGTGCTGATTACAGAACTGTTTCGATCATTCTTCGACGATCAATACACAAAAAGTTATGAGTGAATGATGATTGTGATGTCATAAAAAGCTACAAAACAAGAAATCATGAAAACAGGCCAAAAAGATACATATTTCAATAGAATAACATTATAAGGTTAATAAGAAAAGTGTCAGTAAGTTTTTGAAGGTGAAATTTGATAAAATATGATGACAAAAAGTATTGGACATTAATTCTCTTTAAAAAATAAAAAAAATCTTTATTTTTTACCTTTCCCCATAATCCCTAGTTCACATTTTGCGACATCCGACGTGATTCCACAGATCGCTTCACAAATGACTGATTAGATACGATTATTTATGGGAACCGTTTTGTACGACAGCTATCAGTGCGAGCACATGCTAAACAAATGTGTCTTCTATAACCTATGTCTCTATTTGCCTGATTCGTGTTGTCAGAAAGATTTAATGTTTTGGCCATATTATCTGATAATCATCTCATGTCGTCTGGGCAAATTTCAGAACATTCAATGTTGCTATTTCGGAGACATGTTTTGAATGTAAATATTTACCGACATGTTGCATGGGTAAATTTCAGGACATTCAATATAGCTATTTAAGAGATGCAAGTCTTAACACTTTCCATGCGGCACTTAGTTTATCATAATATAAAACAGATTTTACAGAAAACCTTTTCGAACTTTCAACGTCTATATCTCAAGGATTACTGAACCAATACCAGGCATTTTTGTAAATATTTTAATGTATATTTCTCATGGTGATTCCAAATCAAAATGGTGATGAAATTCAATACATTTAACATTTTTGAAGCATTCTGTGAAATTTTGGAACTGTCGTCTGCAGACAACTGCTGCGTGGAAAGTAAACGTAAAGTGTTAAATGTCCATATACTGACTAAGCGACCTTTTCAGTCTCATTTGTCTAGGGTTACGTGTCCGAGGATCCGATCACAGAAAATACACATTGCAATTCTTTCAAAATTAGTACATCACACATCTTAAGGCACATGTTACATGAGTGTAGGGGAAGGTGGGGTAATGGCGGACACATTTTGTCAGAGAGGTATAACCATGGGTATAACACACATATAATACGTCATATAACAATAAAAATCATGTAAACACAAAGCACTGTGAAGGTTCTACCTTTTATCAAGTTTTTATCAACTCATCATTTTGAAATTCGAAGCTACGACGCAATAAACAAAATGGCGTCGTCCGGCATTACCCCACACTCTGGGGGTAATCCCGGACGTTATTTATCAATGGCAGCCCTCTTTTTATTGGACATATAGCATTTCAATGGGAGTTTAAAAATACCCTTTTTAAAAGTGTAGCAGAAATCAAAGAACAATGTCACATATTTATATGGTCAACAACTATTACCGATTTATGATGTTTATTGACCACGCCCATATTGGTTACCATGGAAACGGTACATGTCCGGGATTACCCCAATCCATGTACAATGTATGGGCACATCCTCTCTTATTATTATGCTCATCATTGTGACTCCGAATTCATTTATCTTTTTTATCAGAAGGTATCATACATTACATAAAAAAATAATAAGACTTTGTTTCCTTAATGTAGAAATACCAGTTTCAAAGAGAAATTAATGCACCAAATATCAATTTGCCCAAAAAGTGGATTTGGCAACGTGAGCCAGCTAACGTGTGTGATCTAAATGTAAATAAAATTAGCAACAGTTTTTTGAAAGATATTATGAAAGGATGGTTGAAGTTACGTAAAAAGTACGAGATTGTTGATAAAATTATATGGTATAATTCCAAAATTAAGATTGGTAAAAAAAACTGTCTTTTATAGAAGTTGGAGTAACAGTAATATTAATTTTGTATCAGATTTAATTGAATCCGACCATTTGATGAGTTTCATGGAATTCAAGAAGAAGTATCATGCTGTGAAAACTAATTTTGTTGAATATTTTGGAATTGTTCAAGTATCAAAAAGAATTTAAAGGAGTCATGTTCTAAGTTATTTACTTTGACTGGTAATTATGAGAGGAATGAACAGCTGCTAACGGATATTTTATTAACAAAAAGAGTCTGTAAATTTGCCTATGAAAAGATAAGGTACCATGTAATACCAAATGCGAAGCAGTATTGGGAAGGTAAGGCTTAATTTGATATTGATTTGTCACAGCCAATTACTGACTGGAAGGAAGTGTACTCATTAGCTTTTAAATGCTGTATGGACTCATATACAAGATATTTCCAGTTTCGTTATATTCATAATATTCTACCAACAAACTATTTTTTGTTTAGAATTGGTTTAATAGATACTGATATATAGTTTCTGCAAAGTGAATAGAGAGACAGTAAAACATCTCATGTGGGAGTGTAATGTAACAAAAGATTTTTGGAACAATCTTAGTGCATGGATGAATACTGGGCTAAATATATTTTTCAATGTGAATTATCAGAATATATGTCTTGGCTTATTTAATGAAGATTTCGACTTTTTCAAAAATATAATTATTCTTTTGGCAGAACGTTATATTTATAGATGCAGAGTTGAAGAAAAGAAACTTAGTATCTATGTCTTTAAAGAATTGGTGAATATGACTAAAAAATCAGAGAAAGTCATTGCAGAAAGGAATAATAGAATGGCATCCCATAACAAAAGATGGGGGATATTGTTTTCATAATATTGTTTTCATAATATTGTTTTCATAATATTGTTTTCATAATGTTTTCTTTATAAAAAAAAATAGCATTAGGCCCTTAAGTGCCTATATAATAGTAAAACTTTGTCTGGCACTTGTGGCGTCTGAATGTTGATGCCTTGTCTGTATTTGATGTATTTTGTGTAGTGTTATTTTTGTATTTTGTTAATCTATTGTTGTATGTCATAACATTTAAAAAAAAGTCCCTATAAACGGGCTGGAAAGAGAAGAAAAAAAAGTGATTTTTGTAACTCTCGCGAGAATTTGCGAGACAACCATCCCATTTAGGTTTTGTGTGATTTCAATGGAGAGGCACCTAACATCATAGGGTGGCAAAATACCACCTTCTTTCACCTGCCTTTAGATACAGCCCTGCCCGTGATTACCCCGCGTCCGTGATTACCCCACTCTCCCCTAATAGCTGCGTTTAAATAAATCGGACAACGTGCCAATAGTGATTTAGTGAAATACGGAATTTGTGAAAGTGTCATTGTAGAACTAGTGACATTTAAACATGCCTTTATCCTTCCTTCTTAACTGAAAGCCAGCCCCCCCCTCCCATCCACCCAATAGAAATCCCGGTCACGCCACTGTACGTACGCCCGTCGATCAGATTCGCTTTTTCGTCGCCCTTGCTGATAGTTAGCCTATTCTTAGTTGTGCAAGTGGCAGGGGATTAATGTATTACACCATTCTATCATAGACTTGTCTGTTGATACAGATATGATATAGGGCTGGATTAAGATCACACTAATCTTTCAGTCGCCTATCTTCCCCCATCCCGGGTTATACGCCTATGGTAGAACGGAAACAAGTAATGACAAATATGTTATACTTTCAAAACATTGCAGCCGCAGAAAAATAACCGGTTGGCCCCATAAATATGAAATGGTATGTTGATTTGATTTGATACTCATCACGTCATGAATTTATATCCAAGTGGCAACTGTTGAATGCAACATGCACGTGATACGACGCAAATCCTTCATAAATAATGTTATATAACGCTTTATGCTTTCGTCAGGGGCGGAAATTTCTTGTTAGGTGTGGGGGGGATGATAAGTTTTGACCCTAAAAAAATACATTTAGCTGGTACCATCCAGGCGGTGCGCAGCACCGCACTCCGAGCTATGGTCGGACAGGGGGGAGTCTGAGGGGGGATGTGCCCCCCTCAGAAGTAGAAAAAAATTCAATTTTCAAACTCCTTTGGTGCGATCTGGTGTATACTTTTGACGAATATTGTATTGAAAAGCCATCGCTTCATTTTCAATAAATATTTTGTTTTTATCAATGAAAAAAAGAAGTTGAGCATTTTTTATACTGATATATTGTTGATTTTAGTACAGATGGTTCAAAAGCTGCAACAGGGGGGAGTCTGAGGGGGGATGTGCCCCCCTCAGAAGTAGAAAAAATTTCAATTTTCAAACTCATTTGGTGCGATCTGGTGTATACTTTTGACCAATATTGTATTGAAAAGCCATCGCTTCATTTTCAATAAATATTTTGTTTTTTATCAATGAACAAAAGAAGTTGAGCATTTTTTATACTGATATATTCTTGATTTTAGTATAGATGGTTTAAAAGCTCCAACAGGGGGAGTCTAATGGGGGATGTGCCCCCTCAGAAGTAGAAAAATTTCAATTTTCAAACTCATTTGGTGTAATCTGGTGTATACTTTTGACCAATATTGTATTAAAAGGCCATCACTTCATTTTCAATAAATATCTTGTTTTTATCAATGCACGAAAGAAGTTGAGCATTTTATACTGATATATTCTTGATTTTAGTATAGATGGTTTAAAAGCTCCAACAGGGGGCGTCTGAGGGTGGGGGATATGCCCCCCTGAGAAGTAGACATTTTTTCAATTTTCAAACTCATTTCGTGCGATCTGGTATACTTTTGACCAATATTTTATTGAAAAGCAATCACTTTATTTCTGATCAATATTGGCTTTTAAAATAGGCAGATAGGCCTATACCAGAAAGAAGTTAATTAGTTACCGCCAAAAGATGGATTCTTAACGTACATACGCGTATGTATCCTAACCAACGTTCTTATGTCCCTCCCTCCCTCTCTTTTTCCTTTTTTTCTCTTCTTTTCCCCCTTTTTTTCTTTCTTTTTTTCCTTTTCCCCCCCTTTTTTCCTTTTTTTTTTTGGTAGATGTGAAAAATCAGGGGGGATGATTACATTGACCATCCCCCCAGGTCAAAAAGTGGGGGGGATAAATCCCCCCCATCCCCCCCGGGATTTCCGCCCTTGGCTTTCGTGGACTTTTTAAAGTCTAGCTTAAAGTATAAATGTACATGTATATTAGATACAGCGGTCGCCCCTCAAAATGTAAACGTAAAAGTAGAGTTTATTATATTAGCATGTAATGCGATCAAGCAAAATGGGTCTGAAGTCGATAATGTCTTATTTTGGTTTTACTTGATTGTATTAGTTATTTTCAAAGCTATATTTTGCAGACAACTTCAACACAAATGGACACTTAATCCCAAAGATATGGACTATTGAAGGGTTTTCAAAACAATTGAAACACAAGAGTGTCTATCCTTTGCTTGGTTAAATTTCAACAATCAATATTCCCGACTTCCGACTCATTTTGCTTGATCACATCCCATAAAAAATAGCCTTAATCAAAATATACATTTGACGCGTAGGCTGACCATTATACTCAATAGTTTCACCCCAAGTTGAAAGGTGACGCCGTCGCTTCATTTCTGCGATCAACTCAAACGCGATGATGTTCCCAATCACGTAATCAGAGAAGAATGTTAGCTGCTGCTCGGTTTTGCTGCGTCCGTAGTGCTATTTCTAGATTACGCTTTGGTGTAACATATTAACTTGAGTGAGGGGACATAGTGCACGATGCAGTGTTTACAGGTGCCTTTGTCAAGATCACGCACTTCCAACTAACAGAGTACATACCCTCATGTTTACAGTAAAAAGCTTTAAAAGTTTGTCGTCAAATTTGTGTTATTTTTCTTACCGCATGATCCTGACAATATCGTGTTTCTCGATGTTGAGACAAGATTGTGTTTGTAACCACCCTGTTGACGCAATCTTTTACAGCTATGTTTGCATGTGATTATTCTGTACGCAGCTTTGCGATGCTCTGAACTTAAGGAGAATATCAACACTGGGTCAAGTACTGAATTAGCCACAGCCGAATAGTAGTGAAAACCTATCATGATGTCAAAGGTCGAGGAGAAGTAGATATCGTCGTTGAATTCGTTGTGCAGTAAGTGAACATGATACGGCAACCATAACATGGCAAAGGAAAGAGTAATGGCAAGCAGGACTATAATGCCCTTTTTACGTTGGCCCATTGAATTCCTAACACCGGGCTGAAATTCATGGTCATCTTTAACAAGTGCGCTAGATTTGGAGATTCGTCTGGCGATAGAGAAATAACAGTAAGACACTATGCAAAGAGGAATGAAATAGATGACCAGGAAGCGGCCAACCAGAAACCAACGATAGTTGTTGTTCATCATCGGAGCAACAAGACAAACTCGGGCTTGGTAAGCTTCGTTTATGTACATGTCTGCCCACCACCAAGAAAAACCTGCCATGACGATCGATAGTACTGCTATAATGATGACAGCGAGAATGGTGAACAGCCACATTTTTGAAGAACTTCCCATTGGAAATTTGACGACACCGAGATAGCGTTCGATGCTGCAGGCTGTCAATGAGAAAATACAAAGAGCCTGGGCGAAGATAGGAAACGCGTATCTGAAGTAACATAATCTATCAGACCATTGCCACTGGCTTATGTACGGGCTTTCCAGATAGACCGCATTTAGATAGCTTGTTGTCAGCACTATGACATCACCAACAGACATCAATATCAAGAGGATATTACTCTTCTGTTTGATAAGACTACGGTCCAAGAATACTACGGTGCAGAAGAGGACATTGCCAAGAATACCGACCAGGCAGAATATACCAAGCGGTACTAGAGTTCCAATATCATACGAATATATATGTGGGCCGCTGGTGGTAGAGTTGGCCGTATTGTTTGCTTCATAAGAGTATAGACTCGTTGCGGTTGTCGGCTGGGTTATTCCTTGCGACATAATGTTAGACTTTCAAAACTCCAAAAATTAGTTGAATTCGATCAGTTCAAATCTTCACCGCGACCTTAGTAAACAACACACTTTTTATTTCTTGTTTTACTCGGCGTTTGTTGTCGTGCACAGCATGGGAACGGTTCAGCTATGCGTACCTGGCAGTAAAAGGCATAAATAAAGCATGTCGATAAAACGCTGCTAACAGCACAAATGTAATTACCGAAATTCCCGATCGGTCATCCTGGATTTTTGTCTCCTTTACCGACACATGCGTACACATTCGTACACTTGTTTTCGTAACAAAATTTCTCCTTTGGTTTATGGGTACTCAGATCTGATGATAAATTCCACGACAACAAGCTAACACACTGAATATGTAGAAAGACAATTTAGAAGCTAGCCCAGGTATAATAGTGCTATATTACCTGCCCTTACGCCACGGGGTGTGGTGAATGGCTGATGGTAAAATGGTGCCGTTGATTTACGTTATCTGAAATGAACAAATAATCATAAAGCTATATTAATATAAAGATACTACATCATGTACATTGGGGAAATATCAGTAAGATATTGCCTACCATCATCAAATAAGACTTCCATAAAGCGTATACATGTGATTCACATTGACAGGTTCCATATTGTGAGACCTTCGCGATGGCCTGTTTACATACTAATGAATGATGATATGGGCGTCAAACATCGCCTACCAATGTTGAGACCCAAACATACGGTCAGCCAGGAGAAAAGAGTGACCCCCTTCTCTGATGGCTTTCACCAGGATGACCAGTTCAAACTACCCGGGGTTTAAAAGACAAAGTGAAGTGAAGAAAAAAAGAATGAAAGGGGAAGAGGAAGAGAAAAGAAAAGATGAAGAAAAATGACGGGAACAGAGCCTTAACCAAAGAGGGCGGTAATTATTAAGGGCCATTTCGTAACCTGCTTGAAAAATGTTTAGAGATTTGTTTGGGGAAAACGGGATTCATTAAACCGAAGGGTCGTTATTCTGCCTCACTATAAAATATAAAATATATAAGGAAACACATACTACATGTAGGAAACACATACTACATGTATAGCATCTCGTCACTATGTCAAAAATATACTGCATTAACCTGAGACTAATATACCTCACCTCAGGTATGTTTGTCTCAGGTTAACTGTTGATACTGACATGTTCATTCATGAGGGAAATGGTGTAAAATAACTCCCCGAGATGACTGAAAACCGATGGCTCACGGTCTCCGATCACAAAGGGGACCTATTTTGCACCATTTCCAAAATACCAGGCGGGCCCGACAACCAATACATCTCGATTTTTTTAGATTATTCCTTGTCTTTTTGGGGGGTGGGGTGGGGGCGGGAGTTATGATCAATTTGAAATGTGTTATCATTATATGGTCGTCTCTCTCTCTCTTTTTTCTCTTGATTTTTTCTTCTTTTTTTCTATTATTTTCTTTATTTTCTTTTAAATGTATCAGTGGTCAGGAATGGTAAAACTAATCGTATACAAATAATGAATGTTTACGAGAGCAATGGTAAGAATATTTTCATGAGGTGAAAGATAAAATGTTCCTTTCAACGAATCGAAGCTGAGTTGAATGGAACATTTCATCTTTCACCGAATAGAAATATTCTTACCATTGCACGAATGAAAAACATTCATTATTTGTTTTATATAACACCTTCGGTAGATTATTTGTCATAAAAGAACTGGAATTTGGTAGGCCTACGCTACTGAGTAGGCCTAAGATTATTTGATTTAAACTTGATCATTTTAATTAGGCCGAGCCATTGCCTAGAAGCGTGCCTTCTTACTTCCAATATTTGTCTCATGTAGAGCATTTACATTAGTCCCGTCAAGACAAGAAGGCAATTATAATCCAAGATATGCAGGCAATAGAACAAACCATAAACCTCCCAGCAGCTTCGATTTACGGCACATTCGCCGGAAGATTTGGTTGTTGGGAGACTATGCGCTAAGGGGACAATCATCGTCTACGTACAAAGTTATTTGTTCTACAAATGTTAATATACCATACCACTTTTGTCTTGCACCGTGTACGTGTCTTTGTGTGTGCTCTTTAAATGTCCATTCGAAAAATTGAAGTGAGAGGGGAACTCGAGTGGCTACTAATCTCAACTGAATTAATTTCAAACCAATCGTCACACCTTAATCAACTCATCCATGATCCATGTATAATAGATGTGTAGCCTATAGTATACCAGGCGATCAATCCATAGAACAATTCATATGGGGTTGCCATCGCATTAATAATTAGCAGACTCCAATGACATGACAACTTATATTGAATTCAGCGGCGCGGCGTAACGTTTCTTGGTCTTGATATATTGATATGTATATCATACAGCGTGTCCCCCAACTTATATTGAATTCAAAGGATATAAAGCGTGTCCCAAAAGAGAATGGGTCCAAATACTGGAGAGCTTACAACTGTAAAAGTGTTTTATATATTTATTTTTCCCGTTTCAAATGTTCAATTCCGACAATTAATTTAAGATGCAGATTTGTACAGTTTTTTGTTGGTCGTTAGTTTATCAGGTAGAAAATACAAAGAAATACAAGTGCGGCAAGGAGAGATAATTTGTCCTCGAGACCTCTTGGCTGAGTATGACTTCATTACAATTTATGATAAGGCGACGGGAAAAAGAAAACCTGTTCTAATGTGCTTTTGTTTTAAGAGGGGGCGAGGGGGCGGTGGGTGGCACCCTATATGTTACTAAATGCCATTGCATGTTGTGGTTGTCTTATTTTAACGTCCTAGAGAAGGTACAAAGTGCTATAAATGTACCTAAATGTGGTATTTGCGTGTTTGTTTTACTTTTATTTAGACCAAAATCTCTAGTGTTTACTTGACTGGTGTTATGTTATATGATTTTAATGTTTCCACCGGTCTTAGAATCTACAAAGCCTGTCGTACCTAACATATTTTTTTGGGCCCGTAGCGACAAAATGTTGGGCAACCCCAATTGATTGCTCTTAGGCGGAAGACATCTAGATATTCAAAACAATGATTTGAATGAACCAGTTTGCTCTAAAGTTAACCACACAAAGCAACAGGGACTTGTAGTTAGTGGTGTGGGACCATACACTTGTTTAAGTATTTTGGTAGCATGTAGAGATAGGAAATTCTCCTGGCAAGTAACCATCTTCATGATAATGGTTAATGGCACGTGATTAGTTTTAATTAGCCAATACACAATAGTCGTGTTGATCTGAATCACATTGATATGAAAAGTCATGGCTCCAACACTCAGAATATTATGATTACTCACGACTCAAACCATGTGAAGATTTTTCACTAACCCGCTATTGCAAATATTGTATCCCCTTGGTAGCGGTTTGTAAAATTACAGCGGTAGGCCCGTATAATACTAGTTGACGTGTATGCAACGTAAAAACGGGAAAGGCGTTGTTTTTGCTACTTCAGTGAATTACATCGACGGACCCCATTATAATCCAGATACCATATGAGCTGTTATATCCATATACCCAATGCCCTTATCCAGCAGATCATCTAGATTTGGTATTCCAGGTACCCAAGAGCCCTATCAGTGCCACGGTATCCTTAATAATCCAGACATACCATGTGCCATTAATAATAAAGTGACCCCATCAGTGGCGGATACAGGGGGGCTGAGATTTTGACAAAATACCTTTTTGTGTGTTAGTACCACTGTACCTTTTTTAGAGACATAGGTAGGTTCCGTCGGTACGTGTGTAAGTTCTACCATGCGATTTTCTGCCGGTTTTGAGACAACAATATCGCTACCCCCCACCCCCACCTCAGCAGAATTTCACGAGCTGACGGCAAATAAAATTGAGGACCTTTTACGATTATTTTTTGGTACAATTAAAAAAAAAGGTTTTGGTCAGCCCCCCGTAAATTTTAATCCTGGATCCGCCACTGCCCATATACCATATACCCTTGGTGCCCTTGATTATTCATGTAACATTCCATGTATTTTAATAATACAGATAACCCACGTTTTCTTATTATCCAAAGTGGGACCTACCCACTCAGATGTGCCCTCAGGCCTATAACTTATAGGCCTACACAGATACTCCTAAATACACCAGCTATCCTATGAGACCTGAATAACCATCAAGGTAGCATCAAATGTGTGTCGTTGGAGCCAAAAGGGGAAGAGCTTCATTGAAATTGAAGAAATAATTATTGGTTACTCGTAGTACAAGTTGCCTCAGTTAATAGCAGAGAAGCCACGATTGACAATATGGCTGGATGTAGGCAAACAAAGTTGACTTGCCCTTTTTAAAAGCGGCCAACAACTGGGTCGAATGATCGGTTTTTTTGTTTTTGTTTAGGTCAACATGCAGATACTACACAAGAACACCGATTCCAAAAATGCTTAACATACATCTTTCTTCTTTCTTAAAACGCTTACTTTTAATAATTAACAAATATGTGAGTAATTGACAATTGATGCTTTAAGTTTCCGTTAATCATAAACAGAACAAAATTTGCTTTTAATTATAACTTATATAGGATATTCAAAATAGTTAGGACATTTAAAAATAAAATCCTTTTTAGATTCTTGTGTCGGTCGCAAAGGGCAAGTCAGCTTCTTTGTTGGCCTTATTATATTGTGCTTCACTATATTAGAGTCAGCATAACCTCAAAAATAAAATGAGCACTCTACTCCCCCAGTGGCGTAGCTCAGGGGGAAGCAGGGGGGGCAAATGCCCCCCCCCCCCCCTGACGAAAAAAACCAATTTGAGCCCCCGCCCCCCCCCCCCCCCCCCCACCCCCCTAAAAAAAATAAAGGGGGTGAGAAAAAAAGGAAATAGGAAAAATTTGAGAAAAAAGATCGAGGTTATTAGCCAAATAGAAGGAAAAATTGTACATATAGTACATTTATTGTGCGATTTTTTTTTGACTGTGCGATTTTTTTTGACTGTGCGAATTTTTTTTGACTGTGCGAATTTTTTTGACCTCAACCCCCCCCCCCCCCCCCCCCCCCCCACACACACACACTTACGTGAAATTCACGAGGTAAGTGACTACAAAAAAAATTGGGGCAACCTTTTACGAAAATTTTAGAAATCTTGCCCCCCTGAAAAAAATCCCAGCTACGCCACTGTACTCCCCCCCCCCCCCCCCCCTCCCCGGTGATACGATATCATGTACATGTCTATATAAAATATAAAGTAACAACACGTTTTCAGTTGGCAGGTATGTACCTTCCCAAATTAAATCATTTTTTATTAGCTTACTACAGTAAGCTAAAGCGACCTGACGCGAAAGGTCACGGTATAGGTCAAGGGGAAAGTGCGACTGTGAAATATGGTTTTATCTTGGTCACACAAGTGGTATTTGTCGGGAAATGTACTTGAGATAGTGAAACAATATGATCGCATAAATATGTTATAAAATGGGCCTGATTGCCATTCGACAAAATAGGCAATTTCGCGTTATTTTCTTTATTGTCATAACTGTATTGAAAATGCATGTAAACGCTATGATAGAAAAGTTGATTAACACATGGCACGCATGTATCATGACGTACAAGCGTGATTGTCTTATTGTGATTGGTTTAACTACTAGAGATCATTATTATTCATGATACGAAATCAGCGGAAAGTAAAAATACAGCCGTCAAAGTGAAAAATAGGTGGGGAGGTCGTTTTTCGTTAATTGATGTTAATCGCAATTAGAAGATTCATAAGATGTTAATCGCTTCTGTATATATTCTTCAAACTATATCTCCGATTTCAGCGGCCAAAATTAATGGAAAATAATGTTTTCAAAGGTTTTTCATCATGAGGTGCTGTTAGAAATTCGCGAAAAAGAGTAAAACTTACGAATATTGCCTTGCCAAAATGTTGAATTTGCGTGATTTATCGTGCCGTATATCTTTTATTACCCCCACCAGTTTGGTATCGTCTGCCATTGGCGATACATCAAATGTCAAATCTACATATTATAGTCCGATGTAAATGAGGCAATTACATTTACCGAGTTACCCCCGTCTGTTTCAATGTGTCGTGAGCTTTCCTCGACCAATAGCACGTGCGAATATGTGAGGGTGCAGTGTTTAATAACGAAACAATCGAAGTCTCTACGGGTTCACTCATTTTTTGAAAGTCGTGTTAACGGGGGAGGGTTGGGTTTAACGGCACATTTATGTATTATATTTAGATATTGTGTAACTTCCGCCATGTCGAAATTCCACATTTAATACAAATTTACTCAATAAATATTCATAATGACATGCCGCATGTTTATATTATAGCTCAAGTAATTTATTGAAAATAAAAACATTGTTTAAATAAAACATGACACCCCTTTCAAAAGTGAAAGCGTCCAACCCCCAAAAAGTTTTGAGCATGCCGCGGCCGTGTGTTCTGAGAAAATAATGGCGTCATCTCACCTTATTTCATGTTCTGTTTCTTGTTGTTCTGTAATATCTAATTACTTCAAGTTGTTTTCATCTGCATCTACTTTGACGTTAATTTTTAGCAGATAAAAAATGACTACGAGTGAGTCGAAAGGCTGATATACTTAGCCTAGACGTGAGTACAAAACCAAATGAAAAGGGGTATACATCATCGTCCAACTCCGCCTGTTCCTCGTACGGTTGTTCTCCTACTAAAAAAGGAACCCAAGAGTATGGCGCCGCTCACATCGCCAGCGGTGTGTGTTTACGTACGCACGATGTTGCTCTAAAATTCGCTTCATTGTGCACATTTGGTTGCACTTATAAAAGTTTTATGCATTTTGGTAGTACACAAAATTATTCTGATGGTAAATCTTGAACGAATCGCGATTTTAATATGTAATGTTAATGTCCGGAAGCTGATTAAAACCGGTGCAGATTTGACAATAATAAAAGGCAAATGAAGACAACACAGAGAACAGAAGTACATACACTTTGGTGGACATTTAGTATATTTTATTGCGTTTTCACTTCCTCGAAAATCTGGACTACGATTTTCGTAAATCCCGAGTCCCGCCCGAAAAACAAAATCGAGTCCCGGGAGCCAGAACATCCCAGCCTATGCCTATAGGCTATAGCCTAGGCTATAGGCTATCATCCCAGTAAGACACTTTTGCCCAAGGGGGGGGGGGGGGCGTTTTCACCTAAAATTTTCGTAAAAGGTTGCCCCAAATTTTTTCCAAGTCTGTCACCTCGTTAATTTCACGTAAGTGGGGGTGGGGGCTGGGGGAGGGGGGGGGGGGGGTAGAAGTCAAACAAATTCGCACGTCAAAAAATTTCCCACGGACACACCATTTCACAGTCCAAAAAGCACTGTAGTCAATGTTTTATGAGTAGTTTTACTATCATTGATATTTGAAACTAAGAAAAACGCAATTTTTACCTTTACAAAAAAAATTAAAGGGGGCGATCGCAACCGTCGCCCCCCCCCCCCCCCCCCCCCCCCCCCATCTGACGGGCCTGGCTATGTATGGTATGATTAAACCAGGGAGGTGTAATATCTCTCTGGTTAAACTATATGTAGTAGTACTATTTTGATATCAGAAGAAAAGCCTATCTTATTTTCAATATTCCCCTAAACCAATCACCTCGGTAGATGTTATTGTTACTTATTGAACCATCCAGAAGAGAGCGCCAATTCCCCAACTGGTTTTGTGTAGTAGTTTCTCTTCCCCGCGCGTGCGCATCCATTTTGGCCGCCGCGTCAAAAAAATTGTTTTTTTCTTCATTTCTTTTTTTCAAATTTTTTTTCAATTTTTTTTCTTCAAATTTTTTTTTTTTCAATTTTTTCTTCTTCAATTTTTATTTTTTGAATGTTCTCAAGATCACACTGATGTTGTCAGGCCCGTAGGAAGGGGGGGGGGGGCGATGGTGGCGATCGCCCCCCCTTTGAAAATCTTCCCCGGAAAATTTGTACTAAGATGAAAAAATTTCGCGCGCTACGCGCGCATTTGTCTTCCCAAAATGCAATATTCTTTGCTACAAGCTTGTTTAGAGCCAAAATGTACCTCGATCGTGCAAAAAAATAGGTGCAAATTCGAAAATTTTCGAAGTCTTCCGGTGATTTTTTTTGGAAAACGCCCCCCCTTTGAAAAAAGTGTCTTACGGCCCTGGTTGTAAATGGAGAACGTGTCAATATTTAAAAAAAACCTGTTAAAATCAAAGAACAACATAACAGGCAAACTGTTAAATCAAAACATGATACAAATTAAACTGTATCTGCATCAGATGATATAAATAAACCGTGGGTAAAACTGGTGTTTTAAAATACCAGTGTGGTCTTCGCCTTCGGAACATTTGTTTGTCGTTTTTGGCTGGAAATGATGTATTTATCAAGATATTCCCGAGATCACACTGATATTTTGTAAATCTAGAATACACATCTTTTCTTATTTAGCTTTGTATTCCTGAAAGAGAAAAAATAGAGAATAAATCCTTGTGTTATATTAAAATTAACATGTAAAATATCGCGAGCAGTTTCCAGTATGTACCCATTTTAAGGTTATAAAGCTAGTCTTAGAAAAGTGGCGGCCATTTTGAAGCAAAAACATTTCCACCATGTTGGAAAAAGCGAAACCAGTTTTGGAAAAAGGGGCATTCGCCATTTTGGGAAGAAGAAAAAAAATAACCTCATCTTCCTTTTTTCAAAAAGTTAGCACGAGAAACTAGTGTTATTTTTACTTGGCCTAAAGATCCAGGGGCCATGGGAGTTTGGTGACCTGTAAATATTATTATTTTCATTAAAATTTAAATGATGCATATTTTCATAAAATAGGTGTTTGTATTTTGCCATTGTTATGTACCGAAGTTATTCATCTCTGTACATATTATTTATTGAACCTTCACACATTACAAAAGAGAACAATCATCTACCATTAGGTCGCACCATTTAATATCCAAGGTGTTTGGCAATATTTTGTTTTAATACCAGAAAGAGACTATTTCTTGATCTTATGAAATCTCAACCGAAACATATAGAAGGGCAAATGTGCTTACACGGTGAACGGTGAATGCATAATAATATACATGTATATTATTCTTGTTTCATGTAAGGTATAATATGGATTCGAGCTTTGCATCATTTGTTATATGCTGGACAGATTATAGTGGTTTACAATATGAAGAGTTTTTTTTTGCAAAAGGGCCTGCATCCACTTTGGCTCTTATTGAGAAAAAGTCAAAAAAAAAATGTTTCTAAATATTCAAGATGAGCAATTGAAAAACTGAATGGATTATGAAAGAGGTACACTACATACTAATTTAAATTAAAATACATTCCAAATGCGCTAGTTTCAAAAAAAATAAAAAATCATGTTTACATTTTTTGAAAATTTGGATGTAGGCCCTTTTGCAACAAAACTCCATCTGTTTGTACTAAGAGAATAAATACCACAAAAAAAAATCATTTATTTTAATCATTTAAAAAAAATAAGTTTGATACAGAAATGTATAGCTCACAATCATATGTTTCAAGGAAATAAAGTCTTTTTTTTTTAAAAAGACCTACATCTCATTGTAAACTATTGAAGTTGTTGTTTTGTTGCAAAAGGGCCTGTATCCCGATTTAATTCTGGACACAGGCCCTTTTGCAACAAAACATCAATTTCAATGACTGTTTACAATGAGAAAAAAAATGACTTTTTGAAAATGACTTTTTGAAAAATGTCTTTTTGAAAAAAATGCACCACAGCCCTTTTGCAACAAAGCTCTTCATATATAGACATGAGTTATGAATTTTCCCAAATTCTCAGCTGTAGTGAGCTTCTGCATCATTGATGCTCTCGTTTCTATATTACAAAAGTGCTAACTGTGGGCTTGCAGTGAACCATGCCTTGCATTATTCGAATCCATCCCAATACGGCAACCAATTTTTCGTTAATTTCATTGTCAATATAATATTTTATTATCAATATTTGATGGCACGAGCGCTAGCTGCAGCTAGTAGATGGCATGATACGTCTAAATTTGTAGGTCAAATGGCCCGGAAATCATGACAGCGTGAAAAAGAAAGAAGAAAAAAGCAGAAAACTCAAGTTCTGGGCTCCGGAGAAAATTTATAAATCACTTAGGGACAACTAATACTAGTGCGCATCCAATCAAATTGATTTCACATGTAGGAAAAGCCTGACAATAATATACAGGTATATCACAAATTAGTCTCCTTTTTTATATAATTTCGCGATTAACGTGCACACACAACAAAATAATTACACAGGTTCTGTCAAATTCAACCCGTTTGCGAGGTACTAGATCAGGGGTTCTCAACCTGGGGGGTCGTGACCCCCATGGGGGTCGTTTGGGGTTTTCCAGGGGGTCATGAAGGGCTCATAAATATAGGTTTTGGGGGAACCAAGTTACATTTCGCTTTAAAAAGCTTTGAAAAACCCAAAAGAAACGTTCAAATATACAAAATTACCTGCTCGCTACGCTCGCATCCAAACTAAGCAGTTTCATTTATGATATCCGGCTGGTGTTTTTATTCTTCAATTTTTGTTTTGGGGGTCACGGTACTGACCAGGAATGTCAAAAGGGGTCGTGGGGCAAAAAGGTTGAGAACCACTGTACTAGATGAACCTGCTATTTGCTGTTATAGTCAGTGTCATAAGTGCGTGCGTGCGTGTATATGAGTGCATGCGAACAATCGCACGTACGTGCGTGCGTAAACCCGGAAGTGCGTTCCAGACGCTTTCAAAAAAATGACCGCGAGTCCTGATTGGTCAATCGTGAAATCGTCACACACTTGAATGCACAGTTGCCCGCGCATTTCATGCATCTGGACAAAGCTCCGCGAACAACAATATAACACGATCGCGTGAAATAGCTCGAATTTCGTCCATAGCATTATGACAGAGACTATAGGTAAAAGTTTAGGCTACCTAACAAACGGATTCTTACGGACGTGTAGAATGCAGTAAATATTCAGATAATGTATGCAGATAAACTTGAGGTTTACATAATCGCGAGGTGTTTGATACAGAAATTGTGTTCTAATTTTCGGCAATATTTTACATAATGTATGTTTTTTTTAATCGCAGCAATATATACACCTTAATAAGCAGTTTTGGGAGACGATTGGAGGAGTAATAATGACTGACTTTCAAGGGTCAATAATACTGACCTCTTATAACAAGTAACAAGTCATGCAAGTCGTGCATGTATTTGGTGCAAACCTGCGTAAGGCAACATACATCCTAGACTATGATAGTATAAAAATAAAGGTCTGTCTCACATAAATTTGGGAAAATAACTATGCGATATGCAATTTTTTTAATGAAAGTATAGCATTGCGAAACGCGGAAACACCAAAATTGAGCTCATCGCTTAGGTTATGCGGCAAAAAAGACTCCACATATTTATTATGCGCGCGGGTATATTAGACATATATATGAGGGCACCAATTTACCAATTAGTGGATTAAACCGTCAAGAGGGTAGGCGCCCTTAGTAAACCGTGTTACAATAAAATGCTCGGTAGGACGAGGTAATGTTACACGTTATTCTGTCGTGGACTTAATTAAAGTGAATCCAACACAAATTTCATATTTTAAAACGAAGGGTTATAGAAATGATAAGGATTTTGTCCATTATGGTAATTACAACCCTCCCCACATAAATCATGTTGGTAATTTCGGCATTGGCTCCCATTTAAAAATATAATTCTAAATTGACGATACTTAACATGAAGCATCGGAATACATCATTTAGCCGGTGGATTTAATAATATAATCGACTTTCTATGAGATGCCATGGTTAATAATTGGTTTGTTGTTATGACCCGGTATCGCGTTCCATGCATTAATCATGTGTTTTTTTATTGGTACCTAAAGTACGGTATTATAAAAATAATAACTTAAAATAATCCATCCATAAAAACCAGATACAATGATGCAATCATGTACACGCGTTAACAAACCTGAATATCCATGTTGAGGATATAATATATAATATGATTGTGGGATATTTTGAATACTTCGGCAGTCTTAATTTAGTTTAACGTGTACAAGATAATATAAAAAGAATAGTTTTCTACAAGGCGCGTAAATGTCGAAGTAGTGGATTCTATTCCATTTGTGCAATGTACAGTATTCCCTATGTTGTAAAATGGAAGTTGTTAATGGGATTGCCTGCAGAAATGTGCTTTATGAATGCATGGCTCCCTATGGTAAACATGGTAAACGTTTTCATTGATTGATGGTAGATTTTAAGAATGTAGCCTGTGGAAATGAAATGATAGTGATCATAGTAATTGTTGAAATGGTTTAATCCATATGGGTAAATTTCAAATACAATTCACTGTTTGCAATTAAAGTTAGGAGACCTTAGGGTCTAACATGTTCTGGTGTGTCATGGACATCTTTCATTTTCAAACATCAGTTAGGAAACAGTCATAGGATTATTTCTAACTAAGTTTTATTGGTAAAATGTTTTATCTTACGATGTTATGACGAATTGTTTAGGGGGGGACTTACTTTTGGTGTTGTGTTTATAATATTTACCTGATTGGTACTGTTATACTTATGACTTGACAAGTTGAAAGGCATAGCAATGATCTTATTTTAAGGACACTTTACATAGTGGCAGCACAGAAGCACTAATGGGTAAAATTTACAAAGGGAACAAAATGAAACAAAGGAAGTGGAATCCTCGAAAGACTTGCACAAGTCTAGTATATTAATCAGCGTAACATTTAGCACAAACCCACGGATTTAAGTCAACCCTTCTACTACAAATCTAACGCCTTAAGATCAATGTATAATACTAATCCTTTTCCCGGTATATCATACAAATGATGCTGATATTTGTATAACCTTTCCAAACACGACACTTTGTGTGTATTTAGCATGTTTATGGTCCATTAACTATGCGAAAGTGCTCCTCCTTTTTGGCTCAACCTATATGGAAGACTGACTATTATGAGCCAGATCATTAAGCTGTTTTGTCTATGGTAAAACTAATAGCCGCGTGGAAAGTGATAAGCTTTCCTTTCGCTTTACTATGTCTGTATTCTGTATTTTCTTATATCCTACAGCCCTGTGACAATTTTCAAATCAATCGCCGATCGCCCTCAAAATAAGCAAGGCGTCAGTTTAAGCCGACTACAACTTGAAGTGTCTTGAAGTGTCATCTTTTCAATTAAGACGTAATGCCATTTGTATTTATATCAAGGTTTTAATAATCTATCATATTTGAACCACTTATGGTTATTAAATGGAACCAAAGTTTGAAGACACGTTTTGAAGGTATGTGGAACATCTCTCGTGAACTCTCGAAAAAAGGGTTCTTCAATCCCTAGACAATACAATGCATCACCCAGTTTAATAACAAATCGCAACAAATCTACACTATCCTCAGCATTGAAACCACGCGAAGCGACTTAAATATCTTATGGCATCACGTTTGGTGATTAAAGTAAAAATGTCACACGACTTTGATCGTAAAATCAAGGCACTTTAATATAAGCATCCGATTTTCAAGTAAATGAAATTGAAGTACACAATCAACGCCCTGTAGCTATTCTCATTTTTTTACTAATCTTCGGTGCTCATAACTTGTAACGAAAAATTGCCATCGTCACATATCATAAATGTACCAGACATCAACTAAACTCAATTTATCCGTTGATGATCGTAATATATCAATTGGCTACCCGACAGGAGAATTGTGTCAGCGCAATATATAATGGGGTTAAACATGCAAAGCTGGCTAGGCCATGGCCAGGCGAGGCAATGATTAGCTTCAAAAGTAACATTATCCATGTTGAATGGATATGAGGTGTATGTAGGTAATCTACAATCACATTTACATTTAGAAGAGGAGATCAACAAAACAATGGCTCGAAAAAGAATATTTCTTTAAAATTGTCAAAACAAGTCGTGTTAGGACTTTAAATAGGTAGCATTGATTGTATGCAACAGGAAATGCGTGATATCGTAACAATTTGTAACACTTTTTATACCAATAATATGGGGTGTTTAATTATGTAAAGAACATCAACACATAAATGAAAAAGTGTAATTTAGGTCCCAAATACTTAGGGTTTGGCAGAAACCGTGAACACGGATTTCACGGCGTAATTCACGGATTTCATAATTGATCATGGATTTGGGAAATTGTACCGTAAAATCACGGAAATGCTATTTCAACCGCGGTAATTGTCCAACAAGCCGATTTTTAGAGTTTTGTTTGATAATAAGAATCACAAATTATCCAAATTGTGGCTCTTTTGAACACTGCATGATTTTTTTTATATCGCCATTTCCATTTTTTTACATTGCATTTTTATTCCAATCTAACACTTATTTATTTACTATTGAGTAATATATATTTTTAATTGAATGCCTAAAGATATGACCGCGTGGATTTTATGTGTCATTGTCAATTCCCACGGTTTGATTTCGGTTTCGCTTAAAATCGAAATAAACTTAAAACTAAAAAATTGATTTTCTCAGATCAATCTATTCTTGAATATGTGATCTGTGTTATGATACGAGTGCCGTTAGGCAGTCGACATAGCACCTGCGCCCTATGCATGCTGAGAAACTTAACACTGTAGTTTAATATTTAAGGTGATATAATATCTGAAACTTATCACATTTTTTGAATACTCTCCATTCTAGATTAGTCAGGAACTACTTTTTGAACAATAAATATGATCCGTTTATAATGTAAGGTTAAAGTTTGTTTGTTAAGCGCATCTACGTGGTTGAAACTCTGAATAAAGCGATGGAGAAAAAACAACGGTCAAACGGTCAAACGGACCAATCGGGTAGGCATGGTTTGGTTGGTTGGTCCGGCGGGCGGGGGGTTATTTTTCAAAAATTTCACGGAAATTCAACAAAATGTTAAAACAGTATTTTTTGTTTGAAAATTCCAAAAATTGCACTTTTTAAAATAAATTTCAAAAGTAAAAAAAATGTTGAAAATTGGAGGAGAAAAATTGGTTGCGGGCCCGCAGAACAGGCTTTTTAGTCAAATAAAATGTTTTTCCGATCTATCTTTTTCGAACATAGGCATCAACGTAATGGGCCCCTCACATGTATCCGTGTAAACTGGGTGGCCCCTTACCGTGTGAAAAATGGGTGCGAACGGCGGCACACACGGTGGGCCGTTTCCCGTCCGTTGAACACGTTCAGGGGATTTTGTCGAGCATGTTCAAAACTCCTGGCGGGTGGGTGAGTAATAGCGGCGGCGAACGATGAGAGTCCGGTATGAGGACTGTATAAGGACGGCGCACCCGTTTCGCACCCGTTTAGCGTCCGTTCGCAGGGCGGTGATGGACGGTTGTGGACGTAGACAATCTCAACGATGGGCTGCGAACGGGCGCATGGCGCCTGGTTAACCGTTCGCAGGTCGGACTCTCACAGAAAGTGAATAAGGCAAAAAACAAAAACAAAAACATGTTAGCGTATGGATTATTTCAAAAAAAAGAAAGCCTGAGGAGGCCCTTCAAGGCGGTGGAGTTATTCTGTTATACCCTTCATAGAGGTATTCATAGTGCATGATTTTTAAAGAACGACGCATACTACCGATGTTGGTGTGTAGGGTATAACAGAATTCGGCCGGTACCCAGGCGTTCCTACCGGTGAGGACCCGGTATAGAGGTGTTATGCACACGGTTGAGGACACGGTGAGAACGGTAAGCTAAAACTGTATGAGGCCGGTGAGCCCGGTACTAGGCCGGTGATAACCCGGTACCGACTCGGTGTAGAACGGTATCGACCGATGACACGGTGAGGAGGTGTTATGCACCCGGTGTGAACGGTAAATTACAAATGTATGAGGGCGGTGAGCCCGGTTCTCGGCCGGTGAGGACCCAGTATATAACGGTATTGACCCGGTGACCACAAAAAAAATGCGCCCGTTGACATTTTGTTACTAATTGTTTGGAATCTGTTGATTTCTATTAGACGGTTAGGTGGCCGCCTACCACCTCCGCCCTGCGAACGGGCGCGAAACGTGTGCGCCGTCTTTATACCGTCCTCAAACCCGGCTCTCACCGTTCGCTTTTACTCATCCGGCAGGAGTTTTGAGCATGCCTTAAATTCCTGCCAGGCGCGGATGACCGGCAATGTCCCCGGGAAAGTGTTCACCGGACAGGAAACGGCCCACCGTGTGTCCTCACCGTTTACCGCCCTCTGCACCAATTTGTCACGCGGTAAGGGTTCGGCCAGGTTACACGAATACATGTGAGTAATACAGAGATTCACGGAATTTAAATGAAAGGCGAGATAAAGCGCTCAGCTTATAAAAGGCGTTTAATGACGTTATCAAGGCGGTTCGGCCGGTACCCAGGCGTTCCGGCCGGTAAGGACCTGGTGAGGAGGTGATATGAGCCCGGTTCCAGGCCGATGAGGACCCGGTATAGAACGGTATGAACCCGGTTCCAAAAAGAAATCAATGTGGCTGTTGATATTTTTGCTGATTGTTCATCGTGTTGGACTCTGTTATTTTTCTATAAGACGGTAAGGGGCCTCCCAGCTCATACGGATACATGTGAGGGCACATTAGGGAATTAAAATCGTTAATTTTAGAGAAATGCGAAATAACCTTATTCACAAATGACTGTAATCAGCGTTAATGTAGCATAATGATAGTCATGTTCATTGTCGTAGTTAAAACAGCCTAAAGAAATCCTCGAGGAAAATACTTGTTTAATATAACTGTCTTTTCTTCATTTGAAAGCCGCAAAAGGGTTGAATTCTGCGAGTGAATTGTCCGCGAATTCAAAGATAAGTGCACCTTCAGGTTTGTTAATACACACGAAGATCCACTTAGCGACAATGTTTGATTATCTCCTTGTTATTGTAGATAAATAACAATCAGAAACCACCTATAATTCTATGACATTTGTGGCATTTGGCAAAGTATGTCGTGAAATGATAAAATGTCAAACTTGATTCTAGGTGGGGTTCCCCTTGAATCTAAATATCGGACTTCTTACTTAAAGGGGCATTAAGAGATGTGGTGGAGGCAGCGCCCTCAGTTACAAAAATATATGATACAAACTGGGATTTGTATATTTTTACAATTGTATTATATGTATGAACTTACACCTATAAGGATTAAGAAAAATCAGCCCTCTTTGTACAACAAAACGTTGATTCAAAAATACTGGTAGAGCCGCAACCAGCACTTTACATGGTTAAGGGTGGTATTCCAACATATTTAAAACATTGTTTTAATCAAGTTTTGCTGGGTGTTTTTTTAGTAGAAACAACAATGATGGCAATTTTTAATGTTATCTTGAATTCTGAAGTAAATTAATTAAAATTAAAATAATTCAACATGACATTGTGTCCCTTTAAGCTTTCTGTGCTAGGTAATAATCGTCCAAAAATTATCACCGTTTTCATTTTCGTACAGAGCCTATGTAACTTCTGAACGCCTTAAAAAAACATTACTCCCTTCCTTAGAAAAACATTACCCCTCCATCCCTGTTACGTATAGTGTAGCATAACATGTCATAAACAATCCACATTTGCATTATCATAACTTCAAAATGCAGCAATTAGTGAAACACAAGAATTAGGCATACGCGGGAGCCTCCATGGCACATAACGTGTAAAACAGAAAGTAAGACAGTCGAAGAGTTGCCAGAGGATGGATTTGCAGTTGAAAAATAATATCAAAAATCCACTTTTCGCTTCAAAATGGTAATCAATGGTCAGTTTGGTAAAATTCCATTTATCATTAACCGACATAATCGCGCTATAAATAATTAGTTTTCTGTTTATTATTTTGTCCACCCATAGGTTATTATTGAGACAGTCCAAGTCTGTTCATACCCTCATTAACATTTTTATCATTTAACCAATCAGAAATAAGCTTTAATCGTGTTTCCTCATAACTCATTGAATATTCAGTTTAGGGGTGTGAGGCTTTAATTTGATTGGTCGGTCAATGAGCAAAACAATCAAATACTTTGTTTGGCGCAGTACTTTCGGGCAATTATTAGTAACCTGCGCTTCGGCTGCGCGTTCTCATAAAACGATAATTGTATTGGAACGCACTGGGTACGCAGCCATCGCGTTTATTATTGAAGTATTGATTTTTTTTGTAATTATGGAAATGCGCTCCAACAACTTGTTTATTCAGTTGTGTTCATGAATTAGGTGTCAAAACATAAGGCTATTTTGATGCACAAAATTACACACGGCAAGACTACTTAGTTCGCTTAAAAAGACAACTCAAAAAGACTCATGACAACGACATTTGTAAATACTTTCTACTCTTGAACAACCATGAACAAATCTCCCTCACACTATCCTGAACACAGTCAACCCCGAATCCTTCGAAACTCTAGCGTGATGCGGAATACTATTTTTGGCTCGAATGTAATCTATCCCGATCCCAACCCAGAATTAAATATAAGGTACAAATATGCACATTTTCGCCTATAGATAGCATTAATCTCAAGTCATATTTTGGATGAAATATATGATTTTTAAGTAGAATTTAATTGAAACATTTCCCAATTTATCTTTTTTAATAAATGACGTTTATCATGAATTTGACAGCTTAATTCATCCTAGATTTTTAAATTAGAAAGAAATGTGATATAGGGCATTCATGCTCTGCCGCTTTCTACATTGTGATTGTCGGGTATTTCGGCACTCTTAAGAGAGAGAAAATAGCGGTAACATGAAACCACATAATGACTTATGCAGCAAAAAAGGACTCTTAGAACATCTGGGACAAACCGATACCACGCAAGATGACACTACACCGGGAATGTCATTTAGATTATGAAATCCACTTTAACTCATCAAGAATCAGCAACGACTTGAAATGTTGAACGATCATCTCGAGGTTCCGTTGCGTTTCCACCTATATTTACAGTCTATGCTCAACTAGTGGCTTCTATCATCAGACGTTTCGAGGTACCGTATCATATCTACGCTGATGATACCCAGCTATATGTTAGTTTCGATTATAAGTCAAAGGAGGATATTGCTTCTGCTCAGCTTAGGCTTACCAAATGCATTGCTGAAATTCGAGCATGGATGCGTGCGAATAAGCTGAAGCTCAACGATTCAATAACTGAGCTGTTCCTGATTTCGTCTCCTAGGCATGCTGAAGCAGTGTCTCACCTGGACATTAATTTGAAAAATTGATGGATCTGTGATCGCCCCTTCTTCTTGTATTACGAATCTTGGTATCGTATTTGATAGCAGTCTCAGTATGAAACAACATGTTTGTAAACTATGTCGTACTGTCAATTTCCATATACGTAATCTTTGGATAAGACGATTTATTAATAGAACAACCAAGTTAGAACAACCTGTGCACATGCAGTAAGATCTTTGATCCTTTCTCGGGCGGACTATGGCAATTCTTTGCTTGGTGGCTGTCAAAATCAGATATGCAACATCTCCAACGGCTTTAAAACCGCGCTGCACGCCTTGTCTATCATGTTGATAGGCGCACTAGCGCTGCACCTTTGATTCGTGAGCTGCATTGGTTGCCGGTCCAGCAGAGAGTTGATTTTACGATCTTAGTGCATGTGTACAATTGTATACAAGGTTCATCCCCACAGTATTTGCAAGATCTCATTTGTTTGTATGCACCAGGGCATGCTGGACTTGGGTCAACTCAAGATATTACCCGTCTTGTGACCCCTTCCACCAAAAGAACCTATGGGGATAAATGTTTTTCTGTTTCAGGACCCAATTTATGGAATATCTTACCTACAATCATAGAAAAAAGGTGTTCGAACACTGACCATTGTTTGCACCGTTTAATTACCCTATAGTACGCATTTTTAGAGTCATGTGAAAATACCAATTTGCATCTGCTAGCCTGAAAGCCCCCCTTCAATATACCCCTCCCCTCCCCTCCCCCCACCAATCAATGTTGCTAGGCCACGGGCTGATGTTTGGCAAGTTGGGCGACTCAACATTGATCAGGGGGGAAAGGGGGATGACTTTACATTAGGCCTACTAAGTGTTCGAACACTTTTTTCTAACATTGTAGATCTCTTCGTGAAATAAACAGTGTAAAAACTTTCAAGAAACTTCTTAGAACTCACCTTTTTCCTACAGATTAGTTCTCTTCCTGGTCTACTGGGTTTTTGAATTATATATCACTTTGTGCTTCAATTCAATCGTATTTTTAAACATGTTGTTACTGTTTATTGTGTAAATTATGTAATGCTATTATAACTGTATGCAACAGTGGCGCGCTCTCTGAAAGCGCTTTTGACTTTGCTTGTATAATATAGGTGCTTTGCCCTAATGCGTTTTTTAATCATATCTTTAAAATAATTGCTGTTATTTTGTTTTTAAATATTGTATGCAATTTTTGATGTTTGTGATTTGTACAGCGCATTGATCTTATGGAAATGCACCGGTAAAATGATAATAATTGGCCTATACGGGTTTTATCTCTCCGCAGGTAAAATAAGTCAACATGGGGCCAAACCATTTTTCACAACGATAAATTCCAAACAGGCGGAAACGTTATTATCCCTCCGCATGTTAAAGTAATCCAATGTTCTGCATACGCACGCGTCACCAATATCATGCACAATGCACATGTGGCTAGCCTATTGCATTAATGTGCGACCATACTCTTCTGTACTGTGTGAGTCAAAAAGAAGTTGTACAGGAATTAATATTTGTTGAATAAAAGCCCAAGCAGATTTGACAAACCAATAAAGACCACATCCAAAGACCATATTCTTCCGCTCATATGAAAAAGAAACACTGAAATTGATCCTTGCTATCAAGAATAAAAATAACCCATTTTAGCAGAAGTCTACGAAATGCTAAATCCTTTACCCGGAAATGTCAAATACACAGTAGAATGGTATGCATAAAATCCTTCATAAATGTGGCTAAAAATTGAATCGACATTGAAATATCCCCTTTTTGTAAAATTTTGTGTTTTATATTATGTAAATCCGGTTACAATGCGCACTAATATTACTTGAGCTACAACACCCCCCAGTAAATAGACCATCTGAATAAATTAAGAGATACAAAAAAGATAAATGTGAACACGTGTCGATCAAAAATATGATGGAAATATCAAAATAAAAATAAAATGTTGTCATAAGAAAAAAATAACCACGAACAATGTTTGGACAGTCAATCATTTGTGGAAGAGTATGATTTGTTAATCAAAAATCCCTTTTAAGTGTTTTATTTTTTTCTCCTCGAGAATCCGCGCAAAAAGGGTGGTTTATAAAAAGTGTATTCACAACAATGTGTTAATGTTTATTTTCAAACACACCCCGGGGAGACTGCTTGATAGCCATACATCAATCAAATATACGCTCGCTTAGACATGCGTAAAAGACTCAATGGAAAGGAAATCGGAGAAACGATTAAATGAGCAACCTTAATTGGTCGTGATTTCCATTATATAATCAATAGAAACGGAACGTGACCCTTATGATAGAACCAACAATACATAATGGATTATTATCCTACCAACGTGTTTCCGTTTCCGTGTGTGTACATTAAATGCTAACAAGTCTAGGCCGTCTTACATAAAGGCATCGTAAAGCATAGTTTTATAGAAATTACGACACAATAAAAAAAGGTAATGAGAATCATCTGTCATGTATCTAAATGTAGTTTGCCATGATTGTGTTGTTATACGTTATTTTATATGTTATCAGTTTGAAATTCAAAGTGAGTGGGTGGCTTTGAGAGTTTGCACACTTTGGTCGCCGAGCGACTCCAGTAGTTCCCAATGACATGTTTTTCGTCATTTATTGTACAAATTGAATGCCTTTTAACTCAGTGGCGAATGAGCAGCTTTGCAAAAGTCGGAACATGTTACATAGCTACGGGTCAATTTTCCCCAATATATCTACATAGCTGCAGTTGATTTCAATCCAACTCTTGCGCGCGCGACTCGTCATTTGATTTGTCAAAGGCTGCGACATACTTGTTGTCATAGTCAACTCGAGCGACCTGCGATTGAAAGCATATCAGATATTAAGCTGACCAAACTGAGTAGCAATAGATTTAGCAAACATACATGAAGGTCAATCTAAAAGGTTTGCCCTCTTCTTAATAACAGCATTATTGCCAGCCTCGTGAAAATTCCGTTGCTTATATTTAAGCACTGTGTGCAAACACAAAACCTACTCCAAACGTATGAGAAAAGGCCACTCTTTGGGGAGTGTAGTAGTGAGGGATCATTCAGAAGTAGATATTCTTACTCTTTAAGTGAGACTCCATTAGTAAATCTGAAGTGAATTTGGCGTATAAAACCGAACTTCACCAATTTTATCTCTAAACATGGACACTTAATATTTCATGAGTACGGGACATCGTGTTTGATTGGGTATCAAAGTGATCAGTGATCATAAGTACCTACCATTACGGACTATGTCCATGTCGAATTATGGCTGAGAGAGGCCGATACTAAATGTGATGGGGCTGGTATTATTAAGTACTCATTGACAATAAACTGAATTCATATTCACGTCCATTCTTTTTCCATGGAGACAAAAACAATGTAACAAGAGAGATATAGTGAATGTAACATTATGCTTCATTGAAAGTGTTCGTAAATATTTGTATTACTCTCCGCATCGCAGCGTAAAAGATGGATTACCAAAAATAACGATCTTTCAAGATGAAGCTTGACGTGTAATTGTATGGAGCATGACTGATACGAAGAGCGTAACGCTTGAGGCACGATTGCACATGAATCACTTATGTCAACGTTTAATACACAATATATGATTCAGTACAAGACTGATAACAAACTGTCAATACAGCAGTATAAATATCGTATGCGCCTTCACACTTGTGATTCCGCTTATCGAAACAACTGATTTCAAACTTTACGTGGCCAATATACTACACAAAAGTTTATCAAATATCCACAGACAAAGCCAAATAATATGAACCAGTTCCTCTAATACTTCCCCGAATCTCACAAGATGAAAGTAGTATAATTGAATGATTTTAAATATTTCTTATCAAAAAATGCCTTAGAATTTTGTGATTCTGTATAAGGTATCTGTAACCATGTAATTCCTTATATATTTCTGTCGATAATATCTATGAATTGCGAGAGGAACTAGTTTGATTAATTGATTGTGTAGGAAAACGGTTCATTTAACAGATGTATTTAAGTTTTGAAACAAAAGTATTATTATAAGTATTATAGTCTGTGTAAAGGGTAAATTATTCAAACACAATAACAAAGTGAAGATAACGTAAACATAGACAACGGCAGAGATATTGAGAAGCGATTCAAACTAAGATGGACATCCCTTTCCATGCGGCTATTAGTTTTACTACCGTATTAAAAAAAACATTTTTTTTCTGAAACCTCTCCAAACTTTTAAAGTCTATTTCGGGAATAACTTAACCAAACTAGGCATGTTTGCACTGATTGTAATGCATTTATCACGGTGTTTCCCAACATGGTGATAAGATTCAATAATCCTTTTTGAGACACTTTGTGACATTTTGGAATGTCGTCTGCAGACGCATGCCGCATGGAAAGTGTTATGGTATCCAATTTGATATCTCTATATGTTCAAAAATGAGTAATTTATTAATAAAAAATTGAGATCATTTTATAATTGAAAAATATCTGTAGAAGTTACTCATTTTGGAATAAGGATTATTCATTTGAATTAAACGCATATAATATTGATAATCTTTTACGTATTGTTATTTTTTCATGACGCCCATGTAATTAATAAAACAAATTATGTTCTGTATTAATAAAAAAAATTAAAAAAATGTCTTCATTTGAGATTACAGACACAATACGTTAAATTAGTTATTTTATTAAGATCTGGTCCAGATTTAGACCTATTTTAATCAGCTTCAGAGGAACCATAATGGTCCACTCTCGTGATAATTGCGGCATCGTTAGATGTTATTGGTTTCCTCGCGATATAATAGACTTCAAGGTTTCAGCAAATCATCCGTAAAAAAAGAATCATGCTTACATACATGAAGCTTAAAATTGCGCGTTATTCAAATGTGTTCATCGTAGTAAGTGACACGAATTGATAATGAGTATCACTTCGTCTTAGGATTTTAATCCGTCTTGAATAAATATTGATCAATTGAATGATGGCACGAGAGACTTGAGAAACACAGTCGTTGGTGGAACCGGTTTCGCTGGCGCCAGAAATCAAACCCTTGTCTTCAATCTCAAGCTATTCCTCCACAATACGATAGGCCAACCTGGGCGCTCAATGACACATGGGGAAGCTCGTGGTACCAGCACGTAGTAGAGTAGTATTTTTGCATCAGGACCGTTAGGGTTGAAGACGTTATTGCTGGTAACTAAATATAGCAGTGAGTAGCTACGTTTGACGAGAGAGAGAGATGATATATTTCTTGTTCCTGACATAGCATAGCCCGAGATCGTTGCGCTTAGAACGAATCCACTTGGTTGAGGATTTTGTTGGGTCATTTTCGTACACATTTTAGTGAATTTTCACCAATCTCCCAAATGTTCCAAAAAAGATGTTAACATATAGAAACTTCAAAAACAAATCAAGGCAAAAACAAAAAACTCTTTTTTTTTTTTTTTTTAATCCCAAAAATTTGTAAAAAAGAAGAAATTCTCATATTAACAGAGATGGTAAATGTAAAGCAGCTTATGGTTAAGCCATATTTTGATAGATGGAACACTTTCTGAATATGAGAGTTTGTATAGTAATCATGTTACTTCACAAGAACAGAGATTCATATATATCTAAAATATGTATCAAAACCAATATTTCAAATATTTATGCTACATTTGTGTGACTTTTCGAGATGGTAAACAGTCAATACTGGGCATCACAATTTTTATCCTGATCCATTTTTTTCACACAAAAAGCGATTCATTTTTGAGATATAAAACTGTGTAACAAAACCATTATTTCAGATGTGTGAGGGTTTGTACTTGATGATTGAGAGAAAAACATCTTTAACTGTGGAAAAAATATTCATTCAAACATCGAGATTTTATAAAAACTGACACGATAAAAAATAACAGGCGATTTAACAATGAAGATTTGTCAATGTTGATGTACAAAGATTTGCTCTATTTCTATGTTTTGAAACGACAATTATATAGCTCTAGATTGAGATACAATAACAATTGTGAGTTAAAGATATAATTCGAACAATTCTGGGAATAGTAAGCATTATGTAGACACTTTTTGAGATGAGATCTATAGAGTAGACATCAGTTTGTCAAAACTGGGTGTGACGAAGTCCTTATATATAAGGCGTTGTAAAACAATAATAGACAACAAAGGACTCCGGACTTGACCGTAGATAACTTTAATTAATATGTATTCTCGATAGTGCTCCGAATTTTACATCTTAAAAGATATTCATTCCGAGTTCTAAACAGTAAGTGAATAATATTTTTTAAACCATCTAACACAAGTGACATGATTGTCGATTTGATGGGCACCTGTCAGATTATATATTTTGCAGGTGCATTAGATGAGTTAGGGTGATCTGGTATATAATTTTAATAGCTAAAGCACCCCCACCTATAGTTAAGCAATATAAAACCCATCACCAATAATGTCCACAAAGAAGATTAAACCACCCTCTTAACAATAATCCTCATGTACTTAAAGAAGATTCAGCCTCCCTCAACAAAGAATACCACCCAATTTCAATGTCTAGAAAACAGGTGTTTAAAAACCCTTTAGTCCTTCTAACGGGGGCATCATTAATCTTTTCCTCACAAGAAAAAAGAGATTAATTGATAACTAATGAACTTTGTATCAAACCAATATTTCAGATGTTAATATCATACTGTGGAAAGGATAATCATTGAAACACAGTAAAGTATGGTGATTGAATAAATACTGACAACGGTATTACACAGGCGATTCATCTCAAGATGTAAATATAAGGTATCAAAATAGGTTCGTCATTGTTTTGTTTTTAGTGTTTGCTATATGTTAATGTTTTGAAACGACAATCATTTAGACTCCGGAAAGTGTTAGCTTTTGAAATGGAATAACAATGCAGTTAGTTATAACTCGAACAATGCTCGTCGAAATAACGCTTTCTAAATCATAGTAAACATTTCAGCGATGCATGTAATATGGATCATTTTATTATGTGTCGATTGTTTCTCTATTATAGTTGGTAACCCAGGAATAATAATAATAATAAGGTGTTTGTTAAGCGCCCTTTGACAGTCAAACTGTCCTCAAGGCGCTTTACAAAAAAATGCATAAAAATAACAGTATAAGAAAAAAGATTCAAATGGAATATACTATACAAATCCTTAAAAACTACAAGTATACAATAAATATTACACATTATAAAAGCACGCAGTATTATAAAACATCAAATGTAGCTATTCCAGTCCAGCTGGTGTAGACACATGAGTCTAGACTGTCGACGTTACTGGATAACCTAAGATGAAACAATAAACGGTACTGGTATTATTATGCATCTAATTAAATTAAATTGAAACCAATCTTTAACAGGTGTTGTTGGTAACTATACACTGAGTAACACGGTATTATTACTATGTTCTGAGTAACACGGTATTATTACCATGTTCTATTCTCTTTTGAAATCCAACCTTTAAAGAGGTATTGTTTTGTAGCCATACACAATATCACGGTAGTTTTAATATACATCACATTATATAACTTCGGGGTCTCACATAGTGACGTATGGTTGGCGGTATTACGTAGTGACGTATGGTAAACTTTGGTCAATTGTGTGATGAATAACCTATTATATTAAAATATAATATGTAAGGCCTAGTCTTACTCCTACTTTGTTATTTATTGTTTTCTCATGCTTTCTCTCAGTCCTTTTACATTTCCATCCATTTCATTATTTATTTGTAAGCCATCAATCACCACCATGGATTTTTTTATATCCCATTTGCCTTTTAATTCTTAATCTCCCCTTTGTCTATGTCATCCTTTTGTTACATTATCCACTTCATCAATCAGCTGTCAAGTTTGATATTCCTTACCCTATTCATCCATCTGTCACTTTGACCCCCACTGTGTTACATCACTTCCTGCCTATTGTTCCTCTGTCTATATATATGTTGTGTATGTTGTCTTCTGTCATTTAACCTTCGATAAAGATTCTGTTAGAATCGAAACGTCAGGTCCTCTTATATTTATTACATTTACTTACACAGGCTATTTTTGTGGATAAGCAGTTTGCATTCAGCTTTTATATTATATTAAAATATCGTTTTCTTAATAATATGTACAATGTCCCAAAGTCAAAGCTTGATTACTTAATTGGTAATAATAAAAAAACCTAATAAAACCTACAAATACGTCATTATGTGATACCACCGAAGATATAATGGAAGCCGTTTAAAATATCAACTGTTCACAATGTGTCTTTTTAAGAAAAACGCTATCTTTTTGCTTTGCAAGGTATGACCATTGAACACATACGTGACTTGCAACACGTCAAGTCATTTGATCGTGTATTTGCTTCTTCAATTCCATGGATTAAAAAAGAAAATATCGCCAATTCCCGATCGCTCACAACTGTTTAGAAATAAGTTCCTTAAAGGGCATTGAGAGATCTTTGAGTTAGGAGCCTTCAATCCTTTCAGAAGTTGGGGTTTTTAACAAATATGTTACGCTTAAACACCTTCTAACTAGCATCTGAAATCATTGGCGTAATTTGTAACTTTTACGTAAAATGCATACATTTGTTTAATTTTCGTATAGATCCATATCTGATTAAACAAATTCATCTAAATCGCAATAGATGTTTTCCACCCAATTTGTGTCATGTCTACCATAAATTAACGAAAAAACAATTCACGATTTGACATCTGAAGCAAAGTGATGGCCTCCTCGATTCAATCAAGATACAAAAACGATTTAAGAAAAGCTGGGAAAATGTCTTTTACTTTCATTGTTATGGATTTGTGTTGTTGTTGAAGATATCATTACATTGGATGGTTTGTACATTTCAATCTCTCTTTGAGCCCCTTTAACACTTTCCACGCGGCTATTAGTTTTACCATATACAAAACAGATTTTTCAGAAATCTTCAAAGTCTATCTCATGGATTACTAAACCAATACTGGGCATGTTTGTACTTATGTCAATGCATTTCTCATGGTGATTCCAAATTTGGTCATAAAATTCAATAATGTTGACATTTTTTTAACATTTTGTGAAATTTTGGAATGTCGTCTGCAGCCGCCTGCCGCGTGGAAAGTGTTAACATCTGTAAAACAAGATGATATGTTACACGACGTGTCAGTTGACCAAAAAAGATGAGACAGAATCTAATGAGTATAGCACTATACAATAGTCCCGTAAATAACTACAGAATCTAATGAGTATAGCACTATACAAGAGTCCCGTAAATAGCTTAATTGACAGGATCAATGCTTTAACACTTTCCACGCGGCAGAAGGCTGCAGACGACATTCCAAAATTTCACAAAATGTTTAAAAAATGTCAAAATTATTGAATTTCATTAACATATTCAGAATCACCATGAGAAATGCATTGACATAAGTACAAACATGCCTAGTATTGGGTCAGTAATCCTTGAGATAGGCTTTGAAAATTGTGAAAGGTTTCTGAAAAATCTGTTTTGTGTATGGTAAAACTAATAGCCGCGTGGAAAGTGTTAACAGGCAACAGAAAAATCCCGATTACATTTAAGGGTCTAAATACTATCATTTGGGACATATCTATAATTAAGCATGACGGCCTTACTTACATCACTTAGAGAGAGTACGTGTTCCTGAATAAGGGCAAAGTTTTCATTATGTATTCGTGTGCATGAACATTTCGGGAATGGCAAGTATTCTGGAAATATATTTTGACTCCAAAAAAATGAATAAATTAGTAAACATTTCATGCTGTTTCTGTTTAAAATGTGCTGCTTTGAAAATATTGTACTTTCTTTTATGAATCTTTGATAGGTAGGCTAGGTGATCATGGTGATCTGTCACTTATAATTATACAGTACACATAGTGTTATGGTGGACCATAGATCTATGGTAACAACACATACTCCGGGTTAAATAATAACAAGGAATTGTATGTAGAACTGACATCAACATCAATCCAAAGCACAGACGTTGATATTCTGAGTGATCTTAAATAAGATGTAAACATTGCCGTTCTAGTCCTTTAGACGTTTTTCCTCCAGATAGCAATAGCAAACATGTGAGAGATGATACTGCCCCTCGTCACGATTCATTGTGGTGGGCCCCTTCTTTTTTTCTTCTTTTTTACTGCCTTCTTGACTCTTGTATCTATCCTGCTCTGTGCCTATGTTTTTGCTATCTGGAGAAAAACATCTAGAAACTCCAGAGTCGTCGCTAAGCAACCAACTAGCGTCGATAGCAGTAGTTAATCACTTACTACCTATCATGTGTTGATAAAGGCAACAGTGTTTTGCCGAAACGTCCACAATAAAAAGTAAGTTGAAATTGGATTTGATACAATGAAACCTTCTTCTCATGATTATCACCAATCCTGATGAATCTTTTCTACAATTAATCAGACTATACTAGTGTACTAATGGATAAGCCTCGAAGTGAAACAATCAACTATAATCGTGTTCAACGTTTACGTCGATATAATTCATACGTTTGCTTATTGGACAGCCACACTGTAGATCACGCAACAATAATGTTGATTAGTCATATTGTTTAGCCTATAATACCATCATAATAAGTGTATTAGATAAAAGCCCCGGAACGAGAAAATCAACTTTAATTATCTATATATGGATGGTAAAAGATTATTACAGTTGATTATCTCGTTAACACTATGAGAAAATGATAGCTACCGTAAAATATGGATACTTGACCCACCGTTCTTACATTTATTCATTGCATGGAAGATACTGTTTCCAGACTAGTTGATAGCATATAACCTGGAATCTCACAGGATTAGTGACGTATTGTAAACTTTGATTTCCAAGTCAAAAATTGATTAGTTAATTGGTAATATAAATTTAGAAGTGCACACAAAAAGCTAATAAAATCTTGTTTTAACATAGTGACGTATACACTATACGTCACTATATAATAATACCACCGACGGTCCTACTATATTATGTCATGGTATCTGTGGAACAGTAGGCCTAAAAGGGCATATAAGGAACTAGTAAAAATACAAAAATTACTGACCTCATATTTCTTCTGGGTAAGGCTACCGCACTGATTGTTGTCAATGAGCAGCAGATGCTCAACTCATAATACACAACAGTCAGTATGCTTTTTTTAATTATCGAGGGAAAAAATGATAATTATATCGCATATCCGGCAGTTGTGAATCAATTATTTTAAATTCAAAATGTACAGCGCCCTGATCGCAAATAAAATTTGCTGTAAATGTTAAAATCTGGCTAACTCGCGAGGACTTCGTGAAGGAGGTCCGAGAAGGATGATAGTGTTTTAGTTCATTTTTCTCTTTCTTATATAAGAGGCTTCTTTATGAATAACTTTACCAAAATCCTAAGTTTTACTATTACTACTTTATTTTCAACCTCTCTGAACCACACGTCGTGCCGGCCAGCCGCGTGGCTATTCACATATGCATATTCATATATGTAAATAAAACAGGAATTATGATTTTATTTTGCGCTCGAAAAGTTCACGCTTTGAAACCAGTCCCCAAGTGGAAGCCTGCTCTGCATTATGGGTAATTTAAGCCCCGAAGGCTCAGGCCGACTCTTACGGGAATGGTGGAACTTGCCTAGATAGTTTGCGTGTGTTTAACGTTATAATAATTGTCTTGTCTGGATGTCCGGAATAAGGCAAATCCACTCTAATATTGCGTTTGACATTTACTGTTTCATGAAGTAATAATACAATGCCTGTAATTTCTTTACAGGCAGGCACATTTTTTTAACCAGAAAGTTAAATAAATGATCTGTTCAGCTCTGGTGTTATGTCTTTTTGATTATTCAATCTCATCCTGGTATGGAGGAACTTCAAAGTATCACAAACAACGATTACAATGTGCTCATAACAAGGTTATTAGATAGATTCATCCTCAAAAAAGATTATATGTATCATATAAATCTTGCTGATTTCCAATCACTTGGTTTGTTGAATATCAATACCAGAGCTGAACAGCTCCGTTTGAACCATGTTCATAACATCTTTGTGACACATGTCCAAACTACATGAAAGACAATTTTATGAAACTTTCAAGTTTACATCGTTATAACACAAGGGGAGGTGATTTTAATTTCCAAGTGCCTAAGATCAAGACCCCAACTTCTTGTTCTTTTTATCATAATGCAATCACAGATTGGAATAGGCTGCCTGACAATGTTAAATCTATTTCACTGAAATCCATTTTTTAAAAAGATGCAAAAACTCACCTTTTGAATCACATGAATGTCTAGTTTTTACATTTCCCGTTTTAAAGTAAGTGTGGTGTTTTTATAGTATATGTAGGGTCATACCTTTTCTTAATTTTAATATAAGGACCCCTTTGGAAATAAGTTTCTTTTAGCTTAAAGGGTTATCCGTGGTATGTTATCATTTTAAATGTTTTGCTGTATAAATGTATGTATATTTGTAGTTCTAATCGAGTTTATATTTGTTTTCCGTGCAATCCTATTTTTGTATAATGTGATAATATGCTGAATAAAATCAAATCAAATCAAATCAAATCAAATGATTAACATAATAATGTTTCTTGTTTGGAAGCCCGGGATTGGGCAAATCAACTCTAATTGCTTTGAACATGTACTGTTTTCATCATAAATTGATATTACAATGCTTAGCATAATAATGATCTTGGAAGCCCGGGATTGGGGAAATCAACTCTACTTGCGTTTAATATTTACTATTTTCATCATAAACTGTTAATACCATGATTAACATAATTATCTTGTTTGGAAGTCCGGGATTGGGCAAATCAACTCTAATTGCGTTTAACAGTTACTGTTTTCATCATAAACTGATAATACAATGCATAACATGTGGATGAGGCAATTGCAATTTGTCGGGAAAGTGTAATCCTAATAAAACCTAAAGATAAAAAATAAATTCCTGCAGGGTCGTGTGTTTATGTCTAGTTATAGCTACATATTATAATTGTAAATATAAATATTTGTTGTAATTATACTCAACTGTAAAATGTCATTATAAAAAAAAATTGGTGGGCCAAAGTTATCCCTCAACGGCAAATCCCACAATTGACAGCATAAATAATTCTGTTTTCACAATAATGTATGCAAACAACATGGTTTATCATCGACATATTTACATGGTATTTTCACAAAACGCCAAAAGAGGACCAGAAATAAGTTTCAAGTATTTTTTAAACAGACTTAAATAGTGTGCTTTATATGGATAAGCCTGTCAATCAACTTCATTGTATTCACCATTACATTATAATGATATGGTTGTCAGGAAGCCCGGGAATTGGTAAATCAACTATAATATCTATCTTCCAAGGGTCGGATCATTAGAGAGCGATATTATCGGACAAGCAACAATGATTATGTTTATCCGATACATCATCATTATAGGTGTATTAGCTGAGAAAGCCACGATACGCGAAAAAGATTTATAATTATTTGTACCATTAGGAGACGAAGAAAACACTGCTCTTTAGATTTACGGACCTCTCTTGTCGGGGGTGTTTGTTTGTTTGTTGTTCGGGGGTATTTTAATTAGGTTATTCTAGTTTCTTTCCGGGTTTTTCTTCTTCAAAATGTCGCTAAGAAATTGGTAAATTTTCAATAAATCCATGTTGTTGTTACTTTTAAATTAAACATATGTCAAAAGAAAAAGTCAAATTCGAAATAGATATGGGTCGGTAAATCCCGTAGAAGAGTGGGGTTTTTTTCATTGGCCCCATCAATACTTAATTCAATGATGAAAAATAATAAACTTATGATACAATGCTTAACATAACAATGTTCTTGTTTGGATGTCCATGATTGGGCAAATCAACTCTAGTAATTCCGTTCAACATTTACTGTTTTCATCATAAACTGATAAAACGATGCTGGGGGGGGGGGGAAGGGTCCAAAAATTCGCACGGTCACAAAATTACGCAAGGTCACAAATTTCGCACGTCACAAAATTCCGCACGGTCACAACATTTCGCAGTACAAAAAAACACAACAGTCAACAAAACAGTCAAGAACATAATAATGTTCTTGTTTGGATATCCGGGATTAGGCAAATTCGCTCTAATTGCATTTATCATTTACTATTTTCAACATAAACTGATATTACAATGCTCAACATAATAATGTTCTTGTTTGGATGTCCAGGATTGGCAAATCAACTCTAGTAGTTACGTTCAACATTTACTGTTTTCATCATAAACTGATAATACGATGCTTAACATAATATTGTTCTTGTTTGGATGTCCGGGGTTAGGCAAATTCACTCTAATTGCGTTTATCATTTACTGTTTTAATCATAAACTGGTAATATAACGCTTAACATAATAATGCTCTTGTTTGGAAGGCCAGGATTGGGCAAATTCACTCTAATTGCGTTTATCATTTACTGTTTTAATCATAAACTGATAATACAATGCTTAACATAATAATGTTCATGTTTGGATGTCCGGGATTAGGCAAATTCACTCTAAGTGCGTTTATCATTTACAGTTTTCAACATTAACTGATAATAAAATGCTCAACATAATAATGTTTTGTTTGGAAGGCCAGGATTAGGCAAATTCACTCTAATTGCGTTCAACATTTACTGTTTTTATCATAAACTGATAATACAATGCTTACATAAACTGGTAATACAATGCTTAACATTAAACTGGTAATACAATGCTTAACATAATAATGTCCCAGGGCTATTATAAATTATACCATTATATATATTATATTATACCATTATAATGTTCTTGTTTGGATGTTCGGGATTAGGCAAATCCACTCTAATTGCTGTCATCATTAACTTGTAATACAATGCTTAACATAATAATGTCCCAGGGCTTCAGGGGATGGCACTTTACAGGCCTTTTTGGCCTTCCAGCCTTCTCCTCCATAACCGTTTCGTTTTTATGTTATTGTAAATTATCTGATTGTTTCTTACTGATTTTTGATGTAATTTGATGTTATTTATGATTTTAATGTTATGGTAATAAATGATGAATGAATGAATGAAATGAAATGAATGTTCTTGTTTTGAAGACCAGGATTGGGCAAATTCACTCTTGCGTTTAACATTTACTGTTTTCATCATAAACTGATAATACAACGCATACCATAGTAATGTTCTTGTATGGATGTCCGAGATTAGGCAAATCTAATTGAGTTTAACATTTACTGTTTTCATCATGAACTGGTAACACAATCCTTTAACATATGTTAAAGAAGCCTCAAAATATGGTAATCGACTTTAACATTAGTGATTCACGAGATGCGGGTGGATCTTACAAACATTTATCTTCCACAATATGCCATGTTTGATAAAGCCGCCGCTGAACATAGCGCAGATCATTATACGATTAGGACTTCCTTCGACTCAGTAAGTCAAGTATCATTGTGTTTATTAAAACGTTATTCGTGAGAGAGCTTGGGCTTAGTCATTGATTGAACCAATTTTTAGTGATAATCAAGTGAGTTTCAAATAAACTGTTGCCTTCATCTTTTGCCTTCTCCTATGTCAAGTATCAACGGATCGGAAAGAAAATCTTATTCAGAGATGAGAACCTAAACGGTAATTTTTGTGATTGATTTTATTCTTGAGTCCGTTTCTTAGGATAAGAAGGTGACTAGGATGAATATTTTCGGAAAAAAATTGAGGAAGACACCCAAACGCTCATCGCTATCATTGAACTTGATTTAAGGCTCGCGGTACCAGGAAGATCCGGTCTGTTGTTTTAGATACTTTATTTTTCAATTTCAGTCATTATGATTGTTGCAAAAGGGTACAAAACGGTAACTATTCTGACGGTTTTTATTCAAACGGCTTTTTCCTTTACGATTCAGATATCAAGTATTTGCCGACAAGAAGAGCTACACGTCTGAAGCGGGAAAATAAGTTGCTTACGACAATTTCAAATTTCGACTCCCTATAGTCTATTTCATTTCCACGAGACAGTGACGGTACTGTGTCATTTCCTACGCTAGACGTATACACGCTCGAGTAGAAGGACGGAAGATTCATACGTGTACGTATATGTTCCGCCTGTAAAGTTACGTCACTGTCCGGAGGAGGAGAAATACAGTAAACATGGTGGTACTAAATATTATGTTATTTTTACGCAGTACGTTACACCATTCACACAAATCTGCGATTACAGATTACATTGATAACAATGTTCGCCTGAGGATCGCTACGCCGTGAAACCAAAGGTAGCGATAGACATCTTGTGCTTTAATGACATTAGCATCGTGCACTCAAGCTGAACTGATTTAACTTCTATGTTATGATTAACAATCCCCAGATAGATCTTGAAAGTTGGGAAAGGTTTCTGAAAAATCTGTTTGCATAGTGTAAAACCAATAGCCGCGTGGAAAGCGTTGAGACACAAAACTACTCCTGTTGCTTGTGATACCACTGCAACATCTTCAGCGGAGTGATATATATACCCTCCGGTTATGCGATCATTTCTGGGCGGTTAATAACGACAGAGTATTATATTAGATGACAGGTAGATCGTATCCAGTTTGCCTAATTCGATGGCTTCGCGGATCATAATATTGATGGCCGGAGGGCTTTAAATCACTTAGCTGAAGATGCCTAGCTGAATTTTTTATCTCTGGTGCTCCCATTATTTTTAAGTTGATAATCAACCCAATGGATATTAATACAGGTCTACATGATTCTATTCCCTATTTTTGACACATTAACACATAGTAACCATGGTAACTTCTATTCAACTAAATATTTGCGCAATCTATTTGTTAATAAATGAATCTCGCATATGTTCACTTAATGCGAAATTTTGTCTGGAATAGCGTTATTTAGGCCATGCACAATATGAGAGAAATGCATATTGCGAAAACAATATGCACAGAACGGTTCAAGGTCGTTTTGTGACATAGGCTATTACAATGCATAAACCCGATTACATTGCATAAGTAAAGCAAAATGTAATACTGCATAATACCCCATGCGCAATGCGTACATATCACCCTTATACTCTTACCAGAACCTAAATCATCATGGTCTTCGGTGATCGTGCTTTCTCAGTTACTGCTCCTTGCACATGGAACATCCTCCCGGATTATATCCGCAGTTGCCCTTCAATAGTACTTTAGGTCACAACTCAAGACACACTTTTTTAAATTGTTTATGAACGGGATTGAGTTGTATATTTAGCTATTTATGCCACATTTTTGTGTATTCGTCATATGTCTATTTAAATGTATCTCTCTGCATTTATGTTGTTTATTATTTTGTTCTCTTGATCCTGACATACCATGGTTTTGTTGCTTTTCATGTGCCATAAACGTCTTGTTGATTTGTGCGCTTTATTGTTATTATTACAATTATTATACGTAGTCCCATGGTACATATATATATATATATATATATCCTTTTCTTCTATGTTATTAAGATTTCGTTTCCTCTAAGACACAATTTACCTTCCTATTGTAGATACATCATTGTGCATTCTGGTTAGGCGTCTTTTGTGCGACAGTCTTTTGTGCGACAGTATTCGTCAGTATATTAAAGTTACGCATGCGAAAAACTGCGATCACTAAAATACAGGGTGTGTCAAAAAAGTGTTTCGTGTGAAACATGATTTTGTTTGACATGAAAAATATAAAAATTGCTCACAAAATACTAATAATCATGTTGAGCAATCTTTAATGTGCCATAAAAATAAAATATATCTATTTTTGGAGCTTCCGTTATCAAATTATGGCAAATCTACTTGGGCATGTTCAAATTCAGATTTGGCGACTTTTTATGTGAAGAAAGCTCTTTTATTACAATCGTCATTCAGTGTGTCATTGAACATAATCAATCAAATCAATAATACTCTACCTACTATAAAATGTTGATAGTTAGATGAATTTGACAGAAAACATATTTTTATCCATCTTTATATTCATGACATACCATAAATTATTTTAATTTTGGACAGTATTTTAAACAATACATTAACATAGCCTATAATCATCATCGGAATCTCAAATGTAGTGTTTTTTTCAGTTGAAAGTCATTTAAAAGTGTAATTGATAGAAGACTAATAGGATTATTATTTTAACAACAGGTTGGTTTTTTTAAAAACCAAAAGACATGGATATATTTTTAATGAATTTTTAAACACATGGGATACTTTTTTGACACACCCTGTACGTTCAATCGCACCAAAGAAAAGTCAATGAAACACTACCTACCAACAATTCAACCCTGTTATTGACAAATGTACTGATGATAGACTAGTCCCCCATTTCACTAAATTTATATTAGTCAAAACCCCAAATGCATAAAAAAATTGGGTTATAAAACTATTCCAAAAATCGTTGATTTGTTTTCTCTAACCAACCAATTGTTGCAATTCGTTTTAGAGATTGTTATTATTTCTAGAAGTCGAATGAGAGATATACTATCCCATCGTTGACTTTTTGAAATGAGTGGATATTTCACTATTATGCTATCATCGTCACTCTTTCGTTTTTTTCCTTTTTCTCGTTTGGAGTGATTTTCATTCCTTTTGGAGATGCATTTACCCTTTGACGTAGATATGACTCTTCTTTAATACAATATCACTTATTTGGAGTTGTTATCACTTATTGAGGGGAGCGGTGTGGTAGCTATATATATTTTTTTAATTCAGATTTGATTCATAAAAACTTTGTGGAGTGGATTCATAGTATCGCTCGATTTCCTTAAAAGGTCACACTAGTTCCTCGTCAAAAATATCCGCATCAGATCAAAAACTTTACTGAAAACATTTTTATAATGATTGTACCCGAAATACTGTTGCTGATTTACTGCACAAGTACAACTGAGTAAAGCTAAACCCATTAGACTAATCGGATTTCTGTTCATTTCCCAACAACTATACTTGTTTTCGGAGCGGATGAATTTGAAAAGGATTCGTGCTGATTAACAGTCCTTACCCAAACCTTTTACCGAGCTACCATGCGCCTCCAAACCGTTTATGGAGCTATCAAGGCTAAATTGGTTTGTATCAGGGTGAGTCAAAAATAAAAGTGTACTCAAAGTAACATAATTATTTTTAAAAAAATTATCAGAAAATGAAGGCAACCAATGTATGCAGCAATAAGTGCATATATTCACTATCATCAGCAAAAAGAATCATGGCATTTCATGGTACCGTTTACCAGGTATAACTATTTTGGTAAAGTTGGTGCATTTGAAATCGAACACAATATTGAATATTTTACTCATTAATGATTGATATTAATTAATGAACAAGTGCATTCATGTATGGTACAAAATAGCTAACTAATAAAGACAAATCAAACATTCTCAGTTATTTTTTCAAACATTAAATGCGAGATAATGACAAAACAATGTCATTATTACATGAATTTAGCAACAACAACAACAAATTTGGCTTTTGCGATAGTCGGACTCAGCTCGGACTAGAGTGTGGACCATTAGATCATATAAGAGAAAATGTCGCAAATTTTGTTCGGTTTGTAAAATGTTCACTTTTACGAATATGTTCATAAAATATGTTAACCACAACCAATGTCAACCAACTAAAATTCTTGAGAAAGCTAATAAGATAACCCGTCTGTCTCAATAACAAATCTGTGAAATTTTTGCACAGATCTTAAGATATGAAAACCCAAAAATTAGTACACTTTTTTTTACTCACCCTGTATAACATGCATGTTTAGACAAACCACTTACCTTATTATAACCGGCTTCCACAGGTTGTTCGATTAACCACGTTTCAAAAAACACAAAGTAACCGATTTCCTCTATGCAAACACGTACAGATATGGTAGTTAATATAAACAGAGTCTATCCTTTCCGTTACTCGCGCGCGACCTCTTAGCCGTCAATGATCTCAACAGTTCGCTCGTTCACTCGCTTGTAAATGTGTAATAACCGTGCGTATATAATGTCCGCGCTTTATATGGTATAATATACGTCACATATTGGGTACTAATACTGTTACACTGTTATACTGTTATTAAAGGTGACCGTGTTTAGTAGGCAGCCTACAATCAGCGTGATTGTTCTTCTACGAATTCAATGATATGATGCGTGTACATGTAAACCTCTACGGTATCAACAGATGCGCATGTTATGATGAATGTCGTGGGTTTTTTATAGACAGCCCAGTTTTTGAATCACTTATTGTTAGACCATGGTTAGACCAATCAATCGTGCCCTTTATAATAATTGTATGTAGGATTGTATAAACGTGACTGATGCGATGCTGAGCTCTAACCAAACCCCTCATTTTTAGTTCAGTAAGTTACTCTCTTCTTAGAAAACAGGACGTTCCGTGGAGTATCAGTTGTTCACCATAGAAACACGGATACTAATGATTTCTACCAGTGATGTAACAAACGGGGTTTGGTAGGCGGAGGACAAGATCGATTGTCACACCTCCTTATGAATATACCCTCTCTACAGCTTCAATTTGAGAATACCTGATTTTTGCTCATCATCATCTCAAATTTGAGGTTACGCCACATAGAGCGTGTTTCTGCTCATTATTTCCCGGGAGCGGTGCTCCCTGCTCCCGCACTTTGTGCAACCCTGGTCACCCCGATCCTAGTCGATGGGCCACGACATGTGACCTTTTGCAATCCCAAACAATACCACCGCACCGGAAAAAGATTGCTTAACAATAATGTGTATAACCCAGCGTGATACGGTTCACGGCGCAAACCGCTAAGAATCACCTTTCTGTTTCTGCTGGGTTTATTGCCGATTATTGCTGGTTCCAAACCTGCTTTGTTTAAGGTTTTTGGCATTACCAAAAATACCGATTATTGCCCGGTTCTGCCTGTTTCTACTGGGCAAACTTTCCGTTTATTACCGGTAACTTGCCCAGCAGAAACACGCTCATATTCATCCATGAAATAGCAAATAGTTAGGAAATCATTTTACAAACTGTATAAAATTGGCTTGTAAAAGCAGGACGTGTGATATTTATTTCATGCCAAACATGATACTGCTCAATCGTTTCTTGTTCAATGTATATTTTTTAAAGCTCGCATTCCCAAGCATCTACAGAGTGAGTCAGAAAGAACGGGCACTTTTCTCAAAGAGCATCACAAATCTGTTTTAAGGCATGCACATTCAAAACCAATGGTAGCACTAAAAAGACCTATGATTCGGGTTTTATTTTAAAAGAGAATTTTTTTAATCGACCATTTCGTTATCATATTACACTAATTTTGGTAAAGTCCCAGATTATGAAGCCAACGACGGAATGGTCGATATGTTCAAGCCATTCCTTAATAAGGTTTTTTCTTCGCATTACCATAACCCTTACACTCCTTAAACCCTATGAAATCGCACTTGAAAACTATGCTGGCAGCACTTGTCGCCTCAGTCTATCTCGCCGGGCGCTCACGGCGGGTGATAAAGTCGTACACGAATACTGCTATCCAGTCCAGGGTTGCACAAAGTGCGGGAGCAGGGTGCACCGCTCCCGGGAAATATCAGAGCAGAATTGGGGAAATAATGCCAGGTGGGAAAAGAAAAAGTATTGGGGGAAAGGGTGAAAAAGGATGAAGAGAAAAAATGCAACTTTGGGTTATGAGCTGTGGTTGCAGTACTAACGTGTTTATCGTTTTATTGCTTTTCCCCAGTGGCCAAGCTACAGGGGGGCGGGGGATTTCCCCAAAATATATTTTTGTGCCCCCAACCCCCCAAATAAAATTCTATTTAGTTTAAATTAGAAAAATATCGACAATTTTAGCATAAAAATGTAAAATTATTACTATGGTACTGGTACATCGAAACAACACTATAACATATGATATTGTAATCTGACTTTTATCAAACCTGTAAGTATAATAGGTGGGGAAATGTTAAGCTCAAAACCTTGCTCCTGGGGAAGAAACAACTTTGTGCATTGACCCTGATCCAGTCAAATGTTCGTTGTTACAAGTCAAGACACAGTGATGCCTCAAATTTTAAAGCTTAACATGATAGTAACTTTATGAGTTTTCCTTACATGTAACCTTTAGAATAGACAAATAGGTAGTAAGTGGTAGAAAATTATCTTTTTAAGAGACTTGAAATCTATCCATGTGAATTGAAGATATCTTAGTTCTTATGAAAAGTAAATCTGACTTTTGCAGCGGTTCTCTAGGGTAGGGTTAAATTTAATGGCTATCGAGGGCTGGCTCTGGCTAATTAGAGGCAGTTTTTCTCTCCAGAAATCAGTCACCTTTTATTGTTTATAGTCTATTCAATCTTTATCTGTAGTTTAGAATGGTTTTAATTGACCAATGGGTACGTTTTTGTCGTTTTAGAATTGGCCGAATAAATATAACTTTGGAGACATTTTGCTGTTTTTATCCGTTTCCGTCGCACTAAATCGACGTTTAGTTTTTACTGCATCTATAGAAAAGTACAACCAGTACTCGACCAATTTACTATGAATTTGGAGCCTAGATACAAAGCTACAATTGTGGAATATTTCATACGACTGGCTTATGTAATAGTAAAGTTATGAGGTAGGAGATAGAACTTGAATTGAATGACCCTCGTAATCCAAATTAAATCCAGGGTAAAATTCCATGTACACTCCAGTTCTGTTTCAAGCAGCCAATATGGCCTGATATATCAACATATATAAACAAAAGTAGCAGGTATGGACACATTACGAGAAAATCTATTGTCTCATTTGTACTTCATACTCCTTTGTTTTGATTTACATCCTGATTGTCCATGACTTGTTTTGACTCGTGTTTCATACAATAATATCAAGGGAACGAGCAGCCTGAACGGTGTGTTAGTAAACACAAATCATGTTTTGAAACCCTTAACCCTTACTAAGAGATGTGTTGAAGGCTGCGCCATCAATTAGAATAAAAGCCGGGATTTACAATATTACATATACAAACTTACAGCTGTAAGGATGAAGAAAAATCAGCCGTCTTTGTGCAATAAAACTTCGTTTCAAAATTGTCCATCCCCGGCTCACACAGCATCGTATGGTAAACAGCGTTACGCTATTTTTCTTTTCGATTCAAATTACCAACGATATTACATAGAGGGCTTTTTTTTTTTTAAAGTCCGGTTTTTACCTGTAAATTTCGCCCATTTCCACCCCAGATATTTTTCAACATTACCATCACAAAATTGTTAGGGTTAATGTATTCTAATATGGTTCGCTTTCTGAATCAGCTAAGATGCCTCATTTTACTTTTCTTTCTTGAATTCAGTGAATGAATTGGGATGCCATACCCGGTTCAAACGGTCGGTAAAGTTGACGTAGGGGTATAGGGTACAATATAAGGTACGTACAATAACAACAATTTGTTTGATTCTTCTTTAAATTATTGGGGAAAGATGATATTTTGCCAACTCAGTATCAAGTGCCCAAGAATTACCATTATATTGGGTTAACCTTTACCAATTTTAAAAAAGGTTGTCGATATAATAACACACGTTGGGTGAATCCAATCCAAGGGTTTGAACATATGTAATACATTCATATCATTTTTATCTCACTCGCACTTATAGAACTGACAATGGCATGTTTGTAAAAATGCGGGGGTTATTGTTGAACACATCCTCTTTCGGGAGCAGTATATCATCTGCCCAGCTGTTGTGAGTGACTATCTGTGGTGATACCAAACTAATTTTAGAAAATATGAAACAGTGATAAATTAAAATACTCTAGATATTTTAATCCTTAGATTATTATATATTAACAATGATCAAGTCGGATGATCATGAAGAATGATCAGCTACTCTTTTTATCCATGGATTTATTTTTAAGCCTATTAAGCATTTCAGTATTAGGAGAAAACTCTTGGGATTTAAAAAAATCTTTTAGATTAAGAAATAAATATCTACATAGTTTTTATAAACAGTTTTTAAATCCATTTGAAAGTTATTTTACAGTCTAAAGCACATATTTTAAATAAAATTATTTATTGATTTAAATATTTTTTTAATTTAAACTTAGGTTTTGTCCCCTGCCAGTCAAGGAATTGAGAGAGTTAATGTGAATGGAATGGCTTACACCATTGCGTCATTAAGCCCGCGTTGTCAACAAACATAACTAAACTTGAACCCACGCATGTTGTGAGCAATAAGCACATGTTGTTCGGTTCGGCACAATCTATTCTAAGAATCAGAATGATTTATTTATTGTTTAAATTGTATAATGAATGAAACTGTAATTGTGGGCGTTTTGTAATGCCACCCTATGTAGCATCTGTTAGCCAGAAGGAGAGGTCCTAATGTTCTGTGGCGTAGCCAGAGGCCCACCCCCCCCCCCCCCCCCCCCCTCCACCCCATATATTCGGTAATTGGTGGTTGAGATTGGCACTGTCGGTTTATTTGACAAGGGGAATTATGGAATTATGGCGTTCAAATAATATTATAGTACAAAGATAGCAATTGCATGCGCTCTACACGCCCATATGCTCAAACAAATTAAATGTACCGCAATCACGGCAAAATTAGGTTAAAATAGCAATACATTTGTTTGGTTTTTTTGGAATTTGGATAATTTCGAAATATATTTAGCATTTCTATAATGTAATGTGTTTTAAAAAATAAAGATGACAGCGATAGGTATCTTTCTTGGTGCAATCTAGCCTAATTATTGTTGGGTTTGAAGTTTTTTGAATCCAGAAAGCAAATCTTGTTTCGAAATTACTTAATGTACCTTCGAATACTATACCGGGTTGTATTTTCTGGTGAACAATCTTGATCGTGAAGACTTTTATTTGAACCGCCAATGATACTTAACACCAAAATGATATATATTTCTATAGGCACCTGCGTATTGTATTCACATGTTAAAATGATATGTATTTGACGAGTACTTTTAGAAATACATAGGCTAATTATTGCTAACGAAATACTGATAAAAACATATTATTACAGTGACATTTTTTCTCTTTTTGTGTGTTAAATTTCAACTATTTTCAGTATTTAAAAATATGGACATTTGAAAACATTCAAATGCAAATATAAAAAACGGGTCGATCAGACCAGTGGAACAAGGTTTTTCTTTGCCTAACGGACGAGAAGCTATAGTCGGGTGAACTTTTCGTTTGTTGATATTAGTAGATTCCAAATAAACAGATTTATAATTGCAACTAGAATCCAGCAAGTTCCAATCCGCTACCTCGGTATTTGAAGTAGTCATCTTGCTACAAATATCATCCAAAATTCACGGAAAACTGTTGACATGTTTCCCATTACACAGAAACAATCACGATTGAGACACATGCACTCTAGCCAGAGACGTCGATGGAAACAGGCTCAAAAATGCGCCTAAATCACTCAATTGTACCTTAGGAGTTGTCCGAAATCGCCTCATTGGGCTTCCATATCTTAGGTTTAGCAATCCACGATACGGGGGCTTCTTGGATACAGGGGCTTCTTGGATACAGGATATTGTAATCAGCCTGGGGTTTGTATATGATGCGTTTGGTTTTTGTTTATTGATCTGATATTGTTGCGGATGCCTATAGTCTGCTTAGTGTCATTGACCTTTTCTGGGAATAGAAAATGTTTTAATAGTTTCAGCCAAAGTTTACAATAATAGCCAAAACATTTCGCCTCTACCCCAAATTTGGGTCTTGCCCCCCCCCCCCCCCCCCCCCCCTCATATTTGTTCCTAACGCACCGTAAACGCAAAGATTGTCTTTAGCTGCATGCGTATCTTACGTGTGTTTACGCGCTAAAAATTACACTTACACTTACACTAAAAAGTAAGCTGGTGACCCCATTTTTTATTTCATTATTTAAAAGAATGTATAAATGCGCAGCACATATTGAAAAAACAAAGAATTTTTCCACATTTCCCATAGTACCATGTAATATTTTTGGGGAAAAACACCATTTTTGAAACGGATATAGCTCTAAAAATAAGCCCGTTACCTCATTTTTTTTATTCGTGGTCAGCACCGTTGAGTATACCTAATATCAAAATGTCAAGAAAATTTCAAGGTTAATTCTATGTGTCATGAAACCCCTTAACGATCAGTTCTCCAGTAGAAATACGCTCTATGCTTCCCTGTGTCTTGAATCACATCGTAGGTATTTCATATCCAGGAAAGTGAATATTCGGCGTGTTTCCACAGAAAAAAGCTAGTTAAACGGTTTAGCTTACCCGGAATGAAAATACAGTGTCGGCGCTTAACCGACACGTTTCCACAGAGCGCAAAAATAATCGGCTCCCGACCCTCCTGACTTAAACCGTTAAGCCTTGCGGTGTTTGTCGAACGCACCGCATCTATCCTGCCATAACAAGGCTGCGTAGAACTGAGCGTACTACTGCGCAAGCCGTGAGGCGCACAATGTATGCGCGCGTGAAAGGTAGGGCGCACTACGGGCGCGTATCGACAAGCGCGTTATGATTCCAAATTCAGCTTAAACGGTTTATCATAAACTGGTGTGTTTCCACAGCGCAGTGATGCCGATCTTGAGCGGAAATAACCACCTCTTATCTGGAGAAGGTTATAATAAACCGTTTATGGGTGATAATCGGTTTATCAATAATCCGATTATTGTGTGTTTCCACAGGAGAACTTACCGGAATTGCAGTTTCTTACACGGCAATAACGGGAAAGTTCAATTCTGTGGAAACACGCCGATAGTTTTCTTGTGCCAATATTGTCCAAATTACCTTTGTTTCTAATTCATCTAATCATGAAGGATTAGAAATTTAGATCAAATTGAGCGTGTTTCTACTCGGGAAGAAACCGCTAAGAATCGGTAAGTTCGCCCAGTAGAAACAGGCAGAACCCGCTAAGAATCAGTATTTTTAGGTAATCCCTAAAACCTTCACAAACCAGGTTTGTAACCGGTAAGAAAAGGCAAGAAACCCTATAGAAACAGAAAGGCGATTAATCTTAGCGGTTTGTACCGTGAACCGTGTTATGCTGGGTTATACACCTTGTGAAGCAATCTCTTTCAAGTGCGGTGGCATTGTTTGGTATTACAAAAGGTCCAATGTCGTGGCCCATCGAATAGGATTGATAAACTTAGCGGTCACTTTTCGCGAGTAGAAAAAGGGGGGATTAAAAACTTACCGATTAAATCTTAGCATTTATTAGCATTTATTAGCATTTACTTTTCGCAATGCCCAGTAGAAACACGCTCTATGTGTCACGTGTTAACACTAGATGGCACGTTTGAATAGCGCGCTATTTGCTTGCATGGATGATATTGGGGGATGTGTTGCTTTAAAGGCATATTATGTGATCTTTTCCAGAGAGCGCCCTCTATTCATGATTTTTTTTAGAAAGTAGATTTTCTTGCAGATTTACATTTCCGATCATAAATCATACATACATTCCAAGTTACAGAGCGATACGATTCCTAATTACCTCAAAATCATGGTTTTAGAGTGAATTTAGAGTGAAAAATATAAACTGTCGGGATTCCGACAGTTTATTTTCACTCTAAAACCATGATTTTGAAGTAATTCAGAATCGTATCGCCCTGTAACTTGGAATGTATGCATGATTTATGATCAGAAATGTAAATCTGCAAGAAATCTGCTTTCTATTTTTTTTTCGATGTTGAGGGCGTTCCCTGGAAAGATCACATAATATACCTTTAACGCTTTAAAGTCCATTATCAGTCAGCTGTAGAACGGGACCCCGTTTCAATTGAGGGCGCTCTATTTAGTGACGCACATAGATATCTAAGCGGAGCGTAGATCGGAAACTCCCCAAAAAGAATGAAGCCACGCACCAGCCCTTCGCGCCTTGACGCGACCTATCCTTCCCCTGTTAAATTCAGCTCACGAATAATTCAGCTGGGTACTTTTCGGTGCCCAGCTGACAAAAGTGCGCACGCGTGCGTACGCGTTTGAATTGTGCGGCGTACTTCCCCGCGTCGAGATACGCGACCGTGCTACAGTACAGCGCTCGCTGACAGTGCTTCGCTCACAGCCAACGTGTTATTATTTCCGCAATTTCCCCAAATTAGGGATGGTTTGTTCGCGTAAAAGAAAAAAAGGTAAGCCTGATATAAATAGCAGTGGTAGTCTATTATAAATATATATACAACACTAAGCTTTCAATCAGTTTTACAACGTACAAGTAAGTTAACACGATGATTAGTGTGTCATGTAGGCCTATCAAACAATTGCCCTCGTTTTTGCGCAAATCGGATTGCTAAATTAGAAAGTGTCGTTTTCAGACAAAATGTCCTTGTTTTGTTCGAAAAGGGGTTCACCCCCCCCCCCCCCCCCCCCCCGACACAATTAAGGTTAATTGGAACCACAATGTGTGTTCTTCATTTTTTCACCTGCAAGATCCATGTTAACCCCTTTTGTCAGTGGCGTAGCTGGGATTTTTTTCAGGGGGGGCAAGATTTCTGAAATTTTCGTAAAAGGTTGCCCCCAAAAAAATTCCAGTCACCAACTCGTGAATTTCACGTAAGTGGGGGGTGGGGGTGGGGTCAACAAATTTCGCACGGTCAAAAAAAATCGCACAGTACATGTAATACATGT